>CM044001.1:26274481-26794481 GCA_024085815.1 Flaveria linearis
TACCAACTTGTAAGGCCCCGTTCCCGGGCACCTCACAGTTGGTCATTCACAGCATAAAACACATATATATTGATAAATTGAGCAGCGGAATTAAGTTTAACAAAAAAACCATCCATTTATTATGAAAACTGTTGTTAAGCAATACATTCTAGTTTCTAAGTCACAAAATGTTTAATTGAATGAATTACAACACAACAGTATCGTCAAAATATAATTTGGATGTCAGTCTTGCCCACCAAGTAGTCATCCCCTTGTGCCATCCTCAGCAACCTGTTACCTACCAACTGGAAAATACATAAAAGTCAGCGTTGCTGAGTGAGTTCTAGTTTTGTAGTTAAAATACTTTACTTTTCATTCAAAAACCGTTCTTCATTTTCATAGGTGATCATACATCGTGCGTACACATAGGTAATACTTTCATTATCTTCATCATCGTTCAATTCGTACTTTTATCGTTCCTCTTCAATTAAGCTGTGAGTCTGTTGCGACACCAAGTCGCTCACCTCTAAGTCAATCACCAAGATTGACCTACATACTGTGAGTCTGTTGTGACACCAAGTCACTCACCTCTAAGCCAATCACAAAGATTGACCTACATTCCTGTGAGTCTGTTGTGACACCAAGTCACTCACCTCTATATCAATCTCAAGGATTGATCCTGTGTGCATCCTTCGGGGTAGCGAACCCGCATCACAGTTGAGCTAACACCTGCCAGGGGTGTGCACCTCCATTCATTTGCTTACAAGACTTTCGTTCATTCGTTCACGTTCCATTCCTCATTATCATTAATCTTTCACTTTATTAATGATAATAATTATTGATCATGATCATTCCACATAGAAACATACAGTATTATTATTAATAAGCATATTAATAATAATAATAATAATAATATTATAAATAATATTATTCATACTCTTAATAATATCTCTAATCATAATATTAATTATAATATTAGGAAAAGAATATTATTACATTCAAACATCATCATTCACATTCATCATCATACATAGCATCATACCATACTTAACAATATTTTATTAATAATATTGTTAACAATAATAATACACTGATAATAATATCAGTAATAATAAGGGTTAATCATAATCATCATTACATGCATAAAACATCCTCATTTATTAACCCTAGTCAACCCTGGTCAAAACCTCGAACTTCGGATTTGTAGGAAATTTCTGTAAAAATTCTAAGTGTTCTGGACGTTTGAGCCCTGTTGGGCGTATAAGCCCCTTGGGCGTATGAGCCCTGTTAGGCGTAAGAGCACTGCTAGTCATATGAGCCCTATTGGACTTTTCATCCTATACTTAGAAATATCATCTGGTCATACGACCACCCTGTTGGTCGTATGAGTCCTATTGGACTCTTCAACACACTTAGAAAAATATCACCTTGTCATACGACCACACTGTTGGTCGTATGAGTCCTATTGGACTCTTCAACACACTTAGGAAAAATATCACCTGGTCATACGACCACACTGTTGGTCGTATGAGTCCTATTGGACTGTTCAACACACTTAGGAAAAATATCACCTGGTCATACGACCACCCTGTTGGTCGTATTAGCAACCTGGACATGTATCTAATTCATATTCCAAATCCCAAACATCAAAATGCCTAGTTCTAAACATGCTCACCTGATTCTAGGCAAAACTTAACATAAACACATACATTCATACATTCATTCATACGGGTATAAAATCCAAGTTTTATACAAACATACTTACATGCATTTTCCAGCCCCAAAGCATTTAAAAACAGGTAAAAAGGGGTCTAGAAACTCACCTTAGTTTGTCTTCGGGTTTTGATATCTCTTCCTTGAACTTCTCAGTTGTTTCTAACACCTAAAACACACACACACATACCACCGAACACACAAAACACATTTATAAGCACACATACGGTTCTAGAATCATCTAAAACTTCAAGAACTCGAGGTTTCTTACCAAAAACTTCTAGTTTTCAGATTCTTCTTCAAAAATCCCGAGAATTCTCTGCTTTTGTGCTTTCTCTCTCTAAAAATCCGAAGTTGGTGATGATGTGAACATGTGTGGGTGACCATACCACCTTTTGTATCAAAATAAATAGAAAGTTTGCCCATTTGGCACTTTTGACCCTTAAACAAAAGTAGATTTTGCTTTCTTTCTTTTCTCTTTCTATTTTGTTCTTTTTAATTTCTTTAATAAGAAATTACGGGTGTTACAAGAAGTAAGAAAAATTATGGAAGGAATAAAATTAGACGATACAAATGATTTAATCTTTGCAGAAGAAAATGAAAATAACGATATAAATGAAATAGGAGAAACAAGTGAGGTTAAAACATAAAATGGAAAAAGACAATAAATGCTTATAAAAATAATTATTATAAATCAAAAGACAATAAATGGAAAGAGAGGACTAGATTTCAAGAAATGCAATCAGCTGATGGTTTAGATCGAATAATTCAAAAGGATAGCGAAACACTAAATCTAGATTGTAGACGCGATATAAAAGAGGTATTACAAAGATGGGCAGTTAGGCAAGGATTAATTTTAAGCATAGAATCTGGTATAAGAGAAATGAATTCAACTGATTATTTAAATTATTTACTGTATAAAACAGAAGGAATAGTATTTGAATACCTAGATGAATTAAATTTTGAAGATGTAGATCCAAATAACACAAATGAAAATATAGTGATTTTAAAAGCAATCACAAGACAAATATATAAAGAATTTGGAGGAGAAGACCTTGAGGGTCAAAATCCTCTAATGGATTCATATAGAAATGATAAGATAAAATATATTTTAACAAATATGAGAATATGCAATATGTGTTATTTCTAAGATTTTAGATGCCACTTTCAAAAATATTACTATTTATTACCACATGAATTAAGAGAACCATTAAGGAAACATTTATAACAAAATTACCTCATCCATTAGGACAAACAATTAAAGAAAAATTTAATCTAAGAAAGCAAGCTCAAACGGTACCTGATACCCTAGGAGGAATAATAAAAGTAATCGAAGACTATCAAATAGAGTTATGCACTCAAAAGTCCTCAGAAAAATTGGCACGACAAACAACAAAGTGTTGTGATCAATTCATTGATGTACCTCAATCGTTTGGATGTAGAAAACATCCCACACAACGAGGGAGAATAAGACGACGACAAACAACATTTATTACAAAAAGAAAACCATACTACAATTCACGAAAATACTCGTTTAGGAAAAAACGATTTAATCCAAAAAACAAAGAAAGGTATTTTAAGAAACGAGGAGTAAATGAAAAGAAAAAATATTGTCCAGAAAAGAAATCAACGTGTAAATGTTGGTTATGTCATGAAGAAGGACTGTAAGGCCCCCTTCCCGGGCACCTCATAGTTGGTCATTCACAGCATAAAACATACCTAATATAATTTTGAGCAGCGGAATTATTTTAACAAAAACCATCCATTCATTCAAAACACTGTTGTTGAGCAATACATTTTAGTTCATAAGTCACAAAATATTTAATTGCATGAATTACAAAACAACAGTATCGTCAAAACTTAATGGATGTCAGTCTTGCCCGCCAAGTAGCCACCCCTGTGTGCCATCCTCAGCAACCTGTCACCTGCCAACTGGAAAATACATAAAAGTCAGCGTTGCTGAGTGAGTTCTAGTTTTGTAGTTAAAATACTTTACTTTTCATTCAAAAACCGTTCCTCATTTTCATAGGTGATCATACATCGTACGTACACATAGGTAATATTTTTATTATCTTCACCATCGTTCAATTCATACTTTTATCATTCTTCTCCCGGTCTTTTGCAACACATAGTTGCTCAACCATTAACGATCTCAAGGATCTCAAGACTTTTGGGTCTGCTGTGACACCGAGTCACTCACCCATTTCCAACCTCACAGGTTGTAAGTCTTCTGCGGGCTTTTGCAACGCCAAGTTGCTCACCCATTAGCAATCTCAAGGATTGCAAGGCTTCTGCGGGCTTTTGCAACACCAAGTTGCTCACCCATTGGCAATCTCAAGGATTGCAAGGCTTCTGCGGGCTTTTGCAACACCAAGTTGCTCACCCATTGGCAATCTCAAGGATTGCAAGGCTTCTGAGGGCTTTTGCAACACCAAGTTGCTCACCCATTATCAATCTCAAAGATTGTAAGCCTTCTGCGGGCTTTTGCAACACCAAGTTGCTCACCCATTATCAATCTCAAAGATTGTAAGCCTTCTGCGGGCTTTTGCAACACCAAGTTGCTCACCCATTATAAATCTCAAAGATTATAAGCCTTCTGCGGGCTTTTGCAACACCAAGTTGCTCACCCATTATCAATCAAGACTTTTGTTTATTCATTTACATTCCACTTTCTATTACCATTAGTCTTCCACTTTATTAATGATAATAATTCATGTCTTGATCATGATCATTACACGTAGGGTCATACAATATTATTATTAATAAGCATATTAATAATAATAGCACTGATAATAATAATGATCATATTAATATTAATCCCCATATCAGCCCTAATCATAACATTAATTAAAATATTAAGAAAGGGGTATTATTACATTCAACATAATCATTCACATTCAATAACGTCCTAACCAACATTCATGTGAAACCCTACTGCACAGACTCCAAGGAAAATCTGTTAAAAAGTCCAAGTATTTTGGGCGTATGAGCCCTGTTCTAGGCGTTTCATCACTGTCGGTCACACCAACTCACACTTAGAAAATTTTCAGGCTCTGGGCGTATGAGCACTGCTGGGCGTATAAGCCCTGTTGGTCGTATTAGCCCTGTTGGTCGTATTAGCCCTGTTGGTCGTACCATCCCATACTTAGAAAATATTTTCTGGTCATACGACCAGAATTCAGACTTTTCACCTTTTTACTTAGTCTTCAGACTCATGGGTACTGTGGGACTTATGAGTCCTGTTGGACTTATAAGTCCCCATACTTAGCAAATTTTCAGACTTATGAGTCTGGTCGTTTTAGAACTATTGGACACATTACCTGCTTAGACTCATGACCATACTTAGAATATTTCTAAGGCATGTCCCTGGGCGTATAAGCACTATTAGACTCATTAGTTTGTACTTAGTTATTCTAAGTCCAAATTTCAGGCATATTACTACTATTTGGGCTTGTTAGTCGTTTTAGTAACCTGGTCATATGACTAATTCATATTTCAAATTCCCAAACATCAGAATGCCTAGTACTAAACATATACACATGATTCTAGGCATAAATCTAACATAAACATAAACATACATACATTCATATCATACGGGTATTATACCCAAACTTATAAAAACATACTTACATGCATTTCCAGCCCCAAAACATTTAAAAACAGGTAAGAAGGGGTCTAGAACTCACCTTCGTTGTCTCTTCAAATTTTCACACTCTTCTCCCAAGCCTCTTCGACTGTTCTAGCACCTAAAACACACACACCACACCACCCGAACACCCAAGTCACATTTATAAGCACACATACGGTTCTAGAATCATCTAATGCTTCAAAAACTCGAGATTTCTTACCAAAAACTTCTAGTTTTCAGATTTTTCTTCAGAAATTCGAGAATTCTCTGCTTTGCTGCTTTCTCTCTCTAAATATCCGAAAATGGTGATGATATGAACAAGAGTGGGTGACCATACCACCTTTTGTATCAAAATTAATAGAAAGTTTGCCCATTTGGCACTTTTGGCCCTTCCACAAAAGTAGACTTTTGTTTTCTTTCCTTTCTCTTTCTATCTTGTTCTTTTAATTTCTTTAATAAGAAATTACGGGTGTTACAAGTCCACCCCCCTTATATAGGTTTCGTCCCCGAAACCTGTTATTCCTCAAACAGATGTGGGTAGTGCTGTCTCATTTCTTCTTCAGTCTCCCACGTAGACTCGGATCCCTTCCTGTGCTTCCACTGTACACGCACAAGAGGAACCACTTTATTCCTTAACCCCTTTTCTTTACGATCAATAATGGCCACTGGTTGCTCCACGTAGTTAACCCGCTCATCCACCTCGATATCCTCCAGTGGTACAACCCTGCCTTCATCAGCTAAGCACTTTCTCAGATGAGATACATGGAATGTGGGATGAATTCCACTTAACTCATCTGGCAGTTCAAGTCGATAGGCCACCTCTCCTACTCGTGCGATAATTCGGAAAGGTCCTATGTATCTCGGGCTTAGCTTACCTCGTTTCCTGAATCTAATGATTTTCTTTCAGGGCGAGACCTTCAACATGACTCGGTCGCCAACCTTGAACTCTATCGGTCTTCGCCTCTTGTCAGCATACGACTTTTGCATATCTTTTGCCGCCTTCATGAAGGCTTTGATCTTTTCTAATTTCTCAGTCGTTGCTTCAATCACTTCAACACGTCCCAGTTCTTTCTGCCCAATGTCTCCCCAACATACGGGCGTCCTACATCTCCTACCGTATAGCATCTCGTAAGGTGGCATGCCAATGCTGGCATGATAACTGTTGTTGTACGAGAATTCTGCTAACGGCAGGTGGTTGTCCCAACTTCCTCCAAAATCGATCACGCACGCCCGAAGCATGTCTTCGAGTGTTTGGATCGTCCTCTCAGACTGACCGTCTGTCTGAGGGTGATATGCTGTACTAATGTGTAGCCTCGTCCCCATTGCATCATGAAATCTCTTCCAAAACTTGGAGGTAAACCGGGTGTCACGATCAGACACAATAGACACCGGCACACCATGACGAGCTACAATTTCTTTGATGAACAGATCCGCCAATCTTTCAGATGAGTACGTCTCGCGGATCGGTAGGAAGTGGGCACTCTTGGTCAAGCGGTCAACTATCACCCATATGGCATCACACCCTTTTGGGGTACGTGGTAACTTCGTGATGAAGTCCATGGTGATGTGCTCCCACTTCCACTCGGGTATATCCAACGGTTGGATCTTCCCGTAGGGCTTCTGGTGTTCCGCCTTCACTTGTAAGCAAGTCAAGCACTTACTTACGTACTCCACTACGTCGCGTTTCATACCCGGCCACCAATAGTCTTTCTTCATATCGTGGTACATTTTGGTAGCACCGGGGTGAATGGAGTATCGGGTCTTATGGGCCTCGTCCATAATCTTTTCACGTAGATCCCCGTATCGAGGAATCCACATTCGCCCAAATCGGGTCTTAACACCAAGAGTGTTCTCACCCAATTCCGTAACTAGGCCTCTCATCCTTTCGGAGTTAAGACGATCTTCTTTCAAAGCCTCGTCTTGGAACTCCTTAACCTGTGTCATCACATCGGGGGTCATGATCAGCTGATAAGCCTTCACCCGAATCGGCTCAGGTCGTTCTTTTCGACTAAGGGCATCGGCCACCACGTTGGCCTTTCCCGGATGGTAATGGATTTCGCAATCATAATCCTTTATTAGTTCCAACCATCGCCTCTACCTCATGTTAAGATCTTTCTGCTCGAAGAAGTACTTCAAGCTTTTGTGGTCGGTGAAGATTGTGCACTTCGTCCCGTATATATAGTGCCGCCAAATCTTCAATGTGAAAACCACCGTAGCTAGTTCAAGATCGTGCGTGGGATAGTTGACTTCGTGAGTTTTCAGCTGTCGAGATGCATAGGCTATTACCCTTCCACGTTGCATCAACACGCAACCTAGCCCAGAATAAGATGCATCTGAATAGACCACTAAGTCTTCATTCCCCTCGGGCAAAGTCAAAACAGGAGCTTGTGTTAGTCTTGTCTTCAACTCCTCAAAGGCATTCTCCTCCTCTTGACCCCACACGAAATTCACGTCCTTACGGGTCAATTTTGTCAAAGGGGAGGCTATCTTGGAGAAGTCTTGAATAAATCTCCTATAGTAGCCCGCCAATCCTAAGAAACTACGAATCTCGGATGGCGTCTTTGGTGATTTCCATTGCATCACAGCCTCAACCTTTGCTGGGTCCACCATGATTCCCTCTGCATTTACCACGTGACCCAGAAATTGCACCTCGCGTAACCAGAAAGCACATTTGGAGAACTTAGCATACAGTCTCTCCATTCTCAAAGTCTCCAATACTTCCCGAATGTGACCGGCATGCTCTTCTTCGCTCCTCGAATAAATCAGGATATCATCGATGAACACAATCACTGATTTGTCTAACATTGGCCGACACACTCGGTTCATCAAGTCCATAAAAGCAGCTGGCGCGTTAGTTAGACCAAATGACATAACGAGAAACTCATAGTGTCCATAACGTGTACGAAAAGCTGTTTTAGGAATGTCCTGCTCCTTTACCTTCAATTGATGGTAGCCAGATCGAAGATCTATCCTCGAGAACCAACTGGCACCCTGGAGCTGGTCGAACAAGTCATCGATCCTCGGTAACGGATACCGATTCTTTATTGTCAATTTGTTCAATTCACGGTAGTTGATACACATTCTCATGCTACCGTCCTTCTTCTTCACAAACAAGACCGGAGCACCCCAAGGAGTGATACTCGGTCTAATAAAGCCCTTGTCAAGCAACTCTTGCAGTTGCTCCATCAATTCTTTCATCTCCGTAGGAGCTAATCGATACGGTGCCTTGGCGACAGGTTGGGCACCGGGTATTAAGTCAATTTGAAATTCAATTTCGCGGTCAGGTGGCAATCCCGATAAGTCTTCCGGGAACACATCTGGAAACTCGCACACAACCGGAACGTCGGATAGTTGTGGTGTTGGCGTTTCCACATCCTTCACATAACATAGGTAGGCGTTGCACCCACGCCTCATGCACTTCCCCGCCACCGCCATCGAAATCATCTTCAGAATCACCGTTACCCGATTACCGTATATTGTCACCAGACTTCCGTCAGATGCCGTCAATCTAATCATCTTCTTTCGACATACGATATTCGCTTCATAGGTTGCCAACCAATCCATCCCTAGTACTACATCAAATCCACCTAGGGGCATCACATGTAATCTAGCAGCAAACCTATGACCTTCTAATTCTATGGCACAGTCCTCCATCACAACAGTAACTCTGGTGGACTTACCAATAGCGGTTTCTACTTCAAAGGGCTCATCAATGCATTTACCACTAACAGGCAATTTAGCACAGAAATTAGCAGAAATGAAACTCTTACTAGCACCAGAATCAAATAACCCAGAAGCAAGAGTTTGATTTACTAGAAACGTACCTGACACAACATCGGGGTCCGTCCTAGCCTCCTCTCTGGTCATGGTGAAAGCTCTGGCACTCGCCTTCTGCCCTTCAGCCCCGGCCGCCTTCTTCGTCCCGGAACTTTCCACCCTCTGTTTCCTGCAGTCTTTGCTCATATGACCCGCCTCACCGCAGGTGTAGCACCTCAAATCTTTACAGTCCCTCGAGATGTGGCCCGGCTTCCCACACTTGAAACACACGTTGAGCCCCGATCTGCACTCACCCGTATGCTCCTTCCCGCACTTGCCACACCCTTTGGGCCTTGAGCTTGATGACCCCACCCTACGGTCATTCGTTTTCATCCTTTTGTTGTTCGGGGTAAAGCCACCACGCCCGAACCGTTTCCCATCCCAGTTTCGGTCACCACCACCAGCCTTCTTCACCTTCGCATCTGCTACCTCCCTCTCATCATAAAGCCTCCCAGCCAAATCTACTGCCGACCTAAAAGTGCTTGGTCGTGCAGCAATCAAATGCCTACGAATATCGGCTGGTAGCCCCTGTATATACCGGTTAATCTTGCGAGATACCGGTGTCACCTGATCTGGCACCAGCCTCGCCATCTCATTGAACTTGGCAGTGTATTGCTGGTGGCTCATGGTTCCCGCCTCGAGTTGCAGGAACTCTCTCTCAATCTTATCAAGTTCCCTGTGAGGACAGAATTCCTCAATTACCAGCTTCTTCAATTCGGGCCACTTCATCTTGCCTATAGCCCTAGTACCATCGGCTTGGACAATATTGTCCCACCAACATAGTGCTGAGTCAGTAAAGGAGTGGGTGGCAAACTTCACCTTCTGATCCTCCCGGCACTCGCTGATCTCAAGTACCGCCTCCATCTCCCTTATCCAACGGTGGGCTGCAGCAGCATTACCATTCCCGTCAAAAGTCGGGGGCCTGCACCTCTGGAATGCCCCGTAATTGCATCCTTTGGTTGTCACCCCTACCACATCATCTTCCTCTTCATCAGATACTACTATCTTTGGATCCGTTTGTTCCTCTCCTCCCTTGCTTTCCTTCCCAGTTGACCCTCTCCTATCCTCCTTCTCTTTTCTCTCCTCATTCCTCACAACACGAATAACATCCGTCACCACAGATGGCATAACTGCCTGCAGGACTTGGTGTACCTCATCAGCAATCGCCTCCCTAGCTGAGGCATTCAGGCTCGCATTCTCAGTTTCTTCGTTCCTATCAGGAACCTCAGGGTTCACGGGGGTCGTCTCTGGAGCTTTAGTACTGTTCCTAGTCGTACGCGGACGACCTCTACCTCTAGCAGCTTTGGTAGGTTTCTTCCCAGCCATTTTCCTATGCACTATAAGATTCAAACACTAAAACAGTCATTCAAGGAAGCAGCTCAGTTTATGTCAAGTATAGTAAGTCCCTAATTACAGTGGCCAGTTGTGATTAGCCACTTACTTTACTTTTCACACCCCAAGCATTCCCTATCCTGACTACATCAGTACCTGAATCTACTAAAAACACATAATCCATATAGCACACGCACATAAGTCTGGTTGACTTTTAAGAAAACAATACCTGATGGCACATGGCTACTCGGGCTGACATCCCTCTTAACGTCCCATTCTCAGTTTAAGTTAAGGTTTATTTTGAAAAATTTTACCCATTTCACTTAAACTTTAGCTCTGATACCAACTTGTAAGGCCCCCTTCCCGGGCACCTCACAGCTGGTCATTCACAGCAAAAAACATACCTAATATAATTTTGAGCAGCGGAATTATTTTAACAAAAACCATCCATTCATTCAAAACACTGTTGTTGAGCAATACATTTTAGTTCATAAGTCACAAAATATTTAATTGCATGAATTACAAAACAACAGTATCGTCAAAACATAATGGATGTCAGTCTTGCCCGCCAAGTAGCCACCCCTGTGTGCCATCCTCAGCAACCTGTCACCTGCCAACTGGAAAATACATAAAAGTCAGCGTTGCTGAGTGAGTTCTAGTTTTGTAGTTAAAATACTTTACTTTTCATTCAAAAACCGTTCCTCATTTTCATAGGTGATCATACATCGTACGTACACATAGGTAATATTTTTATTATCTTCACCATCGTTCAATTCATACTTTTATCATTCTTCTCCCGGTCTTTTGCAACACATAGTTGCTCAACCATTAACGATCTCAAGGATCTCAAGACTTTTAGGTCTGCTGTGACACCGAGTCACTCACCCATTTCCAACCTCACAGGTTGTAAGTCTTCTGCGGGCTTTTGCAACGCCAAGTTGCTCACCCATTAGCAATCTCAAGGATTGCAAGGCTTCTGCGGGCTTTTGCAACACCAAGTTGCTCACCCATTGGCAATCTCAAGGATTGCAAGGCTTCTGCGGGCTTTTGCAACACCAAGTTGCTTACCCATTGGCAATCTCAAGGATTGCAAGGCTTCTGCGGGCTTTTGCAACACCAAGTTGCTCACCCATTATCAATCTCAAAGATTGTAAGCCTTCTGCGGGCTTTTGCAACACCAAGTTGCTCACCCATTATCAATCTCAAAGATTGTAAGCCTTCTGCGGGCTTTTGCAACACCAAGTTGCTCACCTATTATAAATCTCAAAGATTGTAAGCCTTCTGCGGGCTTTTGCAACACCAAGTTGCTCACCCATTATCAATCAAGACTTTTGTTTATTCATTTACATTCCACTTTCTATTACCATTAGTCTTCCACTTTATTAATGATAATAATTCATGTCTTGATCATGATCATTACACGTAGGGTCATACAATATTATTATTAATAAGCATATTAATAATAATAGCACTGATAATATTAATAATCATATTAATATTAATCCCCATATCAGCCCTAATCATAACATTAATTAAAATATTAAGAAAGGGGTATTATTACATTCAACATAATCATTCACATTCAATAACGTCCTAACCAACATTCATGTGAAACCCTACTGCACAGACTCCAAGGAAAATCTGTTAAAAAGTCCAAGTATTTTGGGCGTATGAGCCCTGTTCTAGGCGTTTCACCACTATCGGTCGCACCAACTCACACTTAGAAAATTTTCAGGCTCTGGGCGTATGAGCACTGCTGGGCGTATAAGCCCTGTTGGTCGTATTAGCCCTGTTGGTCGTATTAGCCCTGTTGGTCGTACCATCCCATACTTAGAAAATATTTTCTGGTCATACGACCAGAATTCAGACTTTTCACCTTTTTACTTAGTCTTCAGACTCATGGGTACTGTGGGACTCATGAGTCCTGTTGGACTTATAAGTCCCCATACTTAGCAAATTTTCAGACTTATGAGTCTGGTCGTTTTAGAACTATTGGACACATTACCTGCTTAGACTCATAACCATACTTAGAATATTTCTAAGGCATGTCCCTGGGCGTATAAGCACTATTAGACTCATTAGTTTGTACTTAGTTATTCTAAGTCCAAATTTCAGGCATATTACTACTATTTGGGCTTGTTAGTCGTTTTAGTAACCCGCTCATATGACTAATTCATATTTCAAATTCCCAAACATCAGAATGCCTAGTACTAAACATATACACATGATTCTAGGCATAAATCTAACATAAACATCAACATGCATACATTCATATCATACGGGTATTATACCCAAACTTATAAAAACATACTTACATGCATTTCCAGCCCCAAAACATTTAAAAACAGGTATGAAGGGGTCTAGAACTCACCTTCGTTGTCTCTTCAAATTTTCACACTCTTCTCCCAAGCCTCTTCGACTGTTCTAGCACCTAAAACACACACACCACACCACCCGAACACCCAAGTCACATTTATAAGCACACATACGGTTCTAGAATCATCTAATGCTTCAAAAACTCGAGATTTCTTACCAAAAACTTCTAGTTTTCAGATTCTTCTTCAGAAATTCGAGAATTCTCTGCTTTGCTGCTTTCTCTCTCTAAATATCCGAAAATGGTGATGATATGAACAAGAGTGGGTGACCATACCACCTTTTGTATCAAAATTAATAGAAAGTTTGCCCATTTGGCACTTTTGGCCCTTCCATAAAAGTAGACTTTTGTTTTCTTTCCTTTCTCTTTCTATCTTGTTCTTTTAATTTCTTTAATAAGAAATTACGGGTGTTACAAGGACACTATGCAAATAGATGCCCAAAAAGAAACCAACGAATAGAAAAAGTAAAATTTCTAGAACAAATTAATGCTATAGGACTAGAACCAATAGAGAGTGACAATAGTGACTATGAAAATGAGTATTATTATATGCAATATTCATCAGATAATTCTGAAGAAGAATTTGAGATAGAAGAAACTGATTATGAGTCAGAAAAGTAATCCAAATAGTACATTTATAAAAATAAAAATAAAAATAAAGACATATTAGCATTCTTAGATACTGGTGCCTCAGTATGTTTAGCTCAGGAAAAGTATCTAGATAAGGAATGGAGAAAACTACGAACACCAATTTATATAAGAGTAGCAGATAAGCGAAAACTAGCAATAGTAAAAGCAGCACAAAATATTATTATAGAAATAGAAGCAAAAACATTTAATGTACGAGTCATATATCAATTCGATTCAGGAGTACCCGTCCTTATTGGAAATAATTTTCTTAGGCTATATAGTCCATTTATACAATATTTAACACATATAGAGCTAAAATGTCCATATACAAGTAGTCAAAAATCAGAAAGGATTAGAACTCAAATATACCATAATTTTCATATAAAAATAATACAAAAATGTTATGCAATCACTTTAGCCATAGAAAAAACAATACTAGAACAGCAAATCCAAGAAAAATTATTTGAATGTTTTACAGATGATATTCTAGGTGATAAAAATAAAAATAAAGAACAAATAGAAATAAAATTAAGAGATCCTGCTAAAGAAATATTTGAACCTAATAATATACCTTATTCACAAAAGGATATAGACGAATTTGCTAACGAAATAAAAGAATTAACCAAAAAAGGAGTTGTGCGACCAAGTAATAGTCCACACTCGTCACCTGCATTTTACGTAGATAACCATAATGAACAAAAACGAGGAAAAAGAAGAATGGTAATAAATTATAAAGCTATAAACGAAGCCACGATAGGAACACCTAAAACACTTCCAAGGAAAGACTACATTTAAGTAAAATAAAAATATGAAAATATTTAGTACACTTGATGTAAAAAGTGCGTATTGGCAACTTCGATTACACGAAAACACTAAACCACTAACCGCATTTAGTTTTCCACCACAAAAGCATTATGAATGGAATACGTTACCAATGGGGTTGAAGCAAGCACCAGGAATTTTTCAAGATTTTATGAATAGAAATTTAGAAGGATTAGAAGATATATGTTTAGCATATGTTGATGATATACTAATATTCACTAATTCATCTTATGAAGATCATTTGAGACATGTAATCAAGGTTATTGATCGATGTCAAGAAAAAGGAATTATATTATCTCAGCCAAAAGCAAAAATAGGAAAAGAAGTAATTGAATTCCTTGGGTTAACAATTTCACACGGAGAAATTGTTCTACAAAAACACATTTTACAAAAAATAAAGGATTTTCCAAATAAAATAGAAAATAGAAAACAATTACAACGATTTCTAGGAAGCCTTAATTATATTGGTGAACAAGGATTTTTCAAAGATTTAGCTAAATGGAGAAAACCATTACAAGAAAAACTAAAACCATCCAATCCATGGCTATTTACTTTAGAGGATGAGAAAAGAGTCATACAGATAAAAGAAATTTGTGATAAAACTATTTTTTCACTATATGTTTACCAAGAAAATGATTTACTCATTGTATCTACGGATGCAAGTAATGAAAATTGGGGAGCTGTATTAACAGCTATACCTCAAAAACTAGTTACTTCTGTGCTTTCAAAGCATAAGACAAAGAACTTAACAAGTCACTAAGAAAATGAACCAGCGTGCGACGAAAGTCTCAAACTGGAAAGTTTTCCTAGAGCTATGCTCACTCAGTTACTAAATTTACAAGCCACTAAGAGACTTGAGAAGATAGTAAAATATCTCTCAGGGACATTTAATGCAGCACAACAAAACTATCCAATTCATGAGAAAGAGACACTGGCTGTTGTCAAGACATTCGAGAAATGGATTCTTGATTTAAAGCCAAAACAGTTTATTCTGAAAACAGATTCTAGCTATGTATCAACGTTCAAAAATCTTAAACTCAACAAAAAACGTTACAACTATGGAAGATTAATTAGATGGCAATTAGAACTATCAGAGTTTAACTACTTTCCAATATTAATAAAGTCAGAAGATAATGCTCTCTCAGATTTACTTACACGAGAATGGAAGGAGCAAGACTAGCAATGGAGACTGCAACAAAAGCACTAAAGAATGATCTTCAAATGAAGCAAAGAAAGAAAGAAAGATGCGAAGAAGAGCTAAAGACTGTTAATGAAGAAATCCAACACATTCAGAAATTAATAACTACCATGGAAGAAGCATATCATGGAAAAAGAAAAACTATCGATATCCTAGAAGGAGTAACAGAAGAAGTCCCAATAACAATCAATGAAGAAGAAAAAGGTGAAGACAAGAAGCATTATGTAATTTTCACTGGACCAATGAAAGGAATTTTCGATGAATGGCATAAAGCTAGTATGCACATCATTGGAAAGCCTGGAGTAATCCATAAAAGTTACAAGTCTCTTGAAGAAGCAAAGAAAGCATTGAAAGAATATAAGCCATCATTTGTAGAACAGTTAAAGGCTCCAAGCACTCCAAATAAAGAAACACAAAAGATGCAAACTCTTGGAAAGATTCAAGAAATTCGGTCACGAAGTATTGATCAGGTAGAGACACTCGCCTCTATTAAAAAAACTACAAAGACAACTTTGAAGAAGCAAAATCAATATCAAGAAATACTACAGAACTATCAGGATAAACACAAGATACTATCAATTTATCCAAGAAACAAGCAAAATTTGGGTCCAAAGGCAGTTATATTACCAGAAGCATTGGCATTAACTACACATGAATTATTCTATCTAGGCATGGTAGAATATATTTATTGTGATCATGTCAATTCTATGTTTAAATACTTTCCAACAGCACTCGGAATTCAATTAGCAAGGTTTCAAAAGGATAAGCAGATTTATTTACATGTTTATTCAGTACCACCGGTATTCTCCGCCCGGGGGGAAGTACTTATTCAAGCAAAACATGCAGTTCAAGTTAGGTACAGTAACAAAAATTATCCAATCAATGAAGCAGGTTATTCGGTTCAGCCAATCTCGGATGAAGAACGAATCATCAACAATTACGCAGGCGTAGTAAAAGCATTATCATCTATCGACAATCATACAGGCTATTGTATAAAGCACAAGATATGGTAGTCTATTCAAAATCATCGTATCAAATCACTCCACAACAAAGTGATGCTATATCAATATTTGAAATTCAAATGCTAGACAATAATGAAAAGTATTCACCAACAATTAGACAAGGAATCCGCCAACGAATTCAATGGGTACAGGGTCATGCATGTGAATTCTGTACTAAAGGAAAAGCAAAAGAAGAAAAGACAGCTCACCAAAAGGGAGTAATGATAGTCAAGAAGAAAGCGACATCGAGCTAATAATCGAGTAAAAACGACAAGATGTAGACGTTAAAGTCAAAAGCCTATGTAATTGTAGGTACCACCAATAATGTATAATTACTGTACTTTTATTTGTTTGAAATCCGGATTTGAAGTCCGAGCTATATAAAAGGGTCTATATAAACCCTCTCTTATGTTTTGTAAGATAAGTCTTCCTTAAGAAATAAAATATCAGTTTGATATTGTTGTGAGTGTTAAATCACCACTAAGTGTTGAGTGTTGAGGTTATACTCTGGAGCACCATCACTCTATCCAAAGTCACGTTACTAAAGTTAAATAATCACTCAAAGCTAGAAGTAAAAAGATCATTCAACCTACAAAACGACTCAGGTATGAATTTTAATTCAATACAAGATATTTATCTAATATCTCTGAATACTTTGAATATGATCATGTATTCGACAATTAGAATGATAGTAATATCTCTGAATAAGTGGTCCATAGAAATTTATGACTATAAAGTCTTTCATTAACTCTATCTTTGTTTAAGCCCCCTAGAAGCGTTCAACAAAAACCAAACTTTAAAAAGTCAATAGTTGCCTACTAGAGATAAATTAGAAAATATGAACTATGGAATATAATAATAATAGTTTCATTTGAGAAATTCGTAACTAATAAAAATATCATTTTTAAATGGAGGAAATACAATTTCAAGAAACATCAACTAAGGAATACTATAGTCAAGAAGTACAAATAGAAAGAAAGCAATTAAAAGAATTAGAAAAGAAAGCAGAAGTATATTTAAAAGAAAATGAAGGAATAAGTACGTCTGTACTAAAAAAGGCCTTAACTCTATTTAGAGAAAATATAGTTTATCTTGGGAGATATATAAATGAAATACCAATAGAAATTAAAGAATCAAATGGTGAAGTAGGATTAAGCTTAATAAATACAGAAAAAATAAATTTAAGAATAAATAAATTACCTAAAAATAAACAAAACAAAATAAATTATATACATATAGGAGCAGTACAAATAATATTAAAAAGCACTTATGGAAATATAGATACTCTTATCGATTTAGCCGTAGTAGACAATAGAATTACATCAAGAAATATTGATGAAAAGATAATTGGAAGGATATCAGGAAACTTAAAATACTCAGTTATGAAATTTAATGTAAATCTACAATATGGAAAACCATTAATTACAAATAGTTTAGATGAATCGATAGCCATAATGTATAAATTTCATAGAAAAGACTTAATGAATACAGGAGATCATCCGTTTTCAATAACTTTTGCAGTAAACTATGCCTTAACTAATAGTCATCATAGTATAACTTTTATAAATAAAAATAAAACAGAAATAGATCAATTATTTGAAAATACTAGCACACAATTAGTTACTAATCAACCAGTACATACTCTTATTGGAAATTTTAGAACAGCTTCAAAAAGAAATAATGTAACCAATCTAAAACCAAATATTTAGAACCATCACAAATCTTCACAAATCAAATTGTTAAACAATATAAACCACCAAGTCTAAGAATATCAACTGAAGATATACAAGAACAACTTGTAGAATTAAGAAAAAATATAAATGAGCTCAACAATAGAATATAAAAATTTACAATACGATTTATATTTAGAAAAAGAAACTCGTAATCATCTAAACTATTTGTAATTAATGGTATTCCATATTGTAGATTTACATTAAATTTCATAACTGAGTATTTTAAGTTTCCAGATATCCTTCCAATTATCTTTTCATCAATATTTCTTGATGTAATTCTATTGTCTACTACGGCTAAATCGATAGGAGTATCTATATTTCCATAAGTGCTTTTTAATATTATTTGTACTGCTCCTATATGTATATAATTTATTTTGTTTTGTTTATTTTTAGGTAATTTATTTATTCTTAAATTTATTTTTTCTGTATTTATTAAGCTTAATCCTACTTCACCATTTGATTCTTTAATTTCTATTGGTATTTCATTTATATATCTCCCAAGATAAACTATATTTTCTCTAAATAGAGTTAAGGCCTTTTTTAGTACAAACGTACTTATTCCTTCATTTTCTTTTAAATCTACTTCTGCTTTCTTTTCTAATTCTTTTAATTGCTTTCTTTCTATTTGTACTTCTTGACTATAGTATTCCTTAGTTGATGTTTCTTGAAATTGTATTTCCTCCATTTAAAAATGATATTTTTATTAGTTTCGAATTTCTCAAATGAAACTATTATTATTATATTCCATAGTTCATATTTTCTAATTTATCTCTAGTAGGCAACTATTGACTTTTCAAAGTTTGGTTTTTGTTGAACGCTTCTAGGGGGCTTAAACAAAGATAGAGTTAATGAAAGACTTTATAGTCATAAATTTCTATGGACCACTTATTCAGAGATATTACTATCATTCTAATTATCGAAGACATGATCATATTCAAAGTATTCAGAGATATTAGATAAATATCTTGTATTGAATTAAAATTCATACCTGAGTCGTTTTGTAGGTTGAATGATCTTTTTACTTCTAGCTTTGAGTGATTATTTAACTTTAGTAACGTGACTTTGGATAGAGTGATGGTGCTCCAGAGTATAACCTCAACACTCAACACTTAGTGGTGATTTAACACTCACAACAATATCAAACTGATATTTTATTTCTTAAGGAAGACTTATCTTACAAAACAAAAGAGAGGGTTTATATAGACCCTTTTACATAGCTCGGACTTCAAATCCGGATTTCAAACAAATAAAAGTACAGTAATAATACATTATTGGTGGTACCTACAATTACATAGGCTTTTGACTTTAACGTCTACATCTTGTCGTTTTTACTCGATTATTGGCTCGATGTCGCTTTCTTCTTGACTATCATTACTCCCTTTTGGTGAGCTGTCTTTTTCTTCTTTTGCTTTTCCTTTAGTACAGAATTCACATGCATGACCCTGTACCCATTGAATTCGTTGGCAGATTCCTTGTCTAGTTGTTGGTGAATACTTTCATTATTGTCTAGCATTTGAATTTCAAATATTGATATAGCATCACTTTGTTGTGGAGTGATTTGATACGATGATTTTGAATAGACTACCATATCTTGTGCTTTATACAATAGCCTTGTATGATTGTCGATAGATGATAATGCTTTTACTACGCCTGCGTAATTGTTGATGATTCGTTCTTCATCCGAGATTGGCTGAACCGAATAACCTGCTTCATTGATTGGATAATTTTTGTTACTGTACCCAACTTGAACTGCATGTTTTGCTTGAATAAGTACTTCCCCCCGGGCGGAGAATACCGGTGGTACTGAATAAACATGTAAATAAATCTGCTTATCCTTTTGAAACCTTGCTAATTGAATTCCGAGTGCTGTTGGAAAGTATTTAAACATAGAATTGACATGATCACAATAAATATATTCTACCATGCCTAGATAGAATAATTCATGTGTAGTTAATGCCGATGCTTCTGGTAATATAACTGCCTTTGGACCCAAATTTTGCTTGTTTCTTGGATAAATTGATAGTATCTTGTGTTTATCCTGATAGTTCTGTAGTATTTCTTGATATTGATTTTGCTTCTTCAAAGTTGTCTTTGTAGTTTCTTTAATAGAGGCGAGTGTCTCTACCTGATCAATACTTGGTGACCGAATTTCTTGAATCTTTCCAAGAGTTTGCATCTTTTGTGTTTCTTTATTTGGAGTGCTTGGAGCCTTTAACTGTTCTATAAATGATGGCTTATATACTTTCAATGCTTTCTTTGCTTCTTCAAGAGACTTGTAACTTTTATGGATTACTCCAGGCTTTCCAATGATGTGCATACTAGCTTTATGCCATTCATCGAAAATTCCTTTCATTGGTCCAGTGAAAATTACATAATGCTTCTTGTCTTCACCTTTTTCTTCTTCATTGATTGTTATTGCGACTTCTTTTGTTACTCCTTCTAGGATATCGATAGTTTTTCTTTTTCCATGATATGCTTCTTCCATGGTAGTTATTAATTTCTGAATGTGTTGGATTTCTTCATTAACAGTCTTTAGCTCTTCTTCGCATCTTTCTTTCTTTCTTTGCTTCATTTGAAGATCATTCTTTAGTGCTTTTGTTGCAGTCTCCATTGCTAGTCTTGCTCCTTCCATTCTCGTGTAAGTAAATCTGAGAGAGCATTATCTTCTGACTTTATTAATATTGGAAAGTAGTTAAACTCTGATAGTTCTAATTGCCATCTAATTAATCTTCCATAGTTGTAACGTTTTTTGTTGAGTTTAAGATTTTTGAACGTTGATACATAACTAGAATCTGTTTTCAGAATAAACTGTTTTGGCTTTAAATCAAGAATCCATTTCTCGAATGTCTTGACAACAGCCAGTGTCTCTTTCTCATGAATTGGATAGTTTTGTTGTGCTGTATTAAATGTCCCTGAGAGATATTTTACTATCTTCTCAAGTCTCTTAGTGGCTTGTAAATTTAGTAACTGAGTGAGCATAGCTCTAGGAAAACTTTCCAGTTTGAGACTTTCGTCGCACGCTGGTTCATTTTCTAAGTGACTTGTTAAGTTCTTTGTCTTATGCTTTGAAAGCACAGAAGTAACTAGTTTTTGAGGTATAGCTGTTAATACAGCTCCCCAATTTTCATTACTTGCATCCGTAGATACAATGAGTAAATCATTTTCTTGGTAAACATATAGTGAAAAAATAGTTTTATCACAAATTTCTTTTATCTGTATGACTCTTTTCTCATCCTCTAAAGTAAATAGCCATGGATTGGATGGTTTTAGTTTTTCTTGTAATGGTTTTCTTCATTTGGCTAAATCTTTGAAAAATCCTTGTTCACTAATATAATTAAGGCTTCCTAGAAATCGTTGTAATTGTTTTCTATTTTCTATTTTATTTGGAAAATCCTTTATTTTTTGTAAAATGTGTTTTTGTAGAACAATTTCTCCGTGTGAAATTGTTAACCCAAGGAATTCAATTACTTCTTTTCCTATTTTTGCTTTTGGCTGAGATAATATAATTCCTTTTTCTTGACATCGATCAATAACCTTGATTACCTGTCTCAAATGATCTTCATAAGATGAATTAGTGAATATTAGTATATCATCAACATATGTTAAACATATATCTTCTAATCCTTCTAAATTTCTATTCATAAAATCTTGAAAAATTCCTGGTGCTTGCTTCAACCCCATTGGTAACGTATTCCATTCATAATGCTTTTGTGGTGGAAAACTAAATGCGGTTAGTGGTTTAGTGTTTTCGTGTAATCGAAGTTGCCAATACGCACTTTTTACATCAAGTGTACTAAATATTTTCATATTTTTTATTTTACTTAAAATGTAGTCTTTCCTTTGTCACACCCTCGCTTAGAGCGGAAACACGAGGATGCGACGGACGGGATCGTCATAACACTTGGTATAAATACAGAGATATAATACATGCAAACTTCTCGTGTCATGATGTCCCCCGACACAATGGTGACTTGTGTCGTGGTTAGTCAGTTCCACGACTATCATAGTCTTATTGATTCTAAATCCAAATACATAATGTTCAAATATGGAAACAAACGACAAATATTACATATGCAAATCTATTGAAATCCTGAAGTCTCTGCTAAAGTGATTGCATAACATTTTTGTATTATTTTTATATGAAAATTATGGTATATTTGAGTTCTAATCCTTTCTGATTTTTGACTACTTGTATATGGACATTTTAGCTCTATATGTGTTAAATATTGTATAAATGGACTATATAGCCTAAGAAAATTATTTCCAATAAGGACGGGTACTCCTGAATCGAATTGATATATGACTGGTACATTAAATGTTTTTGCTTCTATTTCTATAATAATATTTTGTGCTGCTTTTACTATTGCTAGTTTTCGCTTATCTGCTACTCTTATATAAATTGGTGTTCGCAGTTTTCTCCATTCCTTATTTAGATACTTTTCCTGAGCTAAACATACTGAGGCACCAGTATCTAAGAATGCTAATATGTCTTTATTTTTTATTTTTATTTTATAAATGTACTATTTGGATTACTTTTCTGACTCATAATCAGTTTCTTCTATCTCAAATTCTTCTTCAGAATTATCTGATGAATATTGCATATAATAATACTCATTTTCATAGTCACTATTGTCACTCTCTATTGGTTCTAGTCCTATAGCATTAATTTGTTCTAGAAATTTTACTTTTTCTATTCGTTGGTTTCTTTTTGGGCATCTATTTGCATAGTGTCCTTCTTCATGACATAACCAACATTTACACGTTGATTTCTTTTCTGGACAATATTTTTTCTTTTCATTTACTCCTCGTTTCTTAAAATACCTTTCTTTGTTTTTTGGATTAAATCGTTTTTTCCTAAACGAGTATTTTCGTGAATTGTAGTATGGTTTTCTTTTTGTAATAAATGTTGTTTGTCGTCGTCTTATTCTCCCTCGTTGTGTGGGATGTTTTCTACATCCAAACGATTGAGGTACATCAATGAATTGATCACAACACTTTGTTGTTTGTCGTGCCAATTTTTCTGAGGACTTTTGAGTGCATAACTCTATTTGATAGTCTTCGATTACTTTTATTATTCCTCCTAGGGTATCAGGTACCGTTTGAGCTTGCTTTCTTAGATTAAATTTTTCTTTAATTGTTTGTCCTAATGGATGAGGTAATTTTGTTATAAATGTTTCCTTAAATGGTTCTCTTAATTCATGTGGTAATAAATAGTAATATTTTTGAAAGTGACATCTAAAATCTTGGAAATAACACATATTGCATATTCTCATATTTGTTAAAATATTTTTATCTTATCATTTCTATATGAATCCATTAGAGGATTTTGACCCTCAAGGTCTTCTCCTCCAAATTCTTTATATATTTGTCTTGTGATTGCTTTTAAAATCACTATATTTTCATTTGTGTTATTTGGATCTACATCTTCAAAATTTAATTCATCTAGGTATTCAAATACTATTCCTTCTGTTTTATACTATAAATAATTTAAATAATCAGTTGAATTCATTTCTCTTATACCAGATTCTATGCTTAAAATTAATTCTTGCCTAACTGCCCATCTTTGTAATACCTCTTTTATATCGCGTCTACAATCTAGATTTAGTGTTTCGCTATCCTTTTGAATTGTTCGATCTAAACCATCAGCTGATTGCATTTCTTGAAATCTAGTCCTCTTTTTCCATTTATTGTCTTTTGATTATAATAATTATTTTTATAAGCATATTGGTCGTAAGTATCTTGTTCTGTTTTAACCTCACTTGTTTCTCCTATTTCATTTATATCGTTATTTTCATTTTCTTCTGCAAAGATTAAATCATTTGTATCGTCTAATTTTATTCCTTCCATAATTTTTCTTACTTCTTCTATTCTTTTATCTATTATTTCCATTATAATTTTAACGAGAATGGAGCTTTTATCTTCTTCTTTTCTATTCTTTCTTCGAATCTTTTTAAATCATCTAGTGTTATACATCTATGTGGGTTTTCCTCGTATTCTTTCAACTTTAGTTCTAATTCTCTAATTTTTTCTTCTGGTTTTAGTATCACTTCTGATTTTAGTTTTTCCTTTTTATGTTGTTCTTTACCTTCTTTACAACAGTTTTTTATTAAATAATTTAATAGATCAGTTATTGTAAGGCCCCGTTCCCGGGCACCTCACAGTTGGTCATTCACAGCATAAAACATACATGTTAATAAATTAAAGCAGCGGAATTTAAGTTGGCAAAAACCATCCATTCATTTTAAACACTGTTGCTAAGCAATACATTCTAGTTCATAAGTCACAAAATAATTAGTTGCATGAATTACAAAACAACAGTGTTGTCAAAACATAAATGGGTGTCAGTCTTGCCCGTCAAGTAGCCATCCCCGTGTGCCATCCTCAGCAACCTGTTACCTGCCAACTGGAAAATACATAAAAGTCAGCGTTGCTGAGTGAGTTTTAGTTTTGTAATTAAAATACTTTACTTCTCATACCGAAACGTTCGTTATGCATATGTGATCACACATCGTACTTACACGTAGGTAATTTTCATTATTATCTTCATCATTCGTTCTTTAACTTTCATTCGTCAAGCATGCAAATCTCTAAGGGTCACCTCTCTTCTCTGCCCTCATGGTTCCAACCCATGAGCCGACAAAGCATATCGTATCCGTCTGGTGCCCCTATGGCTCTCAGTCCATAGACCGACACCTGGTGCCCCTATGGCTCTCAGTCCATAGACCGACACCTGGTTGCCCCTATGGCTCTCTGTCCATAGACCGACAACCTCGTTGCCCCTATGGCTCTCTGTCCATAGACTGACAACGTCTCATCCGGGGTCACGTTAACCCCGGGAGTGATCGTCACCACTCCTGCTGTAACAACTATCCCGTGACAGGTCACAAAGACACTGCCCCGTTGTTCTTAAGGCAACTATGGCTCACTGTCCATAATCTACCATAAGGCTCGTAATAGGCCTAGTTACTAGAACCAAGCACCATTTCCAAGACTTCTTAACCGTCAATTCCATCTCGTGCCCTTAGACCATGCAAGACATTCGTTCATTCAATTATGCATGTATTCATCATCATTCTTCTTTTCGTTCATTCGTTAATACATGCATTCATCATCATGTTCCTCTTTCATTATCTTTCACTTTACGTTACATAATACTTCATTAGTTCATTCTCGTTATTCGTAAAGTTTCAGAAAGATAAGCATACACAATTACAAGGAACATACACACTCATCATACATTCATCATCATACATTCATCATTAGGCATTCATCATCATACATAGCATCATACCATACTTAACAATATTTTATTAATAATATTGTTAACAATAATAATACACTGATAATAATATCAGTAACAATAAGGGTTAATCATAATCGTCATTACATGCATGAAACATCATCATTTATTAACCCTAGTCAACCCTGGTCAAAACCTCGAACTTCGGATTTACAGGAAATTTCTGTAAAATTCTAAGTATTCTGGGCGTTTTAGCCCTGTTGGGCGTATAAGCCCTCTGGGCGTATGAGCCCTGTTAGGCGTTAGAGCACTGCTGGACTTTTCATCTTATACTTAGAATTATCTGGTCATACGACCACACTGTTGGTCGTATGAGCACTATTGGTCGTACCATCCCTAGACAGAAATATGTTCTGATCATACGACCACACTGTTGGTCGTATGAACACTAGTGGACTCATCATCATACTTAGAAAAATATCACTGGGTCATACGACCATACTGTTGGTCGTATGAGTCCTATTGGACCTTCAACACACTTAGAAAATTATATCACCTGGTCATACGACCACACAGTTGGTCGTATGAGTCCTATTGGACTTCAACACTTAGAAAAATACATCACCTGGTCATACGACCACACTGTCGGTCATATGAGCACTAGTGGACTCATCAACTTGTACTTATTCGTTCTAAGTCCAAATTTCAGACATATTAGTAACCTGTTCATGTGTCTATTTCATAGTCCAAGTCCCAAACATCATAATGCCTATTTCTAAACATATACACATGATTCTAGGCATAAACCTAACATAAACATAAACATACATACATACATTCATTTCATACGGGTATCAACCCAAATTTTATAAAAACATACTTACATGCATTTTCCAGCCCCAAAACGTTTAAAACAGATAAAAAAAAGGGGTCTACAAACTCACCTTAGTTTGTCTTCGGGTTTTGATATCCCTTCCTTGAACTTCTCAGTCGTTTCTACACCTAACACACACACACAGTGCAACCCGAACACACTAGTTACATTTATAAGCTCATAAATGGTTCTAGAATCGTCCTAAACATCATAATTCGAGATTTCTTACCAAAAACTTCGAGTTTCTCAGGTTCTTCTTCAAAAATCCCGAGAGTTTTCTGCTCCTGCTGCTCTCTCTCTCTAAAATATCAAATGAAAGGATACCCAGGCAACGTGGGCGACCATACCACCTTTTCTATCAAAATTAATAGAGAGTTTGCCCATTGGCACTTTTGGCCCTTCCACAAAGTAGACTTTTTATTTCCTTCCCCTTTCTTTCTATTTCATTCTTTTAATTTTCTTTAATAAGAAATTACGGGTGTTACAAGTCCACCCCCCTTATATAGGTTTCGTCCCCAAAACCTGTTATTCCTCAAACAGTTGTGGGTAATGTTGTCTCATCTCCTCCTCAGTCTCCCACGTAGACTCGGATCCCTTCCTGTGCTTCCACTGTACCCGCACAAGAGGAATCACTTTATTCCTCAACCTCTTTTCTTTACGATCAATGATTGCCACTGGTTGCTCCACGTAATTGAGCCGTTCGTCTACTTCAATATCCTCCAGTGGTACAACCATGTCTTTATCAGCTAAGCACTTCCTCAGATGGGATACATGGAATGTGGGATGAATTCCACTTAACTCATCTGGCAATTCAAGTCGATAGGCCACCTCTCCTACTCGTGCAATAATTCGGAAAGGTCCTATGTATCTCGGGCTTAGCTTACCACGTTTCCTGAATCTAATAATTCCCTTCCAGGGCGAGACCTTCAACATGACTCGGTCACCAACCTTGAACTCTATCGGTCTTCGCCTGTTGTCAGCATACGACTTTTGTCTATCTTTCGCCGCCGTCATTAAGGCTTTGATCCTTTCCAATTTCTCAGTCGTTGCTTCAACTACCTTGACACCTCCCAGTTCCTTCTGCCCAATGTCTCCCCAGCATACGGGCGTCCTACATCTCCTACCGTATAGCATCTCGTAAGGTGGCATGCCAATGCTGGCATGATAGTTGTTGTTGTACGAGAATTCTGCTAACGGCAGGTGGTTGTCCCAACTTCCTCCAAAATCGATCACGCATGCTCGAAGCATATCCTCGAGCGTTGGATCGTCCTCTCAGACTGACCGTCTGTCTGAGGGTGATATGCCGTACTAATGTGTAGCCTCGTCCCCATTGCATCATGAAATCTCTTCCAAAACTTGGAGGTAAACCGGGTGTCACGATGAGACATAATAGACACCGGTACACCATGACGAGCTACAATTTCTTTGATGAATAGATCCGCCAATCTTTCAGATGAGTACGTTTCGCGGATCGGTAGGAAGTGGGCACTCTTTGTCAAACGGTCAACTATCACCCATATGGCATCATACCCCTTAGGGGTACGTGGTAACTTCGTAATGAAGTCCATGGTGATATGCTCCCACTTCCACTCGGGTATATCCAACGGTTGGATCTTCGCGTAGGGCTTCTTGTGTTCCACCTTCACTTGTAAGCAAGTCAAGCACTTACTTACGTACTCCACTACGTCGCGTTTCATACCCGGCCACCAATAGTCTTTCTTCATATCGTTGTACATTTTGGTAGCACCGGGGTGAATGGAGTATCGGGTCTTATGGGCCTCGTCCATAATTCTACCACGTAGATCCCCGTAACGAGGAATCCACATTCGCCCAAATCGGGTCTTAACACCAAGAGTGTTCTCACCCAATTCCGTAACTAGGCCTCTCATCCTTTCGGAGTTAAGACGATCTTCTATCAAAGCCTCGTCTTGGAACTCCTTAACCTGTGTCATCACATCGGGGGTCATGATCAGCTGATAAGCCTTTACTCGAATCGGCTCAGGTTGTTCTTTTCGACTAAGAGCATCGGCCACCACGTTGGCCTTGCCCGGATGGTAGTGGATTTCGCAATCATAATCCTTTATTAGTTCCAACCATCGCCTCTGCCTCATGTTAAGATCTTTCTGCTCGAAGAAGTACTTCAAGCTTTTGTGGTCGGTGAAGATTGTGCACTTCGTCCCGTATAGATAGTGCCGCCATATCTTCAACGCAAAAACCACCGCAGCTAGTTCTAGATCGTGTGTGGGATAGTTGACTTCGTGGGTTTTCAGTTGTCGAGACGCATTGGCTATTACCCTTCCACGTTGCATCAACACGCAACCTAGCCCAGAATAAGATGCATCCGAATAGACCACCAAGTCTTCATTTCCTTCGGGCAATGTCAAGACAGGAGCTTGTGTCAGTCTCGTTTTCAATTCCTCGAGAGCATCCTCCTGTTCTCGACCCCACACGAACTTTACATCCTTGCGAGTCAATTTGTCAAAGGTGAGGCTATCTTGGAGAAGTCTTGAATAAATCTCCTATAGTAGCCCGCCAACCCCAAGAAGCTACGAATCTCGGATGGCGTCTTTGGTGACTTCCATTGCATCACGGCCTCAACCTTAGCTGGGTCCACCATTATTCCTTCTGCATTTACCACGTGACCCAGAAATTGCACCTCGCGTAACCAGAAAGCACATTTGGAGAACTTAGCATACAGTTTCTCCCTTCTCAAAGTCTCCAATACTTCCCGAATGTGACCGGCATGCTCTTCTTCGCTCTTCGAATAAATCAGGATATCATCGATGAACACAATCACTGATTTATCTAACATTGGCCGACACACTCGGTTCATCAAATCCATAAAAGCAGCTGGCGCGTTAGTTAGACCAAATGACATAACGAGAAACTCATAGTGTCCATAACGCGTCCGAAAAGCTGTCTTGGGAATGTCCTGCTCCTTTACCTTCAATTGATGGTAGCCAGATCGAAGATCTATCCTTGAGAACCAACTGGCACCCTGGAGCTGGTCGAACAAGTCATCGATTCTCGGTAACGGATACCGATTCTTTACTGTTAGCTTGTTCAACTCACGGTAGTCGATACACATTCTCATGCTACCGTCCTTCTTTTTCACAAACAAGACCGGAGCACCCCAAGGAGAGATACTCGGTCTAATAAAACCCTTGTCAAGCAACTCCTGTAGTTGCTCCATCAACTCTTTCATCTCAGTCGGAGCCAATCGATACGGTGCTTTAGCAACAGGTTGGGCACCGGGTATCAAGTCAATTTGAAATTCGATTTCGCGGTCAGGTGGCAATCCCGATAAGTCTTCCGGAACACATCCGGAAACTCACACACAACCGGAACGTCTGATAGTTGTGGTGTTGGCATTTCCACATCCTTCACATAACATAGGTAGGCGTTACACCCACGCCTCATGCACTTCCCCGCCATCGCCATCGAAATCACCTTCGGAATTATCGTTACCCGATCACCGTATATTGTCACCAGACTTCCGTCAGATGCCGTCAATCTAATCATCTTCTTTCGACATACTATATTCCCTTCATAGGTTGCCAACCAATCCATCCCTAGTACTACATCAAATCCACCTAGGGGCATCACATGTAACCTAGCAGCAAACCTATGACCTTCTAACTCTATGGCACAGTCCTCTATCACATCAGTAACTCTAGTGGACTTACCAATAGCGGTTTCTACTTCAAAGGGCTCATCAATGCATTTACTACTAACAGGCAATTTAGCACAGAAAGTAGCAGAAATGAAACTCCTACTAGCACCAGAGTCAAATAACACAGAAGCAAGAGTTTGATTTACTAGAAACGTACCTGACACAACATCGGGGTCCGTCCTAGCCTCCTCTCTGGTCATAGTAAAAGCTCTGGCGCTCGTCTTCTGCCCCTCAGTCCCTGCCACCTTCTTTCCTCCGGAACTCTCAGCCCTCGACTTCTTGCAATCTTTACTCATATGCCCCGCTTCACCACAGTTGAAACACCTCGCAGCCTTACAGTCTTTAGCCATATGACCGGATTTCCCACACCTGAAACAGACGTTTAACCCCCATCTACATTCACCTCCGTGCTCCTTACCACACTTGTCACACCTTTTGGGTCCCGAGCTTGATGACCCCACCCTACGGTTATCCCTTCTCGCCTTCTTGTTATTCGGGGTAAAGCCACCACGCCCGAACCGCTTTCCATTCCAGTTTCGGTCACCACCGGCCTTCTTTGATTCCACCACCATCACTTCCCTCTCGTCATAGAGCCTCCCAGCTAAGTCTACTGCCGACCTAAAGGTGCTTGGTCGGGCAGTAATCAAGTGCCTGCGGATGTCGGCTGGTAGTCCCTGAATGTACCGGTTAATCTTTCGAGATACCGGTGTCACTTGATTCGGCACCAGCCTCGCCATTTCATTGAATTTGGTAGTGTATTGCTGGTGTGTCATGGTTCCTACCTCGAGTTGCAGGAAATCCCTCTCGACCTTATCAAGTTCTCTGTGAGGACAGAATTCCTCAATTACTAGCTTCTTCAACTCGGACCACTTCATTTTCCCGATGGCCCTGGAACCCTCAGCTTGGAAAATATTATCCCACCAGCATAGTGCTGAGTCAATAAAGGAGTGGGTGGCAAACTTCACCTTCTGGTCCTCACGGCACTCGCTGATCTCGAGTACCGCTTCCATCTCCCTTACCCATCGTTGAGCGGTTGCAGCAGTGCCATTGCCATCGAAAGTCGGGGGCTTGCACCTATGAAATGCCCCGTAACTGCACCCCTTGGTCGTCACCCCTACTACATCATTTCTTTCCTCATCAGATATTACTATCTCAGGATCCGGTCGTTCCTCTTCTTCCTTGCTCTCCTTTTCAGCCGACCCTCTCCTGTCCTCTTTTTCCTTCCTTTCCTCGTTCCTTATAGCTCGAATAACATCGGTCACTACAGATGGCATAACTGCCTGTAGGACCTGGTGTACTTCATCAGCAATCGCCTCCCTAGCTGAGGCATTCAGACTATCATTCTCTGTTTCTTTATTCCGGTCCGGAACCTCAGGGTTCACAGGAGTCGTCTTAGGAGCTTTAGTACTGTTCCTAGTCGTACGCGGACGACCTCTACCTCTAGCAGCCTTAGAAGGTTTCTTCCCAGCCATTTTCCTATGCACTATAAGATTCAAACACTAAAACAGTCATTCAAGGAATAGCTCAGTTTATGTCAAGTATAGTAAGTCCCTAATTACAGTGGCCAGTTGTGATTAGCCACTTACTTTACTCTTCACACCCCAAGCACTTCCTATCCTGACTACATCAGCATCTAAATCTACTAAGAACACATAAATCACATGGCACACGCACATAACACTGATTAACTTTTAAGAAAAGCTATACCTGATGGCACATGGCTACTCGGGCTGACATCCTCTTTCCGTCCCATTCTCAGTTTAAGTTAAGGTTTATTTTTGAAAATTTACCCGTTTCACTTAAACTTTAGCTCTGATACCAACTTGTAAGGCCCCGTTCCCGGGCACCTCACAGTTGGTCATTCACAGCATAAAACATACATGTTAATAAATTAAAGCAGCGGAATTTAAGTTGGCAAAAACCATCCATTCATTTTAAACACTGTTGCTAAGCAATACATTCTAGTTCATAAGTCACAAAATAATTAGTTGCATGAATTACAAAACAACAGTGTTGTCAAAACATAAATGGGTGTCAGTCTTGCCCGTCAAGTAGCCATCCCCGTGTGCCATCCTCAGCAACCTGTTACCTGCCAACTGGAAAATACATAAAAGTCAGCGTTGCTGAGTGAGTTCTAGTTTTGTAATTAAAATACTTTACTTCTCATTCCGAAACGTTCGTTATGCATATGTGATCACACATCGTACTTACACGTAGGTAATTTTCATTATTATCTTCATCATTCTTTCTTTAACTTTCATTCGTCAAGCATGCAAATCTCTAAGGGTCACCTCTCTTCTCTACCCTCATGGTTCCAACCCATGAGCCGACAAAGCATATCGTATCCGTCTGGTGCCCCTATGGCTCTCAGTCCATAGACCGACACCTGGTGCCCCTATGGCTCTCAGTCCATAGACCGACACCTGGTTGCCCCTATGGCTCTCTGTCCATAGACCGACAACCTCGTTGCCCCTATGGCTCTCTGTCCATAGACCGACAACGTCTCATCCGGGGTCATGTTAACCCCGGGAGTGATCGTCACCACTCCTGCTGTAACAACTATCCCGTGACAGGTCACAATGACACTGCCCCGTTGTTCTTAAGGCAACTATGGCTCACTGTCCATAATCTACCATAAGGCTCGTAATAGGCCTAGTTACTAGAACCAAGCACCATTTCCAAGACTTCTTAACCGTCAATTCCATCTCGTGCCCCTTAGACCATGCAAGACTTTCGTTCATTCAATTATGCATGTATTCATCATCATTCTTCTTTTCGTTCATTCGTTAATACATGCATTCATCATCATGTTCCTCTTTCATTATCTTTCACTTTAAGTTACATAATACTTCATTAGTTCATTCTCGTTATTCGTAAAGTTTCAGAAAGATAAGCATACACAATTACAAGGAACATACACACTCATCATACATTCATCATCATACATTCATCATTAGGCATTCATCATCATACATAGCATCATACCATACTTAACAATATTTTATTAATAATATTGTTAACAATAATAATACACTGATAATAATATCAGTAACAATAAGGGTTAATCATAATCGTCATTACATGCATGAAACATCATCATTTATTAACCCTAGTCAACCCTGGTCAAAACCTCGAACTTCGGATTTACAGGAAATTTCTGTAAAATTCTAAGTATTCTGGGCGTTTTAGCCCTGTTGGGCGTATAAGCCCTCTGGGCGTATGAGCCCTGTTAGACGTAAGAGCACTGCTGGACTTTTCATCTTATACTTAGAATTATCTGGTCATACGACCACACTGTTGGTCGTATGAGCACTATTGTTCGTACCATCCCTAGACAGAAATATGTTCTGATCATACGACCACACTGTTAGTCGTATGAACACTAGTGGACTCATCATCATACTTAGAAAAATATCACTGGGTCATACGACCATACTGTTGGTCGTATGAGTCCTATTGGACCTTCAACACACTTAGAAAATTATATCACCTGGTCATACGACCACACTGTTGGTCGTATGAGTCCTATGGACTTCAACACTTAGAAAAATACATCACCTGGTCATACGACCACACTGTCGGTCATATGAGCACTAGTGGACTCATCAACTTGTACTTATTCATTCTAAGTCCAAATTTCAGACATATTAGTAACCTGTTCATGTGTCTATTTCATAGTCCAAGTCCCAAACATCATAATGCCTAGTTCTAAACATATACACATGATTCTAGGCATAAACCTAACATAAACATAAACATACATACATACATTCATTTCATACGGGTATCAACCCAAATTTTATAAAAACATACTTACATGCATTTTCCAGCCCCAAAACGTTTAAAACAGATAAAAAAAGGGGTCTAGAAACTCACCTTAGTTTGTCTTCGGGTTTTGATATCCCTTTCTTGAACTTCTCAGTCGTTTCTACACCTAACACACACACACAGTGCAACCCGAACACACTAGTTACATTTATAAGCTCATAAATGGTTCTAGAATCGTCCTAAACATCATAATTCGAGATTTCTTACCAAAAACTTCGAGTTTCTCAGGTTCTTCTTCAAAAATCCCGAGAGTTTTCTGCTCCTGCTGCTCTCTCTCTCTCTCTAAAATATCAAATGAAAGGATACCCAGGCAACGTGGGCGGCCATACCACCTTTTCTATCAAAATTAATAGAGAGTTTGCCCATTTGGCACTTTTGGCCCTTCCACAAAGTAGACTTTTTATTTCCTTCCCCTTTCTTTCTATTTCATTCTTTTAATTTTCTTTAATAAGAAATTACGGGTGTTACAATTATATTATTTAATTGTGGGATTATTAGTATGATATAAATGTGGGTATCCAACTCCTTGATAGCATTCTCCTTTTATCTTGTCTGTTGAATAATTTTCATGTGGCGATGCCTGTTTTAGTTTTGGTTCCTTTAAAACATTAATATCTCCCATTGTCCAAAGGACATAGTTTTCAAATTTTTGTTCTAACTGTTGTATATTTTTATTTATATTATTTATTGCTTGTGTTATTGTTACATCTACCATTTCCTTAATCTCCTAAGCTCTGATACCAAAACTGGAGAGGATCGATAGGTTAAAAGGAAGATCATTGGTTTTATTGGGTTTGATTTCAATATTGGTTTTAATTGCGGAATTAAATATTAAAATTATTTATTATCTTGAGGTTTTTATAATTAATACTTCTTTTTAAATATTTTAAATACAAGATTTGTATTGAAAGTTCTTCTTTGATTTCTAGATTATGTCGAAAATAATTGTTTACCAGTTCATTTTTAATTTGCTAATTTCCTTAGATATTTTGGAAATTCCTTTTGAGTTTTCTTTTAATTCTTGTTGAATAGCAAATAAACCATTTTTCATTTTTATTATTTATAGAGATAATTGTGTTAACTTATTTTCTATATTAATAATTCTATTATTTATTTGTTCAATTTGTTGTTGAATCATTTTTCTAGATGCTTCTTTCGATATTTTATTTATTTGTAGAAATGGTAATCTTTGTAATCTAGCTTTTAGATAATTACGAGTTTCTTTTTCTAAATATAAATCGTATTGTAAATTTTTATATTCTATTGTTGAGCTCATTTATATTTTGTCTTAATTCTACAAGTTGTTCTTGTATATCTTCAGTTGATATTCTTAGACTTGGTGGTTTATATTGTTTAACAATTTGATTTGTGAAGATTTGTGATGGTTCTAAATATTTTGGTTTTAGATTGGTTACATTATTTCTTTTTGAAGCTGTTCTAAAATTTCCAATAAGAGGGTGTACTGGTTGATTAGTAACTAATTGTGTGCTAGTATTTTCAAATAATTGATCTATTTCTATTTTATTTTTATTATAAAAGTTATACTATGATGACTATTAGTTAAGGCATAGTTTACTGCATAAGTTATTGAAAACGGATGATCTCCTGTATTCATTAAGTCTTGTCTATGAAATTTATACATTATGGCTATCGATTCATCTAAACTATTTGTAATTAATGGTATTCCATATTGTAGATTTACATTAAATTTCATAACTGAGTATTTTAAGTTTCCTGATATCTTTCCAATTATCTTTCATCAATATTTCTTGATGTAATTCTATTGTCTACTACGGCTAAATCGATAGGAGTATCTATATTTCCATAAGTGCTTTTTAATATTGTGACACCCTACACATATCCCACATCGGCCGTGGACAGGAGAGATTCCTGGTTCATAAGGAATGTCTGGCCTCTAATATCAACAACGCGTTTGGGCGTATTGGCTGTGGATGAGAGGAGAACTCCACAGTTAAGCGTGCTCAGGTGGGAGCAATCCAGGGATGGGTGACCTCCCTGTGAAGTTTTCACCCAGGCAACCAAAAGCAAATCCGTGAGCTCCTCGTGAGCGAAGCGGACAATATTGTTGGTGTGAGAGGCCGGGTGTTACAGAATGGTATCAGAGCCACTCCTGTGCCGTTCGGGGTGTGGGACATACCTCACCAAGGATGGTGACTTCTCGGGCTCATCGAGGATGATGAGTCCAAACAGGGGGTGCTTGTGACACCCTACACATATCCCACATCGGCCGTGGACAGGAGAGATTCCTAGTTCATAAGGAATGTCTGGCCTCTAATATCAACAACGCGTTTTGGGCGTATTGGCTGTGGATGAGAGGAGAACTCCACAGTTAAGCGTGCTCAGGTGGGAGCAATCCAGGGATGGGTGACCTCCATGGGAAGTTTTCACCCAGGCAACCAAAAGCAAATCCGTGAGCTCCTCGTGGGCGAAGCGGACAATATTATTGGTGTGAGAGGCCGGGTGTTACAGAATGGTATCAGAGCCACTCCTGTGCCGTTCGGGGTGTGGGACATACCTCACCAAGGATGGTGACTTCTCGGGCTCATCGAGGACGATGAGTCCAAACAGGGGGCTTGTGACACCCTACACATATCCCATATCGGCCGTGGACAGGAGAGATTCCTGGTTCATAAGGAATGTCTGGCCTCTAATATCAACAACACGTTTTGGGCGTATTGGCTGTGGATGAGAGGAGAACTCCACAGTTAAGCGTGCTCAGGTGGGAGCAATCCAGGGATGGGTGACCTCCCTGGGAAGTTTTCACCCAGGCAACCAAAAGCAAATCCGTGAGCTCCCCGTGGGCGAAGCGGACAATATTGTTGGTGTGAGAGGCCGGGTGTTACAAATATTATTTGTACTGCTCCTATATGTATATAATTTATTTTGTTTTGTTTATTTTTAGGTAATTTATTTATTCTTAAATTTATTTTTTCTGTATTTATTAATCTTAATCCTACTTCACCATTTGATTCTTTAATTTCTATTGGTATTTCATTTATATATCTCCCAAGATAAACTATATTTTCTCTAAATAGAGTTAAGGCCTTTTTTAGTACAGACGTACTTATTCCTTCATTTTCTTTTAAATCTACTTCTGCTTTCTTTTTTAATTCTTTTAATTGCTTTCTTTCTATTTGTACTTCTTGACTATAGTATTCCTTAGAGCTAAGGAATACTATAGTCAAGAAGTACAAATAGAAAGAAAGCAATTAAAAGAATTAGAAAAGAAGCAGAAGTAGATTTAAAAGAAAATGAAGGAATAAGTACGTCTGTAATAAAAAGGCCTTAACTCTATTTAGAGAAAATATAGTTTATCTTGGGAGATATATAAATGAAATACCAATAGAAATTAAAGAATCAAATAGTGAAGTAGGATTAAGCTTAATAAATACAGAAAAAATAAATTTAAGAATAAATAAATTACCTAAAAATAAACAAAACAAAATAAATTATATACGTATAGGAGCAGTACAAATAATATTAAAAAGCACTTATGGAAATATAGATACTCCTATCGATTTAGCCGTAGTAGACAATAGAATTACATCAAGAAATATTGATGAAAAGATAATTGGAAGGATATCAGGAAACTTAAAATACTCAGTTATGAAATTTAATGTAAATCTACAATATGGAATACCATTAATTACAAATAGTTTAGATGAATCGATAGTCATAATGTATAAATTTCATAGACAAGACTTAATGAATACAGGAGATCATCCGTTTTCAATAACTTATGCAGTAAACTATGCCTTAACTAATAGTCATCATAGTATAACTTTTATAAATAAAAATAAAATAGAAATAGATCAATTATTTGAAAATACTAGCACACAATTAGTTACTAATCAACCAGTACATCCTCTTATTGGAAATTTTAGAACAGCTTCAAAAAAAAATAATGTAACCAATCTAAAACCAAAATATTTAGAACCATCACAAATCTTCACAAATCAAATTGTTAAACAATATAAACCACCAAGTCTAAGAATATCAACTGAAGATATACAAGAACAACTTGTAGAATTAAGACAAAATATAAATGAGCTCAAAAATAGAATAAAAAAATTTACAATACGATTTATATTTAGAAAAAGAAACTCGTAATTATCTAAAAGCTAGATTACAAAAATTACCATTTCTACAAATAAATAAAATATCGAAAGAAGCATCTAGAAAAATGATTCAACAACAAATTGAACAAATAAATAATAGAATTATTAATATAGAAAATAAGTTAACACAATTATCTCTATAAATAATAAAAATGACAAATGGTTTATTTGCTATTCAACAAGAATTAAAAGAAAACTCAAAAAGAATTTCCAAAATATCTAAGGAAATTAGCAAATTAAAAATGAACTGGTAAACAATTATTTTCGACATAATCTAGAAATCAAAGAAGAACTTTCAATACAAATCTTGTATTTAAAATATTTTAAAAGAAGTATTAATTATAAAAACCTCAAGATAATAAATAATTTTAATATTTAATTCCGCAATTAAAACCAATATTGAAATCAAACCCAATAAAACCAACGATCTTCCTTTTAACCTATCGATCCTCTCCAGTTTTGGTATCAGAGCTTAGGAGATTAAGGAAATGGGAGATGTAACAATAACACAAGCAATAAATAATATAAATAAAAATATACAACAGTTAGAACAAAAATTTGAAAACTATGTCCTTTGGACAATGGGAGATATTAATGTTTTAAAGGAACCAAAACTAAAACCGGCATCGCCACATGAAAATTATTCAACAGACAATATAAAAGGAGAATGCTATCAAGGAGTTGGATACCCACATTTATATCATACTAATAATCCACAATTAAATAATATAACTGATCTATTAAATTATTTAATAAAAAACTGTTGTAAAGAAGGTAAAGAACAACATAAAAAGGAAAAACTAAAATCAGAAGTGATACTAAAACCGGAAGAAAAAATTAGAGAATTAGAACTAAAGTTGAAAGAATACGAGAAAAACCCACATAGATGTATAACACTAGATGATTTAAAAAGATTCGAAGAAAGAATAGAAAAGAAGAAGATAAAAGCTCCATTCTCGTTAAATTATAATGGAAATAATAGATAAAAGAATAGAAGAAGTAAGAAAAATTATGGAAGGAATAAAATTAGACGATACAAATGATTTAATCTTTGCAGAAGAAAATGAAAATAACGATATAAATGAAATAGGAGAAACAAGTGAGGTTAAACAGAAAAAGATACATACGACCAATATGCTTATAAAAATAATTATTATAAATCAAAAGACAATAAATGGAAAAAGAGGACTAGATTTCAAGAAATGCAATCAGCTGATGGTTTAGATTGAACAATTCAAAAGGATAGCGAAACACTAAATCTAGATTGTAGACGCGATATAAAAGAGGTATTACAAAGATGGGCAGTTAGGCAAGGATTAATTTAAGCATAGAATCTGGTATAAGAGAAATGAATTCAACTGATTATTTAAATTATTTACACTATAAAACAGAAGGAATAGTATTTGAATACCTAGATGAATTAAATTTTGAAGATGTAGATCCAAATAACACAAATGAAAATATAGTGATTTTAAAAGCAATCACAAGACAAATATATAAAGAATTTGGAGGAGAAGACCTTGAGGGTCAAAATCCTCTAATGGATTCATATAAAAATGATAAGATAAAATATATTTTAACAAATATGAGAATATGCAATATGTGTTATTTCCAAGATTTTAGATGCCACTTTCAAAAATATTACTATTTATTACCACATGAATTAAGAGAACCATTTAAGGAAACATTTATAACAAAATTACCTCATCCATTAGGACAAACAATTAAAGAAAAATTTAATATAAGAAAGCAAGCTCAAACGGTACCTGATACCCTAGGAGGAATAATAAAAGTAATCGAAGACTATCAAATAGAGTTATGCACTCAAAAGTCCTCAGAAAAATTGGCACGACAAACAACAAAGTGTTGTGATCAATTCATTGATGTACCTCAATTGTTTGGATGTAGAAAACATCCCACACAACGAGGGAGAATAAGACGACGACATTTACAACCAATCATAGTTAGGTTCACGACATTTACACTAAAGCAAATCATCTAAACCATCAGAGAGGCTTATTCTACTAGATTTTTTTTTTCACTGTCCTTCTTAATTCTATTTGGTCTAATGTCATAAGGTATGACATCAGTTTTATCAATTCATGGAGTTTGTCAATATAAAGAGTACGACTTAACCCTACCATTGCATGATTTTAGAATTATAATTCTAACTTTTGTATTTCCTTCCTTAAATAATAGTAACCCTATTATCAATTCATGTTTGTCAGTATAAAGAGCACGACTTAACCCTACCATTGCATGATTTTAGAATTACAATTCTAACTTTTGCATTTCATTCCTTAGGTATAGTAACCCTTTTAATAGCATCAGCGGTATACTAAAAATGTGCTTAAACCGGTTACACGACATCCTAATTTATTATCATCCCAAAGAAAAACTTAATGTATGTAGGTATCATCACCCTTCTATATCTCCTGTAGTCCACTTTCATTCTAAGCATTTAATCAGTCCCTCAATTACTGAAATGCTAAGTGGAGGAATGCCTCTTAAAGGATAAAATTTATATTATGATTGGAAATACCATGAAGGCTCTAAGTAGGACAGGACTTAAGTAACAGCAGGTAAACTACAAGCACATAAGTATAATATGTCTAATGATAGCTGCCTATCCTTCATACCTTCAGGATTTCAGGTATAACTATGTCAGGGCAAGTACTAGGGAAACCAGTCTCACTTTAGGTTAGGACAAGTGTAACCTAGATTACCAAATGGAACACGTCAAGGTAATTTTGATTCATATGTCTTAAAGGCTTGTATATTGACCATAGTAACTTCACGTGCTACAATAGCAGCAATCTTACGACTAGAGTTTCTAGACCGTGAACGGATTTGACGAGAAGCCATTCTGAGAGATCATTAAGAATTTTCATGGAAATATGTTCTATGAGAACCGAGGCTTTCTTGCTCAACGTTTAGGAATGATGACTTATACGGACTACAATGTTACCACCCGACCAGATTCACCGGACTTAGCATGCACGACAAATTACAATTACGTGTGCACCCGTAATGGTAAGTTGCTTTGCATGATCACCCCGGTTCCTCCTATTGGGTTAACATATCTTGTCAAGTATAGTGGTCATTAAAGATAGAAATACCAAATATGTATGTATTATATCGGGAAAACGAAATCAAGGACAAGAATTATTCAACACAACAATGAGATGTTCCGAGTGTATTCGTTTGATTCGTGAATCAAAGCGAGTACGTTGACTAATCAAAGTATTGAGTCAATCACAACTTTGTTTGAAGACATGCGTACCTATAAGCAGATACTCATCCCAAGGGTTCCCAGGTAAGGTAAACAGGTCCATCGGTTGATTTGGATATATGCGAATACCTTGCCTAGACAGAACACCCCGAGATACAGGCATCACGCTCTTCCAGCATTACATGTTTCAAGTTGTAAGACACAGACTTTGACGATTTTGAAAACCATGAATAACAATCGAGTTTTGGAGTTTGAAATCACTTGAATTAGGCACACAATGCCTTAGAATATGTTTTAAGATTCGTGTGTGTATTGATAGGAATCAAGGTATAATAGAAATCACATAAGGCTTATAACTTCTTAATCTTAATCAATCTCTAACTAAGGCAAAATTTCTTTGTGCAACTATTGTGTGTGGCTATAGGCTAGATGCAATTCCTAACTCACTATAACCAATGGCTCTGATACCAATCTGTCACACCCTCAAATTCCGGGTCTGGAATCTATCACGGAGGGGTGAGCAAACAGGATCGAACACAGTAGTTACACATGAGATGCAGTTATCTATATGATAAGTTTTAGATAACCAGTTCATTAATAATCAGAGCATTAAATATTATACGCAGCGGAAATTGTGACAACTCGAGGTTTTAGGTTAACCTTGTTACCATCATCCAACGTATATTTTTGTTTATTGTTTAAATAAACAAATTATTATTAAGCCTATTAATAATAAGCAACATTAAACTAACTAAAACTTGATAGACTTACATGCAAACTAGATCATAGTGGAGGGGCTATTAGTGACAAGGGTGCAAACTAAAATACAATTAAAACACTCAATCCCGTAACCAACTCCTTCATATATCATCTCTATCGCCTTCCTTCTTTTCTCACAGAATCGCACACCATCACCACCCGAAACCCTAAATCGTGAACTCCCTCAAAAACCTGCAACCGTGAACTCCTTCAACCCTAGCGACGACAATTCCTTGGCAGCCCTCACTCTGCGCATCAGATCTGGAAACTGTTTCGCGTCAATCTCCTCACCGTGTGCGAGACCGGGCAACCCTTCACGAGACCCGACACCCCTTCGCGAGACCCGACACCCATTCGCGAGACCCGACAACCGTGAAATACAGACGTACGGTATGGTTCTTTTCATAATTCGTTTCGATACATTACGGTTTCGGTTCGGTTTATTATCACGACTTGGTTCGGTTTCGTTCGGGTTACTTGAATGTATGCATGTATTCGATCTTGTGCGATAGGTGTGTATCCGTAATGCTTCTGCGAAATATATGTAAGTAGTTAGGCGCATGAGTTATGTGTATGTGTGTAAACCATAGGCGTATGAAGGGGGGCAGAAGATGCGGGATTATGTATGTATATGTGCACATGCAATTGGTGTGCGTGGGTATGGGTTAAGATGCCCTTAGGCGCATGAGGGGGGTGTTAAGTGCATATGTGTGTGTTCTGCATTATTAAATATATATATATGTGAATGTTAAGTGCATATGTGTGTGTTCTGCATTATTAAATATATATATATGTGAATGTTAAGTGCATATGTGTGTGTTCTGCATTATTATATATATATATACGTGAATGTCATGTGCATGGTGAATTGTGAATATAATTGTAAGTATATATTAGATGTATGTGATATATGTGTGTATGCATGTTTGTAATCGGTAATGTACAGGATAATTAAATCGGTTATAGTGGATGTGTGTGCATGTGGGTTATGTATATGATTGTAGGTATGTATGTATGTTCTGCAATTTTATATATGTCCACGGGTGTACTTTGGTGTGAGTGCACTTAGGCACATGATTAACAATGTAGGCACATGAGGATGCCTTAGGCGCATAAGGGTGGTATGTGTTGTGTGTTTCTATGTAAATATAGGTATATATTTCTGGAATGATAATATGTAAAGGATGGTTGCATGTATGTATGTATGTGTGTTACAAGTGATGAGTGGGTCATTATGTATTTGAGACAAATTAGAACTCGTGCGTAGTTACATGCAAATAAGACCAACCGATAACCGACACAGTAACCGAGACGCGAACGCGAAACCGTACGAACCTTATATTTTTAATTAATAATTAATATTAATTATATATATACTGAATGAAACACAGGTTAATTTGGAGACCCGATCTCTTGTGTTTACGTTTACTTGTTGCTCTACATTCAAGGTGAGTTTCACGGCCCCTATTTTTACCTTCTTTCCTTTTTGGGGGAGAAAACATGCAAACATATTTTATGAATGGTTGCCAGTATTATTGATATCGCTTGTTACGTTAGTGCAAACACAACATGTCCTGACACACTCGAACCGTTAGTAATGGGATTAGCGAGGTAATTTTGAGTAGTACTACTGGGTCTGACAAACCCCGCCCGGGCTAGTCGCGCTAGCTTGATTGGAGGTCAAACGGGTGCTTGATTGGCCTAACATTTGTCATTGTCTGTTGAGACGTGACGGGGATACAACAAACACATATAGGACGCAAACAGTCAGCTTCGGTTCGAAACGCTAAGTAACAAGAACATAGGCTAGCTACCTAACGATATGCTTTATATACTAAACCATTGAAACGCAAACTATGGAAACGCTTACAAACACATTTATTGTTGACTAAAACCTGTGAACTCACCAACTTTATGTTGACACATTTTAGCATGTTTTCTCAGGTAACAGGAACGCTTAAGCTCATGATGCACGATTAAGGAACGCACTCAGGACATGCATCATCAAACTCATTTTCTTGCATTGGACATTTTGTTTTGAATTAGCACTTATAACTTTCAGTATTGGTTTACATTTCGTTTATTCGCTTCCGCACTGATGTTTATTTCATTTATGTTATTCTGATTTAAGTCAAACGTTTATTTTAAAACTCATATAGTGTCGTTTGATATAACCGTGTCTGAGATCCTGGTATGTCACACGCCTAACGGTAAAACCCCGTTTGTGGAAATTGAGGGTGTGACAGATTGGTATCAGAGCCACAGGTTATAGAGAACTAGGATTGCATTGCATCTAGACTATAGCCTTAGACACAACACTAGTATTGCACAGACACTTTTACATGGTTACCACTATTGTGAAAACAACCTTCTTGTGTATTGACATTACAATGCTGAGCAAACATAACACTATGGGTATGACATGTGTGTCATTACCGGCTGACAGAGGGGCGGAGAATCCCGCTCGCTCACAACCAACGCTTACACTTGATCCTTCACTCACGGAGTGAAAGCAACAACGAATTGAATCAAACATTTCCATGATTGGAACACGAAACTTTTTTTTCTAACACACGCGATAAGCTTAACGATGACAAACAAAAAAAACAATACCTCACTCTTCCAACTCTCTCACACTTGTTACTATTCCCAACATATCCTATCCTCTACACTAGTCCGAGCAGTAAATGAGGGACAACTAAGATATTCAAGTCGATTAGAGAATCGGACTTAGACATCCAAACACCTAGAGCTTCAAAGGGAAAAGGCCAGATCGTCTCGATTCCCTATTGTTATCTTAACCGAATCTTTTGTACAGCCTTAGTTATTTGACCCTTGGCATAATAAACATATCTTTGATACCTCTATCATTGATAACACTCGGTACTTGACAAGGCATGTTATCTCGAATGGAAGGAACCATGGGTGACCATGCAAAGCAAATTAGAATCACGGGTGCACACGTAATTGTAATTTGTCGTGCATGAGAATTCTTGCAACTCTATCGGGTGATAACGGTCATAATCAGTACAAATTTTCATTTCTATACTTGGAGACATGAGGTCTCGGTTCTCATAAAACCTCACTATTGATATGCAAACAAATCCTTCATTCCTATTAGTATGAAAGTTCTCATCTACCCCGAGCCTTAATGAGATTCGTGTTATGACACTAGCCCTAGTCTCTATGAGACGTGCTCTTTTTAGCATTTCAGTGTTCGTGTAACACTATCCATCTACATTGTGCCAGATCCTCAAAAGTGGCAATAAAGTGATAATATTCTTGACGCGTGTAGTCCTTGTTCACTGGATTGATCTTAAGACTTAGAGTCTCGGTAATTTCAGCGTTCCAGCATTCATTTCATTTGATATCTATCATGTTTAAGCGTATGTTACAATTGTTTGTTTCCCTGGTGGGAGAATCCAATCGGATTTTTCTGGCTTACTACGCTTGGTGTAGGACCAAAAAGCAAAATATTATTACGACCCCGTCCAATATATCTCAGCCTCTCCATTATAAGCAACAGGTGCAACTATCCCTCCCAATGACTCGTGCAATAAGAACATTTGAGAGCACTGTAAAGAAATGTTTGGTCATACCTTCAAGAACCATCGTGTGAACATCCCGGCCAAGTCTCCTCAGCCACAGGAATCACAAAGAGGGTGTTATGAGTGTAGAAAACCTATGCATTTAAAGAGAAACTACTCAAGGCTCAAGAAGATAAGAAACCGGCAGAAATGGTAGTTCTGCTCCAGTATTATCCCATTCAAGTACCGATAGAAGATTCATACCTGGTAACTTGAGTGGACTTCTAGAGGTAGTTCTTACCGGTTTAATTTCCAAAACCTACCATAAAAATTTACCGATGGTAGAACTATAACCGCCACCCATTTGCTTGGCAGTTGTAATCTAGGTCTGTCTAGACAATCGTACATATAAGTCTGATTTCTATTACCCATGGTAGCTACGATGTTGTGGTCAAAATTGATTGGTTTTCCAAAAACTAAACATGATCATTGTGGAAACAAACTAATTGAGTTACCTCTTCTTAGTGATGGAATACCTACGGTAGAAGACGACAGGGTTGGTGTTGTGGTTGGCATCACCTCAAACGTGAAGGTGCATAAATGTCTCAAGAAAAGGGATTTCCCTCTACTGGCACTAATTACAGAGAAGAAGGCGGATGAGAAGCGTGTTAAAGATATTCCAGTTGTCAAAGACTTCTCCGAAGTATTTCCAGAAGACTTAACTAGTATGACCACTATGAATTTTTGGTTATGCTGTTTGCGTTGATCAACGCACCAGCGGTTTTCATGGACCTCATGAACCGAGTGTGCAAACCCTATTTAGATAAGTTTCTTATCGTCTTCATTGATGACATCCATACTTATTCAAAGAACAAGGAAGAACATGAGGAACATCTTTGACTGATCTTGGAATTACTTAAACAAGAACAGTTATACGCCAAATTCTCAAAGTGTGACTTCTGGATTCGGAAAGTCCAATTCTTGGGTCAATGAGAATGGAATACATGTTGACCCAGCAATGATAGAAGCCATCAATAACTGGGCAACGCCTAAGACTCCGACGGAGGTACGATAGTTTCTTGGGTGGGCTGGCTATTATTGATGATTCATCGAAGGGTTTTCAAATATTGCTCAACCTCTCACCGTGTTAACTCATAAAAGGCACTACATTCAATTGGAGTGACAAACAAGAATCCGCATTTCGGGTTCTAAAACAGAAACTCTGTATGGCACCGATTCTATCCCAACCTGAGGGAACAGACGATTTTGTAGTTTATTATGATACATCCATTCAAGTTCTCGGTTGTGTGTTAATGCAACGCGAGAAGGTGATCGCATATGCTTCCCGACAGTTAAAGGTTCACGAGAAGAATTACACGACACACGACTTAGAATTGGGAGCCGTTGTGTTTGCACTCAAGATATGGAGACACTACTTGTACGGTACCAAGTGCACTATTTATACCGATCACAAGAGTCTCCAGCATATCTTTGAACAGAAGGAGCTGAACATGAGACAACGTCGATGGGTCGAGCTGTTGAACGACTACGATTGTGCAATCAAGTATCATCCGAGCAAGGCTAATGTAGTAGCTGACGCCTTGAGTCGAAAGGAGACACCAAAGCCAAAGCGAGTACGAGCCTTACAACTCACCATCCACACCGGATTACCCGATCAGATACGTAATGCTCAACTCGAGGCGTTGAAAGATGAGAACCTGAAAGCTGAATCACTACGAGGCATGGAGAAACAACTAGAAACTAAAACTGACGGAATTCATTACTTCATGGACCGAATATGGGTTCCTTTGTGTGGAGACCTACGAGAGCTGGTAATGGATGAAGCTCACAAGTCACGGTATTCTATACATCCGGGTTCAGACAAGATGTATCACGATCTAAAAGTCCTTTACTGGTGGCCGAACATGAAAGCTAACATTGCCACTTACGTAAGCAAATGCTTAACCTGTTCTAAGGTTAAAGTGGAGTATCAACGACCATCTGGTTTACTTCAACAACCAGAAATTCCTGTATGGAAGTGGGAGCAGATATCTATGGACTTTATCACGAAACTGCCTCGGACTCCCAGCGGATGCGATACCATTTGGGTAATTGTAGATCGTTTGAAGAAATCCGCACACTTCTTACCAATCAGAGAGACTGATAGAATGGAAAAGCTAACGCGTATTTACCTAAGAGAAATAGTCTCTCGGCACGGTGTGCCAATTTCCATTATCTCTGATCGTGACGCTCGATTCACCTCACATTTCTGGCAATCATTACAACGAGCATTGGGAACACGGTTAGACATGAGTACGGCTTATCATCCTCAAACTGACGGCCAAAGTGAGCGTACGATCCAGACCTTGGAAGACATGTTGCGCGCTTGCGCGATTGATTTCGGCAGCAGTTGGGAAACTCACTTACCGTTAGTGGAGTTTTCATACAATAATAGCTATCACACGTCGATCAAAGCTGCTCCATTTGAGGCACTGTATGGGCGTAAGTGCCGATCACCTATTTGTTTGGCGGAAGTTGGAGAAAGCCAACTTACCGTCCTGAACTCGTGCACGAGACGACTGAGAAGATCGTGCAGATTCGTAACCGAATGGCAGCAGCACGTGACCGACAAAAGAGTTACGCCGACAAACGCCGTAAGCCACTGGAGTTTCATATTGGTGACAAAGTACTGTTGAAAGTGTCACCTTGGAAGGGCGTGATTCGTTTCGGGAAACGTGGAAAACTAAACCCTAGGTACGTGGGACCGTTTGAGATTGTCAAACGGGTTGGCCCCGTAGCCTATCAGCTGAACCTACCCGAAGAACTCAGTGGAGTACACAATGTGTTCCATGTTTCAAACCTGAGGAAATGCCTTGCAGACGAGACTCTCGTCGTTCCGTTAGACGAGATACATGTTGACGAACAACTACGATTCATCGAGGAACCAGTGGAAGTTATGGACCGAGAGGTCAAAACACTCAAACACAGTCGTATCCCCATTGTCAAAGTCCGATGGAACTCAAAGCGTGGACCAGAGTTTACCTGGGAACGCGAGGATCAAATGAAGAAAAAGTACCCACAACTGTTCAACGATCAGACACCCACTTCATAAGGTATTCATTCTTGAGATACCTTTTCTTTAAATTTCGAGACGAAATTCCCTTTAACAAGGGGACGATATCACAACTCTGTCAAAACGTTACAACTCACACGTTATAAATCGTTGAATCTCATGTAATTAATCGAACCTAACATTCTAATTTTCGGGACGAAAATTCCTTCAACAAGGGGATAATGTGACAACTCGAGGTTTTAGGTTAACCTTGTTACCATCATCCAACGTATATTTTTGTTTATTGTTTAAATAAACAAATTATTATTAAGCCTATTAATAATAAGCAACATTAAACTAACTAAAACTTGATAGACTTACATGCAAACTAGATCATAGTGGAGGGGCTATTAGTGACAAGGGTGCAAACTAAAATACAATTAAAACACTCAATCCCGTAACCAACTCCTTCATATATCATCTCTATCGCCTTCCTTCTTTTCTCACAGAATCGCACACCATCACCACCCGAAACCCTAAATCGTGAACTCCCTCAAAAACCTGCAACCGTGAACTCCTTCAACCCTAGCGACGACAATTCCTTGGCAGCCCTCACTCTGCGCATCAGATCCGGAAACTGTTTCGCGTCAATCTCCTCACCGTGTGCGAGACCGGGCAACCCTTCACGAGACCCGACACCCCTTCGCGAGACCCGACACCCCTTCGCGAGACCCGACAACCGTGAAATACAGACGTACGGTATGGTTCTTTTCATAATTCGTTTCGATACATTACGGTTTCGGTTCGGTTTATTATCACGACTTGGTTCGGTTTCGTTCGGGTTACTTGAATGTATGCATGTATTCGATCTTGTGCGATAGGTGTGTATCCGTAATGCTTCTGCGAAATATATGTAAGTAGTTAGGCGCATGAGTTATGTGTATGTGTGTAAACCATAGGCGCATGAAGGGGGGGCAGAAGATGCGGGATTATGTATGTATATGTGCACATGCAATTGGTGTGCGTGGGTATGGGTTAAGATGCCCTTAGGCGCATGAGGGGGTGTTAAGTGCATATGTGTGTGTTCTGCATTATTAAATATATATATATGTGAATGTTAAGTGCATATGTGTGTGTTCTGCATTATTAAATATATATATATGTGAATGTTAAGTGCATATGTGTGTGTTCTGCATTATTATATATATATATACGTGAATGTCATGTGCATGGTGAATTGTGAATATAATTGTAAGTATATATTAGATGTATGTGATATATGTGTGTATGCATGTTTGTAATCGGTAATGTACAGGATAATTAAATCGGTTATAGTGGATGTGTGTGCATGTGGGTTATGTATATGATTGTAGGTATGTATGTATGTTCTGCAATTTTATATATGTCCACGGGTGTACTTTGGTGTGAGTGCACTTAGGCACATGATTAACAATGTAGGCACATGAGGATGCCTTAGGCGCATAAGGGTGGTATGTGTTGTGTGTTTCTATGTAAATATAGGTATATATTTCTGGAATGATAATATGTAAAGGATGGTTGCATGTATGTATGTATGTGTGTTACAAGTGATGAGTGGGTCATTATGTATTTGAGACAAATTAGAACTCGTGCGTAGTTACATGCAAATAAGACCAACCGATAACCGACACAGTAACCGAGACGCGAACGCGAAACCGTACGAACCTTATATTTGTAATTAATAATTAATATTAATTATATATATACTGAATGAACACAGGTTAATTTGGAGACCCAATCTCTTGTGTTTACGTTTACTTGTTGCTCTACATTCAAGGTGAGTTTCACGGCCCCTATTTTTACCTTCTTTCCTTTTTGGGGGAGAAAACATGCAAACATATTTTATGAATGGTTGCCAGTATTATTGATATCGCTTGTTACGTTAGTGCAAACACAACATGTCCTGACACACTCGAACCGTTAGTAATGGGATTAGCGAGGTAATTTTGAGTAGTACTACTGGGTCTGACAAACCCCGCCCGGGCTAGTCGCGCTAGCTTGATTGGAGGTCAAACGGGTGCTTGATTGGCCTAACATTTGTCATTGTCTGTTGAGACGTGACGGGGATACAACAAACACATATAGGACGCAAACAGTCAGCTTCGGTTCGAAACGCTAAGTAACAAGAACATAGGCTAGCTACCTAACGATATGCTTTATATACTAAACCATTGAAACGCAAACTATGGAAACGCTTACAAACACATTTATTGTTGACTAAAACCTGTGAACTCACCAACTTTATGTTCACACATTTTAGCATGTTTTCTCAGGTAACAGGAACGCTTAAGGTCATGATGCACGATTAAGGAACGCACTCAGGACATGCATCATCAAACTCATTTTCTTGCATTGGACATTTTGTTTTGAATTAGCACTTATAACTTTCAGTATTGGTTTACATTTCGTTTATTCGCTTCCGCACTGATGTTTATTTCATTTATGTTATTCTGATTTAAGTCAAACGTTTATTTTAAAACTCATATAGTGTCGTTTGATATAACCGTGTCTGAGATCCTGGTATGTCACACGCCTAACGGTAAAACCCCGTTTGTGGAAATTGAGGGTGTGACAGAAATAAATACATATATTGTTTCTTAACAATACGTCTAATCATGTCTTATCAATAACCGATATGTATCTGGAGCTCTTATATGATCCTACGTGCATGTCCATAAGCTCCTAATAGATACCTGAGAATACATGTAAATCAAGTGTCAACACAGGGTTGGTGAGTTCATAGGTAAGTAAAACATATTTGATAAATCATCCATTATCATTCAAAGAAGGGTTTACTGTAAAAGTGTGAGTTTAATTTACTCACCGGTATATGAATAGCCTGTCGGAACCCTTATCATTAAGGTGAACCCGCTATCCCACATACCCGCTATGTACAAGCCCAACAAATCCTTCATATAGGATTTGCCCATGTATCATAGCTTATTTTCCCTTTTCCTTTTTATGTGTGTATTATGCCAATTTTAATAATTCAAATCAGAGGGCGCGAATCCTCTCTTTACATTTATCCTCATATGGGTGGTAAGTGGAACTATAATGGCAAAACTTATATAGCGCAACAATCTGCCTTCCCACAGAATCGTCATCCCGAATGACAGCGAGATCTTTGTGCATCTGATAAGGACCACATGTCCAAACCTTTGTGGGGGTTAGTCACTCCCCGATAGTACTATCCAAAAGATCCCTGCCTTGTTTATAGCCCAGTTTACACAGAAGGATTTCATAATAACCATATGTAATCATAAATGTGATCCAATTATTATTTAACATAATACACAAAATAATTTGTAAAATTTATGTACAACATGTATTCCAGCCCCAAAATATTTAAATGATTTAAAGGGGAATAGTTATGAACTCACCTCAGTCCTTGTGTGTGGTGTTGACAAGCTAGTAAATTCCTCCTAAGGAATTAATATTCACATAAGTATATATACAAATCCATAACCTATATAAGTTAGATCTTGAACCTGGTGTTCATTTGATCTAGGGTTTGGTTCTCGGGGATTTGTTTTAAACATATAATTGAATCATTTAGTTATTTTGTTTTAATAACTAAAGATTTATATTTCATAAAATTTGATTAGTTTAATAATGATTTTGACATATCATTATATTCTAAATAAATTATAAATATTATTTAAACATGTGAGTTTATATTTAATTTTGTAAGATTTTATAAATATTTAAATTTATAAAAATCTACTTTGTGTTTATATTATCAGGATAAATCCATAAATAATATAACATCCATAATTAATTTTGATGATTTGATTATCATTAAAAATCCACTTTTATAAGGATCATAATTTATAACATAAGTAATAATTTACATAAATATTAGGGTTTTTAAATAATTAAATTTCTACAATTATTAAGATTTAAAAATAATATGGTGTCCAATCAATGGATTAATACTTTAAATCATCATTTAAAGTTTATTTTATAAAAATGGTTATTTATAATATTTTTAAATATTATCTTATAAATTTATTTTAAGGTGTTTTTAAATAAAGAAATTACAGAAAATCATTTAAAGGTATTTAAAATTAAAGAAGTTCTTAAAAATTATTTTTATAATTTTTGGTAATTTTTATATATTTTTAAAATGCTTAAAAAGGCATTTAAAAAATAATGTTGGGGGCAGGGTTCGAACCCCTGACCTCCGGTTCACAAGCACACACCGAAACCAGTAAACCAAAGGCCGTGGCCGCACAAGGAATCGGTTTTTAATTCTTTTAAACCCATATTCCAGAAACCCAATTTCCACCAAGAACCCTAAAACTGAAATCGATCCAATTGATCCCCCAATCGAATCTGTAAACGATTAGATTCATGGGGCTTTTGATCCCCATGTAGAAACGAACTCAATGGTATGTTTAATTACCTGTTTTGGTGTTCAAATCGTTAAGAATGATTGAAGAACCGGTCGCGGCTTGGGAGGATTCAAACAATGATTAAACGTGGATGGAAATGCAATTAACTTCACAGGAAGTCTCTAATGGCTCCAATGATCGAAAGAAATTTATCAATTTTGTGAATTAAAACTCGTAAGATAGAATTTGATTGTGTTGCAGGTCGCGAAGGAGAAAGATTCAAATTCGATGAATGTGGTTATTTCGGATGTAATTCAAAGTGTATACTGATTTGTTACATTTATAGCTTTGATTAGGTTGAGTTCATTCGATTATTATTAAGTTTTTGGTGCGATTTGCACCTGTAAAGTTACCGACAATCACGTGGTGGTTTAGATCGCATTATCTGATCCCTTTATTCGAATTGTAGTGAGGATTAGGTTCGAATCTTTCATGTGAAGCTGTCGGGGTGTTTTATTCGGGTTAAAACCGCGTCATTTTGGCGTTTTGGTCTCGCCGGAGACTTCGCCGGAGGAAGAAACCGACGGGAACAGGGGTCGGGGGTTGGGTTTTAGAATTTACAAGAATGGTCCCTGTGGTTTAATGTGTTTATTATTTTATGTATAAGAGTTTTAAAACAAGTTTCAACAATTACAAACCACCCCCTTGGACTTAAATTAAGTTTAATAAATTTTATAATAATAATAATATTTTCATTATTATTATTATTATCATTATTATTTTTAATAATAATATTATTATTGTTATTATTATCATTATTTTTATTATTATCAATAATAATAATAAAAACAAATTGTAATTCACTTAAATATTATATTAAAAAAAAAAATTTGGGTTGTCACATCATCCCCCTGTTAGAGGAATTTTCGTCCCGAAAATTAAGATGTACGGGCAACATCTTTGAACAGGTTAGGATACCTGCGTATCATTTCGTCCTCTCGTTCCTAAGTGAACTCAGAACAACGTCGGAGTTCCACCGAACTCTGACAACTGTAATCTCGCTATGCTTTAATTGTTTAACTTCCTTATCCATGATTTCAACTGGTGCCTTAACAAGTCTGAGTTTCTCACATACTTGCAGTTCCTTGAAAGGCACAACCAGTAATTCATCGGATAAACACTTCCTTAGTTTTGATACATGAAAAACATTATGCACACCACCAAGTTCAGCAGGTAGATTTAATTCATAGGCTACTGGGTCAATCCTTCTGACAATTTCAAAAGGTCCCACGTAGCGAGGGTTCAATTTCCCTCGTTTCCCAAAGCGTATAAATCCCTTCCAGGGAGATACCTTTAGCGAAACTTTATCTCCTTCCTGAAATTCAGGTGGCTTACGATGTTTATCAGCGTAGCTTTTCTAGTGATCCCTGGCAGCAGCCATGCGTTTACTTATCTGGACAATTTTCTCATGAGTTTTCAAAGATCAATTCTGACTTGTCTTGGGGTCCTAATCAACCTAGGGCACACTTATGGTAATGGTCGGAACTCCAACCTTCTTAATGTCCCCGTTTAACACATGTTTAGCTTAATCGTATCAACCATCATAGTTAGGTTCACGACATTTACACTAAAGCAAATCATCTAAACCATCAGAGAGGCTTATTCTACTAGATTTTTTTTTTCCACTGTCCTTCTTAATTCTATTTGGTCTAATGTCATAAGGTATGACATCAGTTTTATCAATTCATGGAGTTTGTCAATATAAAGAGTACGACTTAACCCTACCATTGCATGATTTTAGAATTATAATTCTAACTTTTGTATTTCCTTCCTTAAATAATAGTAACCCTATTATCAATTCATGTTTGTCAGTATAAAGAGCACGACTTAACCCTACCATTGCATGATTTTAGAATTACAATTCTAACTTTTGCATTTCATTCCTTAGGTATAGTAACCCTTTTAATAGCATTAGCGGTATACTAAAAATGTGCTTAAACCGGTTACACGACATCCTAATTTATTATCATCCCAAAGAATAACTTAATGTATGTAGGTATCATCACCCTTCTATATCTCCTGTAGTCCAATTTCATTCTAAGCATTTAATCAGTCCCTCAATTACTGAAATGCTAAGTGGAGGAATGCCTCTTAAAGGATAAAATTTATATTATGATTGGAAATACCATGAAGGCTCTAAGTAGGACAGGACTTAAGTAACAGCAGGTAAACTACAAGCACATAAGTATAATATGTCTAATGATAGCTGCCTATCCTTCATACCTTCAGGATTTCAGGTATAACTATGTCAGGGCAAGTACTAGGGAAACAAGTCTCACTTTAGGTTAGGACAAGTGTAACCTAGATTACCAAATGGAACACGTCAAGGTAATTTTGATTCATATGTCTTAAAGGCTTGTATATTGACCATAGTAACTTCACGTGCTACAATAGCAGCAATCTTACGACTAGAGTTTCTAGACCGTGAACGGATTTGACGAGAAGCTGTAAGGCCCACCTTTCTCAGGGAAGCCTCACAGTTGGTCATTCACAGCAAACATAGATTTAAAGCAATCATTTACTCGTATATATGTAAGATATATTGCAGCGGAAAAATATACTGTAATTCAACCCATTACAACGTAGTTAAATTAAATTATAAACATTGTCTTCAAACATCAAAACTATTTAAAGTCCTTTTAAGCCTTTCTTTATCGGGGATGCCAGTCTTTGAGTGCCAAGAAGCTTCCATTCCATGCTCACATCCCATCAACACTAACTCTTACCTGTCAACTGATATGCATACAAAAGTCAGCTTCGCTGAGTGAATTCTAGGTTTACTTTGCTAAATAACTATCAGAGCAGACATTAACTTTATCAGTTGAAAATAATCATTGTCTATTAAAATATAAATACACACAGACTATCACTTTATCATTTCTTTATCATTTATTGTTTCGTTTTTTATTACTCTTCTTTATCCGTCAATTCTCTGTCTCTATCGGTGCCTAGGCTCGCCTAGGACTTTACCGACATGCCAATTAAGGACTTACTGCCGTACCCGATCAGGCCATTATTGTCATGCCAATTTAGGACTTACTGACCTGCCTGTTCGAGCATACTTTATCACTTTATCACTGGTGATGGTACAACGAATGCAACCCTCCTTTATCAATTGCTTGCAAGGCTTTACTTTATCACTTTATCAAGGTACATGTTATGGGCCTCATAACCTTTCTTTATGTTCCACTGTCATGTTTAAGTTATACATAATATAACACAACACAATACATAATAAGAAGTAAACTCTTAGTCTAAGCATTCACTTTTCAATCAATCATGAGAGATAAACCACATAACTGACCCTCCGCGGGACAGCGGGGGTTCGGGGGCGGCAGCCCCTGATAGCGGGGTTCTAGGGCGGCAGCCCCTAGTGGGGTCCAAGGGGCAACGCCCCTGGCTGGGGCCGGGCTGACCTGGCATATTTGGACTATTTAAATGGCATATTTTACTTTAGGTCAGCGCGCCCGAAAATTATTTTGGACTATTTAAATGGCATATTTTACTTTAGGAAATTTCATTTTCTTGATAAAAGGTCTTAAAACCGTCATCATAAAAGTATGTAATTTAGTATGCATATCACCCCAAAACATTGAAAACGGGTAAAAGAGGGGTCTAGAACTCACCTGAACTCGCCCAAGTAGCTTAAATTCTAAGTCACTTAGGCTATAGCCTGAACACTCTAGGTGCACGAAAGTTAACATGCAAAAACGTCATTTTCCTCAAAATTTCGCCCATAGTTTCGCTACAGCGAAACTGCAGTTTCGCCTGCAGTTTCGCTGGGCAGCACTTCTGCTAGTTTCGCTAGACAGATTCGCTGCCTTGAGCGCCCAACTTTCGTTGGAATTCCCTAGTCTCGCAAGGTCTATAGGTCTGTCTGGGTCTTAGCGAGGTTACCGGTGAAACTATAGTTTCGCCCCAGCGAAACTGTAGTTTCGCTGGAATTTCTCCTAGTCTCGCTAAATGAGTACGCAGTTTCGCTGGTTAAAGACTTAAATTCGCTGGATCGGGGCCCAGTTTCGCTGGATGAACTGGAACTCAGATCCAGCCCGTTTTTAACCCAAAATCTTAACTTTTTACGTCCAAATCCTTAGTTTACCTTCCATGAAACCAAATCTAAGCTTTTTACACGTTTTCATACGTAAAAATTCGACCTTTATGTGTTTCTTTAAACTTTTCAAAACCCCAAAACCCTAGAATCCGGGTTTGATCTACAGAGGGCCTTAGAGGTCGATTCTTACCTTGTTTTGTTGCTCTTTCCTTGTGTTTGATGCTCCAACCCACCAGAACTTCAATCCTTCAAACCTTCAAACTCCAAATCTTGATTTTCTTCACTTTCTCTCTCTACTTTCTCTCTCTACTTTCTCTCTCTACGAATTTGGTGGCTAGGGTTGTAATGTGATGAAGATGAGGCTGTTCATGCATGTTTAAGGGCTGATTAGGGCCCTTAAACCCATTAAGCCTAGCCCATTAAGGCTAATTTGATCCATAGCCCACTAATTTACCCCTTTATTTCTTAAATTAACCCTTAAAAGCCCATTATTATTAAATGGCTCGTTTCTGGATATTTCGGGGCGTTACAAGTCTCCCCCCCTTATTTAGGTTTCGTCCTCGAAACCTGACTCGTCATTAAACAGATCGGGGTATTGGCACCTCATTTCATCCTCGGATTCCCAGGTGGCATCCGACCCCCTTCGGTGTTTCCATTGCACCTTGACTTGTTTGACTACTTTATTTCTCAATTGTTTCTCCTTCCGGTCCAGTATAGCCACCGGTTGTTCTACATAGTTCAGCTTCTCATCCACCTCGATGTCATCTAGAGGTACGACTGCCTCATTCGGTGCTAAACATTTTCTTAAGTGTGACACATGAAAGGTAGGGTGAATCCCACTTAACTCGTCTGGAAGGTCTAGCCTGTAAGCTACATCCCCAACTCGTGCTAGTACCTCGAATGGTCCGATGAACCTGGGACTCAGTTTCCCCCTCTTCCTAAATCGGATAATCCCCTTCCATGGCGACACTTTTAACATTACCCTGTCACCCACACTAAATTCGATAGGTCTCCTTCTTCTGTCGGCGTATGACTTTTGTCTATCCTTTGCAGCCTTCATATACGCCTTGATTTTCTCCAACTTTTCCGTTGTGGCTTCCACGACTTCTAAGCTTCCTAACTCCTTCTGTCCGACATCACCCCAACAAATAGGAGTTCTGCACCGTCGACCGTACAATAACTCGTATGGGGCATCTTAATACTGGCGTGGTAGCTGTTGTTATAGGAGAACTCTGCTAGTGACAAATGATCATCCCAATTACCACCAAATTCAATAACGCATGCCCGAAGCATATCCTCCAGTGTCTGGATCGTCCTTTCCGATTGCCCATCGGTCTGTGGGTGGTATGCGGTACTAACATGCAATCTCGCGCCCATTTCTTCATTGAACCTTTTCCAGAACTTTGAGGTGAACCGCGTATCTCTATCTGAAACAATCGATACGGGCATACCATGTCGCGCCACAATTTCTCGGATAAATAGTTCAGCAAGCTTCTCCGAACTAATTGCTTCCTTGATTGGCAGGAAATGCGCACTTTTAGTCAGTCTATCAACGATCACCCATATCGCGTCGTGGCCTTTTGTCGTGCGTGGTAATTTAGTGATAAAGTCCATGGTAATATGTTCCCACTTCCATTCTGGTACTTCTAATGGCTGAACATAACCATAAGGTCTTTGGTGCTCAGCCTTCACCTGTAGGCACGTGAGACATTTATTTACATACGCAACCACATCTCTCTTCATCCCAGGCCACCAAAAATCTTTCTTCAAATCGTGGTACATCTTATTTGCGCCTGGATGTATTGAGTAGCGGGTCTTGTGCGCTTCATCCATAATCTTTTCCCGCAAGTCACCATGCTTCGGAACCCATATCCTGCCATGGAAGGTCTTAACACCCAAGGTGTTCTCTACCAATTCATCCACCTTTCCCACCATCCTTTCCTTATTGATTTGCTGCTCTTTTAAAGCGTCTATTTGAGCTTTGCTTATCATCCTCATAACATCTGGGGTCACTACTAGTTGGCACGCCTTCACCCGGATCGGTTCGTATCCTTCCTTTCGGCTCAGGGCATCGGCTACCACGTTCGCCTTACCCGGGTGATAATGGATTTCACAGTCGTAATCCTTTATCAACTCCAACCACCTCCTTTGTCTCATATTTAGGTCCTTCTGCTCAAAGAAATATTTCAGACTTTTGTGGTCGGTAAATATGGCGCACTTAGTTCCATACAAATAGTGTCTCCAGATCTTCAATGCGAACACTACTGCGGCAAGTTCCAAATCGTGAACCGGGTAATTGACCTCCGTGTCCTTTAGCTGTCTGGATGCGTAAGCAATAACCTTTCCTCTTTGCATCAACACACAGCCTAGCCCGGGGTAAGAAGCATCAGAGTATACCGTTAGGTCTTCATCTCCCTCCGGTAGGGTTAGCACAGGAGCTTTGGTCAGTCTATCCTTCAATTCCAGGAACGCATCTTCCTGTTCTTTCCCCCAGTCGAACACCACGTTCTTCCTCGTTAACCTTGTTAATGGGGAAGCTATCTTTGAGAAATCCTTAATGAACCTCCTATAGTAGCCAGCTAATCCCAAGAAACTACGGATTTCAGATGGCGTCTTTGGGGAATTCCATTGCATAACTGCCTCGACTTTTGCTGGGTCAACCATGACTCCCTCGGAATTAATAATGTGCCCTAAAAACTGCACCTCCCGTAGCCAGAAGGCACATTTAGAGAACTTCGCATACAGTTTCTCTTTTCGTAAAGTCTCTAACACCTCCTTAATATGACAAGCGTGGTCTCCTTCGTTCTTTGAGTATATCAAAATATCGTCAATGAAGACTATCACTGATCGGTCCAACATCGGGCGACACACGCGATTCATTAAGTCCATTAGAATAGCCCGAGTGATAGATGATTGCCACATTAAACTAGGAGGTCATTACTTTCCCGCACAATTGTTTGCCATGCCCTTAGGAGGTTTTGACGTCCATCGGCCGTTTCTACTTCGAAGGCATCATCTATTTTCTTAGTTTGAGCATCTAGTGTAGCACAGAAGGATACAGATACAAAACTCTTACTGGCACCACTATCAAATAATATGGAGGCGCAAACATCATTGACAAGGAACGTACCTGACACCACGTCTGGGTCCTTCCTTGCTTCCTTCTTGTTCATGGTGAAAGCCCTTGCCTTGACTTTGGGCTTTCCATCATCCCCTTTGTCATCCTCCCCGCTTGTTCCCGAGCCTCCCGCCTTAGCTTTCTTGCAATCATTGCTGCGGTGCCACGACTCGTGGCAGTTGAAGCATTTGTCCACTTTCGGGCACTCTCTCGCCAAGTGACCAGTCTTCCCACACCGGTAGCACCCAGGGCTACCCATCCGGCATTCTCCAGGATGCCTCCTCCCGCACTTCCCACATTCCTTAATTTCTTCTACCCCCTTCACGATCGCTTGTTTTGCATCTACTCGCGTTTTCTTGTTTCCCGGTTGGTAGTTACCACTTCCATACCTCTTCCCATTAGTGTTCCAAACTTTCTTTGTTTCACCCACTGTCACCGGCCTACGATGATCGTACAACCTTCCACTGAGGTCCACTGCTGACCTAAAAGTGCTAGGTCGAGCGGTGACCATATCCCTACGTACGTCCAGAGGCAACCCTTGTATGTACCTCTTGATCCTTTTGGCTTCAGGAGTTACCAAATCAGGCACTAGACGTGCCATTTCATTGAATTTTGTAGTGTATTCCTGGTGACTCATATTTCCAGCCTCCAAACTCACAAACTCTTGCTCGACCTTGTCAAGCTCTCTTTCCGGGCAGTACTCCTCTATCACCAACCTCTTCATCTCCGGCCATTTCATCCCCTCAATGGCCTCCTCTCCGTAAGACTCAGCAATGTTATCCCACCAACACAGGGCTGGATCCAAAAGGGAATGGGAAGCAAACTTCACCTTTTGGTCTTCACGGCACTCACTGTTCTTCAGTACGGCCTCCATTTCCCTGATCCAACGCTGGGCAGTGGCAGCGTTACCAGTACCATCAAATGTTGGGGGCTTACACCTCTGAAAATCCCCGTAGCTGCACCCCTTCGCCCTCTCTTCCACTTCAGGGCCATCATGGTTACCCAGACGATCTCCCTCGTCGCTCAACTCCTCAGTCTTGACTGCCCCTTTTTTATCAACTTTTTCTGAAGCCGTACTCTTCTTACTGTCGCCCTTAACCTGCTCCACAAATTCCGCAAGCAGAGCGGGCATCACTCCAGACAGGACCTGATGCACCTCTTGGGCAATAGCTTCCTTTACTGTCTCTTTCAGTTTGGCCTGATCAGGGGTAGGTCCCTCAGTTTCCATTTCCAACTCAACCTCCTCCTTAACTGGTTTGTCAACCGGCTTCTTGGTCGACCTTGTTGTTGGCTTCCCAGTTGCACTTGCAGTTTCTTTTGCCTTAGTCGGGGGCCTTCCTCTGGTGCTCCTCCGGGTGACCATGGTTGGAACTTCTTTCTTAGGTGCCATTCGTTCTACTTCCTATAAGATTCAGAATGTTAATATGGTCTTTCAAGGCAAGTTCAGTTCACGACAAGTTTTGTAAATTTTTAATAACAGTGGCCAGTTGTGATTAACTACTTACAGAACTTCCCGTGCCATAAACTTTCCTATCCTGAACCACACCAACACCAGAACCTACTATACCTAGTCTATGCACGTATAAGTCACATAAATTCAGGTAGGCATCACAGATAACATTATCATACTCTACCTCGACTCTTACTTAAATAAGAAGGCACTACCCCTCGGAATAATACCTACAACATACTTGTTACCTCTTGGTATGGAGCTTCTTGGACTGGCATCCTTGACACTTGGTCCCATTATCTGTTTAAGTTTAGGTTTATAAAATGGTTTTCCCAAATCCCTTAAACATTGGCTCTGATACCAACTTGTAAGGCCCACCTTTCTCAGGGAAGCCTCACAGTTGGTCATTCACAGCAAACATAGATTTAAAGCAATCATTTACTCGTATATATGTAAAGATATATTGCAGCGGAAAAATATACTGTAATTCAACCCATTACAACGTAGTTAAATTAAATTATAAACATTGTCTTCAAACATCAAAACTATTTAAAGTCCTTTTAAGCCTTTCTTTATCAGGGATGCCAGTCTTTGAGTGCCAAGAAGCTTCCATTCCATGCTCACATCCCATCAACACTAACTCTTACCTGTCAACTGATATGCATACAAAAGTCAGCTTCGCTGAGTGAATTCTAGGTTTACTTTGCTAAATAACTATCAGAGCAGACATTAGCTTTATCAGTTGAAAATAATCATTGTCTATCAAAATATAAATACACACAGACTATCACTTTATCATTTCTTTATCATTTATTGTTTCGTTTTTTATTACTCTTCTTTATCCGTCAATTCTCTGTCTCTATCGGTGCCTAGGCTCGCCTAGGACTTTACCGACATGCCAATTAAGGACTTACTGCCGTACCCGATCAGGCCATTATTGTCATGCCAATTTAGGACTTACTGACCTGCCTGTTCGAGCATACTTTATCACTTTATCACTGGTGAGGGTACAACGAATGCAACCCTCCTTTATCAATTGCTTGCAAGGCTTTACTTTATCACTTTATCAAGGTACATGTTATGGGCCTCATAACCTTTCTTTATGTTCCACTGTCATGTTTAAGTTATACATAATATAACACAACACAATACATAATAAGAAGTAAACTCTTAGTCTAAGCATTCACTTTTCAATCAATCATGAGAGATAAACCACATAACTGACCCTCCGCGGGACAGCGGGGGTTCGGGGGTGGCAGCCCCTGATAGCGGGGTTCTAGGGGCGGCAGCCCCTAGTGGGGTCCAAGGGGCAACGCCCCTGGCTGGGGCCGGGCTGACCTGGCATATTTGGACTATTTAAATGGCATATTTTACTTTAGGTCAGCGCGCCCGAAAATTATTTTGGACTATTTAAATGGCATATTTTACTTTAGGAAATTTCATTTTCTTGATAAAAGGTCTTAAAACCGTCATCATAAAAGTATGTAATTTAGTATGCATATCACCCCAAAACATTGAAAACGGGTAAAAGAGGGGTCTAGAACTCACCTGAACTCGCCCAAGTAGCTTAAATTCTAAGTCACTTAGGCTATAGCCTGAACACTCTAGCTGCACGAAAGTTAACATGCAAAAACGTCATTTTCCTCAAAATTTAGCCCATAGTTTCGCTACAGCGAAACTGCAGTTTCGCCTGCAGTTTCGCTGGGCAGCACTTCTGCTAGTTTCGCTAGACAGATTCGCTGCCTTGAGCGCCCAACTTTCGTTGGAATTCCCTAGTCTCGCAAGGTCTATAGGTCTGTCTGGGTCTTAGCGAGGTTACCGGTGAAACTATAGTTTCGCCCCAGCGAAACTGTAGTTTCGCTGGAATTTCTTCTAGTCTCGCTAAATGAGTACGCAGTTTCGCTGGTTAAAGACTTAAATTCGCTGGATCGGGGCCCAGTTTCGCTGGATGAACTGGAACTCAGATCCAGCCCGTTTTTAACCCAAAATCTTAACTTTTTACGTCCAAATCCTTAGTTTACCTTCCATGAAACCAAATCTAAGCTTTTTACACGTTTTCATACGTAAAAATTCGACCTTTATGTGTTTCTTTAAACTTTTCATAACCCCAAAACCCTAGAATCCGGGTTTGATCTACAGAGGGCCTTAGAGGTCGATTCTTACCTTGTTTTGTTGCTCTTTCCTTGTGTTTTGATGCTCCAACCCACCAGAACTTCAATCCTTCAAACCTTCAAACTCCAAATCTTGATTTTCTTCACTTTCTCTCTCTACTTTCTCTCTCTACTTTCTCTCTCTACGAATTTGGTGGCTAGGGTTGTAATGTGATGAAGATGAGGCTGTTCATGCATGTTTAAGGGCTGATTAGGGCCCTTAAACCCATTAAGCCTAGCCCATTAAGGCTAATTTGATCCATAGCCCACTAATTTACCCCTTTATTTCTTAAATTAACCCTTAAAAGCCCATTATTATTAAATGGCTCGTTTCTGGATATTTCGGGGCGTTACAAGTCTCCCCCCCTTATTTAGGTTTCGTCCTCGAAACCTGACTCGTCATTAAACAGATCGGGGTATTGGCGCCTCATTTCCTCCTCGGATTCCCAGGTGGCATCCGACCCCCTTCGGTGTTTCCATTGCACCTTGACTTGTTTGACTACTTTATTTCTCAATTGTTTCTCCTTCCGGTCCAGTATAGCCACCGGTTGTTCTACATAGTTCAGCTTCTCATCCACCTCGATGTCATCTAGAGGTACGACTGCCTCATTCGGTGCTAAACATTTTCTTAAGTGTGACACATGAAAGGTAGGGTGAATCCCACTTAACTCGTCTGGAAAGTCTAGCCTGTAAGCTACATCCCCAACTCGTGCTAGTACCTCGAATGGTCCGATGAACCTGGGACTCAGTTTCCCCCTCTTCCTAAATCGGATAATCCCCTTCCATGGCGACACTTTTAACATTACCCTGTCACCCACACTAAATTCGATAGGTCTCCTTCTTCTGTCGGCGTATGACTTTTGTCTATCCTTTGCAGCCTTCATATACGCCTTGATTTTCTCCAACTTTTCCGTTGTGGCTTCCACGACTTCTAAGCTTCCTAACTCCTTCTGTCCGACATCACCCCAACAAATAGGAGTTCTGCACCGTCGACCGTACAATAACTCGTATGGGGCATCTTAATACTGGCGTGGTAGCTGTTGTTATAGGAGAACTCTGCTAGTGACAAATGATCATCCCAATTACCACCAAATTCAATAACCGACACAGTACCGAGACGAGTTAAGTGGGATTCACCCTACCTTTCTTAAGTGCCGATCACCTATTTGTTTGGCGGAAGTTGGAGAAAGCCAACTTACCGGTCCTGAACTCGTGCACGAGACGACTGAGAAGATCGTGCAGATTCGTAACCGAATGGCAGCAGCACGTGACCGACAAAAGAGTTACGCCGACAAACGCCGTAAGCCACTGGAGTTTCATATTGGTGACAAAGTACTGTTGAAAGTGTCACCTTGGAAGGGCGTGATTCGTTTCGGGAAACGTGGAAAACTAAACCCTAGGTACGTGGGACCGTTTGAGATTGTCAAACGGGTTGGCCCCGTAGCCTATCAGCTGAACCTACCCGAAGAACTCAGTGGAGTACACAATGTGTTCCATGTTTCAAACCTGAGGAAATGCCTTGCAGACGAGACTCTCGTCGTTCCGTTAGACGAGATACATGTTGACGAACAACTACGATTCATCGAGGAACCAGTGGAAGTTATGGACCGAGAGGTCAAAACACTCAAACACAGTCGTATCCCCATTGTCAAAGTCCGATGGAACTCAAAGCGTACACCAGAGTTTACCTGGGAACGCGAGGATCAAATGAAGAAAAAGTACCCACAACTGTTCAACGATCAGACACCCACTTCATAAGGTATTCATTCTTGAGATACCTTTTCTTTAAATTTCGAGACGAAATTCCCTTTAACAAGGGGACGATGTCACAACTCTGTCAAAACGTTACAACTCACACGTTATAAATCGTTGAATCTCATGTAATTAATCGAACCTAACATTCTAATTTTCGGGACGAAAATTCCTTCAACAAGGGGATAATGTGACAACTCGAGGTTTTAGGTTAACCTTGTTACCATCATCCAACGTATATTTTTGTTTATTGTTTAAATAAACAAATTATTATTAAGCCTATTAATAATAAGCAACATTAAACTAACTAAAACTTGATAGACTTACATGCAAACTAGATCATAGTGGAGGGCTATTAGTGACAAGGGTGCAAACTAAAATACAATTAAAACACTCAATCCCGTAACCAACTCCTTCATATATCATCTCTATCGCCTTCCTTCTTTTCTCACAGAATCGCACACCATCACCACCCGAAACCCTAAATCGTGAACTCCCTCAAAAACCTGCAACCGTGAACTCCTTCAACCCTAGCGACGACAATTCCTTGGCAGCCCTCACTCTGCGCATCAGATCCGGAAACTGTTTCGCGTCAATCTCCTCACCGTGTGCGAGACCGGGCAACCCTTCACGAGACCCGACACCCCTTCGCGAGACCCGACACCCCTTCGCGAGACCCGACAACCGTGAAATACAGACGTACGGTATGGTTCTTTTCATAATTCGTTTCGATACATTACGGTTTCGGTTCGGTTTATTATCACGACTTGGTTCGGTTTCGTTCGGGTTACTTGAATGTATGCATGTATTCGATCTTGTGCGATAGGTGTGTATCCGTAATGCTTCTGCGAAATATATGTAAGTAGTTAGGCGCATGAGTTATGTGTATGTGTGTAAACCATAGGCGCATGAAGGGGGGGCAGAAGATGCGGGATTATGTATGTATATGTGCACATGCAATTGGTGTGCGTGGGTATGGGTTAAGATGCCCTTAGGCGCATGAGGGGGTGTTAAGTGCATATGTGTGTGTTCTGCATTATTAAATATATATATATGTGAATGTTAAGTGCATATGTGTGTGTTCTGCATTATTAAATATATATATATGTGAATGTTAAGTGCATATGTGTGTGTTCTGCATTATTATATATATATACGTGAATGTCATGTGCATGGTGAATTGTGAATATAATTGTAAGTATATATTAGATGTATGTGATATATGTGTGTATGCATGTTTGTAATCGGTAATGTACAGGATAATTAAATCGGTTATAGTGGATGTGTGTGCATGTGGGTTATGTATATGATTGTAGGTATGTATGTATGTTCTGCAATTTTATATATGTCCACGGGTGTACTTTGGTGTGAGTGCACTTAGGCACATGATTAACAATGTAGGCACATGAGGATGCCTTAGGCGCATAAGGGTGGTATGTGTTGTGTGTTTCTATGTAAATATAGGTATATATTTCTGGAATGATAATATGTAAAGGATGGTTGCATGTATGTATGTATGTGTGTTACAAGTGATGAGTGGGTCATTATGTATTTGAGACAAATTAGAACTCGTGCGTAGTTACATGCAAATAAGACCAACCGATAACCGACACAGTAACCGAGACGCGAACGCGAAACCGTACGAACCTTATATTTGTAATTAATAATTAATATTAATTATATATATATACTGAATGAAACACAGGTTAATTTGGAGACCCAATCTCTTGTGTTTACGTTTACTTGTTGCTCTACATTCAAGGTGAGTTTCACGGCCCCTATTTTTACCTTCTTTCCTTTTTGGGGGAGAAAACATGCAAACATATTTTATGAATGGTTGCCAGTATTATTGATATCGCTTGTTACGTTAGTGCAAACACAACATGTCCTGACACACTCGAACCGTTAGTAATGGGATTAGCGAGGTAATTTTGAGTAGTACTACTGGGTCTGACAAACCCCGCCCGAGCTAGTCGCGCTAGCTTGATTGGAGGTCAAACGGGTGCTTGATTGGCCTAACATTTGTCATTGTCTGTTGAGACGTGACGGGGATACAACAAACACATATAGGACGCAAACAGTCAGCTTCGGTTCGAAACGCTAAGTAACAAGAACATAGGCTAGCTACCTAACGATATGCTTTATATACTAAACCATTGAAACGCAAACTATGGAAACGCTTACAAACACATTTATTGTTGACTAAACCTGTGAACTCACCAACTTTATGTTCACACATTTTAGCATGTTTTCTCAGGTAACAGGAACGCTTAAGGTCATGATGCACGATTAAGGAACGCACTCAGGACATGCATCATCAAACTCATTTTCTTGCATTGGACATTTTGTTTTGAATTAGCACTTATAACTTTCAGTATTGGTTTACATTTCGTTTATTCGCTTCCGCACTGATGTTTATTTCATTTATGTTATTCTGATTTAAGTCAAACGTTTATTTTAAAACTCATATAGTGTCGTTTGATATAACCGTGTCTGAGATCCTGGTATGTCACACGCCTAACGGTAAAACCCCGTTTGTGGAAATTGAGGGTGTGACAGAAATAAATACATATATTGTTTCTTAACAATACGTCTAATCATGTCTTATCAATAACCGATATGTATCTGGAGCTCTTATATGATCCTACGTGCATGTCCATAAGCTCCTAATAGATACCTGAGAATACATGTAAATCAAGTGTCAACACAGGGTTGGTGAGTTCATAGGTAAGTAAAACATATTTGATAAATCATCCATTATCATTCAAAGAAGGGTTTACTGTAAAAGTGTGAGTTTAATTTACTCACCGGTATATGAATAGCCTGTCGGAACCCTTTTCATTAAGGTGAACCCGCTATCCCACATACCCGCTATGTACAAGCCCAACAAATCCTTCACATAGGATTTGCCCATGTATCATAGCTTATTTTCCCTTTTCCTTTTTATGTGTGTATTATGCCAATTTTAATAATTCAAATCAGAGGGCGCGAATCCTCTTTTTACATTTATCCTCATATGGGTGGTAAGTGGAACTATAATGGCAAAACTTATATAGCGCAACAATCTGCCTTCCCACAGAATCGTCATCCAGAATGACAGCGAGATCTTTGTGCATCTGATAAGGACCACATGTCCAAACCTTTGTGGGGGTTAGTCACTCCCCGATAGTACTATCCAAAAGATCCCTGCCTTGTTTATAGCCCAGTTTACACAGAAGGATTTCATAATAACCATATGTAATCATAAATGTGATCCAATTATTATTTAACATAATACACAAAATAATTTGTAAAATTTATGTACAACATGTATTCCAGCCCCAAAATATTTAAATGATTTAAAGGGGAATAGTTATGAACTCACCTCAGTCCTTGTGTGTGGTGTTGACAAGCTAGTAAATTCCTCCTAAGGAATTAATATTCACATAAGTATATATACAAATCCATAACCTATATAAGTTAGATCTTGAACCTGGTGTTCATTTGATCTAGGGTTTGGTTCTCGGGGATTTGTTTTAAACATATAATTGAATCATTTAGTTATTTTGTTTTAATAACTAAAGATTTATATTTCATAAAATTTGATTAGTTTAATAATGATTTTGACATATCATTATATTCTAAATAAATTATAAATATTATTTAAACATGTGAGTTTATATTTAATTTTGTAAGATTTTATAAATATTTAAATTTATAAAAATCTACTTTGTGTTTATATTATCAGGATAAATCCATAAATAATATAACATCCATAATTAATTTTGATGATTTGATTATCATTAAAAATCCACTTTTATAAGGATCATAATTTATAACATAAGTAATAATTTACATAAATATTAGGGTTTTTAAATAATTAAATTTCTACAATTATTAGATTTAAAAATAATATGGTGTCCAATCAATGGATTAATACTTTAAATCATCATTTAAAGTTTATTTTATAAAAATGGTTATTTATAATATTTTTAAATATTATCTTATAAATTTATTTTAAGGTGTTTTTAAATAAAGAAATTACAGAAAATCATTTAAAGGTATTTAAAATTAAAGAAGTTCTTAAAAATTATTTTTATAATTTTTGGTAATTTTTATATATTTTTAAAATGCTTAAAAAGGCATTTAAAAAATAATGTTGGGGGCAGGGTTCGAACCCCTGACCTCCGGTTCACAAGCACACACCGAAACCAGTAAACCAAAGGCCGTGGCCGCACAAGGAATCGGTTTTTAATTCTTTTAAACCCATATTCCAGAAACCCAATTTCCACCAAGAACCCTAAAACTGAAATCGATCCAATTGATCCCCCAATCGAATCTGTAAACGATTAGATTCATGGGGCTTTTGATCCCCATGTAGAAACGAACTCAATGGTATGTTTAATTACCTGTTTTGGTGTTCAAATCGTTAAGAATGATTGAAGAACCGGTCGCGGCTTGGGAGGATTCAAACAATGATTAAACGTGGATGGAAATGCAATTAACTTCACAGGAAGTCTCTAATGGCTCCAATGATCGAAAGAAATTTATCAATTTTGTGAATTAAAACTCGTAAGATAGAATTTGATTGTGTTGCAGGTCGCGAAGGAGAAAGATTCAAATTCGATGAATGTGGTTATTTCGGATGTAATTCAAAGTGTATACTGATTTGTTACATTTATAGCTTTGATTAGGTTGAGTTCATTCGATTATTATTAAGTTTTTGGTGCGATTTGCACCTGTAAAGTTACCGACAATCACGTGGTGGTTTAGATTGCATTATCTGATCCCTTTATTCGAATTGTAGTGAGGATTAGGTTCGAATCTTTCATGTGAAGCTGTCGGGGTGTTTTATTCGGGTTAAAACCGCGTCATTTTGGCGTTTTGGTCTCGCCGGAGACTTCGCCGGAGGAAGAAACCGACGGGGAACAGGGGTCGGGGGTTGGGTTTTAGAATTTACAAGAATGGTCCCTGTGGTTTAATGTGTTTATTATTTTATGTATAAGAGTTTTAAAACAAGTTTCAACAATTACAAACCACCCCCTTGGACTTAAATTAAGTTTAATAAATTTTATAATAATAATAATATTTTCATTATTATTATTATTATCATTATTATTTTTAATAATAATATTATTATTGTTATTATTATCATTATTTTTATTATTATCAATAATAATAATAAAACAAATTGTAATTCACTTAAATATTATATTAAAAAAAAAATTTGGGTTGTCACAAATACTCGTTTAGGAAAAAACGATTTAATCCAAAAAACAAAGAAAGGTATTTTAAGAAACGAGGAGTAAATGAAAAGAAAAAATATTGTCCAGAAAAGAAATCAACGTGTAAATGTTGGTTATGTCATGAAGAAGGACACTATGCAAATAGATGCCCAAAAAGAAACCAACGAATAGAAAAAGTAAAATTTCTAGAACAAATTAATGCTATAGGACTAGAACCAATAGAGAGTGACAATAGTGACTATGAAAATGAGTATTATTATATGCAATATTCATCAGATAATTCTGAAGAAGAATTTGAGATAGAAGAAACTGATTATGAGTCAGAAAAGTAATCCAAATAGTACATTTATAAAAATAAAAATAAAAAATAAAGACATATTAGCATTCTTAGATACTGGTGCCTCAGTATGTTTAGCTCAGGAAAAGTATCTAGATAAGGAATGGAGAAAACTACGAACACCAATTTATATAAGAGTAGCAGATAAGCGAAAACTAGTAATAGTAAAAGCAGCACAAAATATTATTATAGAAATAGAAGTAAAAACATTTAATGTACCAGTCATATATCAATTCGATTCAGGAGTACCCGTCCTAATTGGAAATAATTTTCTTAGGCTATATAGTCCATTTATACAATATTTAACACATATAGAGCTAAAATGTCCATATACAAGTAGTCAAAAATCAGAAAGGATTAGAACTCAAATATACCATAATTTTCATATAAAAATAATACAAAAATGTTATGCAATCACTTTAGCCATAGAAAAAACAATACTAGAACAGCAAATCCAAGAAAAATTATTTGAATGTTTTACAGATGATATTCTAGGTGATAAAAATAAAAATAAAGAACTAATAGAAATAAAATTAAGAGATCCTGCTAAAGAAATATTTGAACCTAATAATATACCTTATTCACAAAAGGATATAGACGAATTTGCTAACGAAATAAAAGAATTAACCAAAAAAGGAGTTGTGCGACCAAGTAATAGTCCACACTCGTCACCTGCATTTTACGTAGATAACCATAATGAACAAAAACGAGGAAAAAGAAGAATGATAATAAATTATAAAGCTATAAACGAAGCCACGATAGAAACTCCTAAAATACTTCCAAGGATGTAACATCCCGTAGTAATGAAAAGTTAAATTATATAAACAATCGAGTTTAATACGATGTTAATTCCAATAATTACAAAGATTATAATAATAATAATAATAATAATAATAATAATAATAATAATAATAATAATAATAATAATAATAATAATAATAATAATAATAATAAGGATAATAATAATAATAATAATAACAATAATAATAATACTAATAATAATAGTAAATAAGTTAGGGGGGGTGTTTTGCCAAATTTAAAACTTAAAAGAAAACATTCAACATAAAATAACAAATGTTAAACCGCAGGGACCAAATACGTAATTTTCGAATTTACAAACCCAACCCCCGCCCATTCCCCGTTTTTCCGGCGACGGCTCCGGCCGAATTCCGGCAACTCTCCGGCAAGGGCCAAATCACCAAATTACCCCATTTCGAGCTTCACAACCTGCTCGAACCGGTCCTAGGATCCAAATCGAACTAAAACCAACACAAACACGCGTATACACGGTCAAACCAACGGCTAAATTTCCACTTTATTTCCCGACCATTTCTAACGGCTAGAACACCCACTAAAAACACCACTTTAATCAAATTAAGTCAACATGAACGTTTCAATATACATTTCCAATCGGATACAACTGGAACTCGCACCTGAAACACACAAAAACATCGAATTCAATCTCTTCCCTATGTCGCGACCTGCAACTCATTCGAAATCCAACACAGGAGTTCCAATACACGAAATTAACATAGGGCTTTTGATCATAAGCCTCATTCGAAGCTGTCTGTGAAAGTAATTGAGTTTTCATCATTGTTTGATCCCCTTTTCAATTTCGAAATAGCCGCGGCTTGTTCTTGATTGTTCTTAGAATCATTTCATCACAAAACAGGTAATTAAATACATACATGTACTCGAACTCACATGGGGAATCAAAACCCCATGTTAATTACAGAAATCCTTAACGTTTCGAGGTTCAATTCGATCGATCACAACCTAGGGTTTATATGAATTTGGGGGTAATGGCTTGGGTTGGCTTAAAAACAAATAGAACCAAGAGTTACCACGGCCTTGTGCCTTGGTTCACTGGTTGGTGCGTGGGATATTGAGTTAGAGGTCCCGGGTTCGAACCCGAGCCTCTGCATTTTTTTTTAAAACCATTTTTAAAGCTTCTAAAAATTCTACAAAAATTCCCAAAATTTATAAAATAAATTTTATGAACTTTCCATATTTTAAAACTCACAAAAATTATTTTCTGAAAATTTATTTTATTTAAAAACCTTAAAATCTTTATAAAATATTATTTATAAATAATATAAATAATTAAGTTTTATAAAAATAAACATTAAATCATGAAATAATCATGGAAAACCATAGAAATTATATAAAATATAATTTCACAAATCATTTATAAATATAATTATAGACTATATTTTTATACTTTAAATTAATAAATTATTATTGAATTATACGATTACAAATAATATATACATAATATATTTAAATGATATATTCCTTTCGAATAAATCAAAAATACAAGTAATTTTATTACTTGTCCAAATCCCACCACAATCCAATTTAAATCCTAATATCATTAGGTATAAAATCAAACTCAAATATATATAATTAATCGTGGACATCAAACCGAACTGACTCGAATCCAATCAAATATATCCATTCGCGTTGAATATGTTTTATAGGCTTAGTTATAATCAATAATAGGTATTGATCGTGCATTGCTTGATTCTGTGAAGTCTTTGTGCATTACATCAATTCAAGGTGAGTTTCGTGGCCTCTTTTTATGTTTTTACAAGTTTTCAATGTTATCAATCAATGGGGGAAAAGTATGCTCACCCGTTTTCAATGCTGTACATCGTATATTCTATTTTCATACTTGGAATCAATGTGATACTGTTTTGCATGCATACATGGTGTTATTCTATGATTCTTACAACCATTAATTCCCGGGTTTGGGAACCAACGGTTAGGTATTGGTAGTACTACTGGGTTGACACCCCCACCCTCGACAGATCGGTTTTACTTGTGAGTTACCGACTACAGCTGCCAGCAATCAGGCCATGGGTGATTATATTCCGTCAGATTTATATGCATAACGTCATTAGGTTTGGTTGTCTTTAAACACATGTTATGTGGTTTGTGCTTGCAGTATGATTCCATATCAAATTCTATACAGCATCAAATGTTTTAAATTTAAACCTGCGGAACTCACCAACATTATGTGTTGACATTTTTGAGCATATCTTTTCAGGTGAACATAATCAAAGAGGATAGCTAGTGCAGATGCCTTAGCAGAGACTTCAGGATTTCAATAGATTTGCATATGTAATATTTGTCGTTTGTTTCCATATTTGAACATTATGTATTTGGATTTAGAATCAATAAGACTATGATAGTCGTGGAACTGACTAACCACGACACAAGTCACCATTGTGTCGGGGGACGTCATGACACGAGAAGTTTGCATGTATTATATCTCTGTATTTATACCAAGTGTTATGACGATCCCGTCCGTCGCATCCTCGTGTTTCCGCTCTAAGCGAGGGTGTGACAAAGGAAAGACTACATTTTAAGTAAAATAAAAAATATGAAAATATTTAGTACACTTGATGTAAAAAGTGCGTATTGGCAACTTCGATTACATGAAAACACTAAACCACTAACCGCATTTAGTTTTCCACCACAAAAGCATTATGAATGGAATACGTTACCAATGGGGTTGAAGCAAGCACCAGGAATTTTTCAAGATTTTATGAATAGAAATTTAGAAGGATTAGAAGATATATGTTTAGCATATGTTGATGATATACTAATATTCACTAATTCATCTTATGAAGATCATTTGAGACAGGTAATCAAGGTTATTGATCGATGTCAAGAAAAAGGAATTATATTATCTTAGCCAAAAGCAAAAATAGGAAAAGAAGTAATTGAATTCCTTGGGTTAACAATTTCACACGGAGAAATTGTTCTACAAAAACACATTTTACAAAAAATAAAGGATTTTCCAAATAAAATAGAAAATAGAAAACAATTACAACGATTTCTAGCAAGCATTAATTATTAACATTTACTCAAGTCCTGTCCTATTTAGAGCCTTTATAGTATTTCCAATCATAATATTGACCTTATGAGACATTTCTCCACTTAACGTTTCAGTAACTACTGAATAATGCTTAGAATGAAAGTGGAATACATAAATGTAGAGGAGTAATGTTACTCTCTACACATACAATACGTTATTCTTTAAGATCATGCTAAGGATAAACGGAGGTCACGTAACTGGTTTAGGCATCGTTCTAGGTATGCCACGGATGTGGTGGGAACGCTGCGGGGAACCCTATATATAAGCATCCTTGGTATACCAAGAGTGTGTTTAAACTGGGCTACATGATGATCCCGATTGACTGAGGCATGGATTGGTTTGGTTGTAAACTATACATATACGCTTTGTGGATCTTGCTACGTCACATTAAACTATTTACACTTTGGAAATGTTTTCTCTACAGTCATCAATTCCTGTGTGGAACCGATGTATAGGTTTGTCTGTAGCCATTTATATACTGGTAAAACCGCCTATACGTAAGTTGCGGTAGCTCACATCAACCTTATATTACGCCATTCTTTGGAATGATGCTAAGGAAAATTAAGATGTTATGTAACTAGTTTAAGTATTATTCAAGGTATATCGTGGATGTGGTGGGAACACTGCGGGGAACCCTATATATAAGCATCACCGGTATACTAAGAATATGCTTAAACTGGACTACGTGATGATCTTGATGGACCGAAGCATGGGTTATTAGAACTCGATAAATGGAACCATATGTGATTCTTTTTATACTTTGATTCCTATCAAAGCACACACAAATCCTAAATCATATTCTAAGGCATTGTATGCCTAAATCAAATAGTTATCAAAATAAACTTTGAATCGTTATCCGTAGTTTTCAAAATCTCGTCAAAGTCTGTGCCTCACCAATAAATACATGCAATGTTGGAAGAGTGGGATGAGTATCTGCTTATAGGTACGCATGTTTCCAATAAAGATGTGGTTGACCTAAAACTTTGGTTAGTCAACGTACTCGCTCTGATTTATGAATCAAACGATTACACTTGGAACATCTCATTGTTATTATGCCAAATTCCCGATGGTCGTTTCCATGTTGTATAGCTCATATTACCCAAATCTCATAAAATATCTTAATGATATTTCAAAATGTCTACTCGTCAAAACATACCCAGATCTGGAAACTCTAGCCGTAAGATTGTTACTATTATAGCACGTGAGGTATACCAATCCTCCTAAATCATATGAATCAAGACGTGAACCCTGCTCAAATCTCTATTTGTCCTAACCCTCCACATGCTTGTACCTACAAGCATTTCAGTTCTTGCAACCCCACTAAGCTCAGTGGAACCAAAGGAGCTACCGGATTACTACAGTGGTTCGAAAGTATCGAGAACACTTTCCTAAACACCGAATGGCCTTCAAAACTTTAAACCGTTACTTATGGTTCTCAAATCCTCTTAAGGATGTGTCCCATAACTAAGAACAGGCAGTGCTGTAGAAGGAATTCCTACATCTTGGGGTACATTGTCTAGGCAAAGTGTAAATGGTGATTTGATTCGATCATTGAATTCATTTACTTAACTCGAAACCCTTGAGATGAGCGATCACTGATAAGTACGTGTGTCTTCAATAAGGTTATGGCTAACCTCATATCTTGAGAAGTCCATGAATTCCCTTCGATTGTGAATCAAATGTTCACATCTCATTGTAATGTCGAATCATTCTTGTCCTTGATTTCGTCTTCCTGATTTAAATTATTCAAGATTTGAACACCGTCATAACAAATTCTGCGATCTCGAATTTCGATCTTAAGCTTGTAAGCACGATCTTTCCTTCGTTACACTGATGTAACTTTAAATTTTCCCGAATTCCTAATTGATATTAATTTCCTTTCGTTGTTAAGTCAAGCTTCATACTGCTTGCACCGTGGGAAATGCAAGAGTTTGCAAGTCAACCTATGACTAAGAACACTCGTATCTCCTAAATGATTCTATCTCATCCAAGCAGGGGAGATTCCCTTACTTTGATGATTCTCTATTTCGATAAATGATTTTCCATTTGTTTGTTTTGTGAAATTTCATCCTCTGGATTAGGGTGACTTCCTTATCCTGAGGATTGACTTCAATTATTCTCATTGAAACTTACATTTCACAAATGACATGATCTCACCAAAATACGGTTTTCAATCCTATTTTGGTGACAAATGTCAACCTTCGATTGTTTTCTTGTTATTACTAAGATAGGCATGAAGTCTATACATTGATGACTTGTGACAACCCAAATTTTTTTTTAATATAATATTTAAGTGAATTACAATTTGTTTTTATTATTATTATTGATAATAATAAAAATAATGATAATAATAACAATAATAATATTATTATTAAAAATAATAATGATAATAATAATAATAATGAAAATATTATTATTATTATAAAATTTATTAAACTTAATTTAAGTCCAAGGGGGTGGTTTGTAATTGTTGAAACTTGTTTTAAAACTCTTATACATAAAATAATAAACACATTAAACCACAGGGACCATTCTTGTAAATTCTAAAACCCAACCCCCCGACCCCTGTTCCCCGTCGGTTTCTTCCTCCGGCGAAGTCTCCGGCGAGACCAAAACGCCAAAATGACGCGGTTTTAACCCGAATAAAACACCCCGACAGCTTCACATGAAAGATTCGAACCTAATCCTCACTACAATTCGAATAAAGGGATCAGATAATGCGATCTAAACCACCACGTGATTGTCGGTAACTTTACAGGTGCAAATCGCACCAAAAACTTAATAATAATCGAATGAACTCAACCTAATCAAAGCTATAAATGTAACAAATCAGTATACACTTTGAATTACATCCGAAATAACCACATTCATCGAATTTGAATCTTTCTCCTTCGCGACCTGCAACACAATCAAATTCTATCTTACGAGTTTTAATTCACAAAATTGATAAATTTCTTTCGATCATTGGAGCCATTAGAGACTTCCTGTGAAGTTAATTGCATTTCCATCCACGTTTAATCATTGTTTGAATCCTCCCAAGCCGCAACCTGTTCTTCAATCATTCTTAACGATTTGAACACCAAAACAGGTAATTAAACATACCATTGAGTTCGTTTCTACATGGGGATCAAAAGCCCCATGAATCTAATCGTTTACAGATTCGATTGGGGGATCAATTGGATCGATTTCAGTTTTAGGGTTCTTGGTGGAAATTGGGTTTCTGGAATATGGGTTTAAAAGAATTAAAAACCGATTCCTTGTGCGGCCACGACCTTTGGTTTACTGGTTTCGGTGTGTGCTTGTGAACCGGAGGTCAGGGGTTCGAACCCTGCCCCCAACATTATTTTTTAAATGCCTTTTTAAGCATTTAAAAATATATAAAAATTACCAAAAATTATAAAAATAATTTTTAAGAACTTCTTTAATTTTAAATACCTTTAAATGATTTTCTGTAATTTCTTTATTTAAAAACACCTTAAAATAAATTTAGAAGATAATATTTAAAAATATTATAAATAACCATTTTTATAAAATAAACTTTAAATGATGATTTAAAGTATTAATCCGTTGATTGGACACCATATTATTTTTAAATCTTAATAATTGTAGAAATTTAATTATTTAAAAACCCTAATATTTATGTAAATTATTACTTATGTTATAAATTATGATCCTTATAAAAGTGGATTTTTAATGATAATCAAATCATCAAAATTAATTATGGATGTTATATTATTTATGGATTTATCCTGATAATATAAACACAAAGTAGATTTTTATAAATTTAAATATTTATAAAATCTTACAAAATTAAATATAAACTCACATGTTTAAATAATATTTATAATTTATTTAGAATATAATGATATGTCAAAATCATTATTAAACTAATCAAATTTTATGAAATATAAATCTTTAGTTATTAAAACAAAATAACTAAATGATTCAATTATATGTTTAAAACAAATCGCCGAGAACCAAACCCTAGATCAAATGAACACCAGGTTCAAGATCTAACTTATATAGGTTATGGATTTGTATATATACTTATGTGAATATTAATTCCTTAGGAGGAATTTACTAGCTTGTCAACACCACACACAAGGACTGAGGTGAGTTCATAACTATTCCCCTTTTTTAATCATTTAAATATTTTGGGGCTGGAATACATGTTGTAATTGAATTTACAAATTATTTTTGTGTATTATGTTAAATAATAATTGGATCACATTTATGATTACATATGGTTATTATGAAATCCTTCTGTGTAAACTGGGCTATAAGCAAGGCAGGGATCTTTTGGATAGTACTATCGGGGAGTGACTAACCCCCACAAAGGTTTGGACATGTGGTCCTTATCAGATGCACAAAGATCTCGCTGTCATTCGGGATGACGATTCTGTGGGAAGGCAGATTGTTGCGCTATATAAGTTTTGCCATTATAGTTCCACTTACCACCCATATGAGGATAAATGTAAAGAGAGGATTCGCGCCCTCTGATTTGAATTATTAAAATAGGCATAATACACACATAAAAAGGAAAAGGGAAAATAAGCTATGATACATGGGCAAATCCTATGTGAAGGATTTGTTGGGCTTGTACATAGCGGGTATGTGGGATAGCGGGTTCACCTTAATGAAAAGGGTTCCGACAGGCTATTCATATACCGGTGAGTAAATTAAACTCACACTTTTACAGTAAACCCTTCTTTGAATGATAATGGATGATTTATCAAATATGTTTTACTTACCTATGAACTCACCAACCCTGTGTTGACACTTGATTTACATGTATTCTCAGGTATCTATTAGGAGCTTATGGACATGCACGTAGGATCATATAAGAGCTCCAGATACATATCGGTTATTGATAAGACATGATTAGACGTATTGTTAAGAAACAATATATGTATTTATTTCCGCTGCGTATAATATTTAATGCTCTGATTATTAATGAACTGGTTATCTAAAACTTATCATATAGATAACTGCATCTCATGTGTAACTACTGTGTTCGATCCTGTTTGCTCACCCCTCCGTGATAGATTCCAGGCCCGGAATTTGAGGGTGTGACAGATTGGTATCAGAGCCACTGGTTATACTGAGTTAGGAATTACATCTAGCCTATAGCCACACACAATAGTTGCACAAAGTAAATTGCCTTAGTTAGAGATTGACTAAGATTAAGAAGTTATATGCCTTATGTGATTCCTCTTATACCTTGATTCCTATCAATACACACACGAATCTTAAATCATATTCTAAGGCATTGTGTGCCTAATTCAAGTGATTTCAAACTTCAAAACTCGATTGTTATTCATGGTTTTCAAATTTGTCAAAGTCTGTGTCTTACAACTTGAAACATGTAATGCTGGAAGAGCGTGATGCCTGTATCTCGAGGTGTTCTGTCTAGGCAAGGTATTCGCATATATCCAAATCAACCGATGGACCTGTTTATCTTACCTGGGAACCCTTGGGATGAGTATCTGCTTATAGGTACGCATGTCTTCAAACAAAGTTGTGATTGACTCAATACTTTGATTAGTCAACGTACTCGCTTTGATTCACGAATCAAACGAATACACTCAGAACATCCCATTGTCGTGTTGAATAATTCTTGTCCTTGATTTCGTTTTCCCGATATAATACATACATATTTGGTACTTCTATCATTAATGACCACTATACTTGACAAGATATGTTAACCCAATAGGAGGAACTGGGGTGATCATGCAAAACAACTTACCATTACGGGTGCACACGTAATTGTAATTTGTCGTGCATGCTAAGTCCGGTGAATCTGGTCGGGTGGTAACATTGCAGTCCGTATAAGTCATCATTCCTACACGTTGAGCAGGAAAGCCTCGGTTCTCATAGAACATATTTCCATGAAAATTCTTAATGATCTCTCAGAATGGCTTCTCGTCAAATCCGTTCACGGTCTAGAAACTCTAGTCGCAAGATTGCTGCTATTGTAGCACGTGAAATTACTGTGGTCAATACACAAGCCTTTAAGACATATGAATCAAATTACCTTGACGTGTTCCATTTGGTAATCTAGGTTACACTTGTCCTAACCTAAAGTGAGACTTGTTTCCCTAGTACTTGCCCTGACATGGTTATACCTGAAATCCTGAAGGTATGAAGGATAGACAGCTATCATTAGACATATTATACTTATATGCTTGTAGTTTACCTGCTGTTACTTAAGTCCTGTCCTACTTAGAGCCTTCATGGTATTTCCAATCATAATATTAATTTTATCCTTTAAGAGGCATTCCTCCACTTAGCATTTCAGTAATTGAGGGACTGATTAAATGCTTAGAATGAAAGTGGACTACAGGAGATATAGAAGGGTGATGATACCTACATACATTAAGTTATTCTTTGGGATGATAATAAATTAGGATGTTGTGTAACCGGCTTAAGCATATTCTTAGTATACCGGTGATGCTATTAAAAGGGTTACTATACCTAAGGAATGAAATGCAAAAGTTAGAATTGTAATTCTAAAATCATGCAATGGTAGGGTTAAGTCGTGCTCTTTATACTGACAAACATGAATTGATAAAACTGATGTCATACCTTATGACATTAGACCAAATAGAATTAAGAAGGGCACTAGAAAAAAAAATCTAGTAGAATAAGCCTCTCTGATGGTTTAGATGATTTGCTTTAGTGTAAATGTCGTGAACCTAACTATGATTGGTTGATACGATTAAGCTAAACATGTGTTAAACGGGGACATTAAGAAGGTTGGAGTTCCGACCATTACCATAAGTGTGCCCTAGGTTGATTAGGACCCCAAGACAAGTCAGAATTGATCTTTGAAAACTCATGAGAAAATTGTCCAGATAAGTAAACGCATGGCTGCTGCCAGGGATCACTAGAAAAGCTACGCTGATAAACATCGTAAGCCACCTGAATTTCAGGAAGGAGATAAAGTTTCGCTAAAGGTATCTCCCTGGAAGGGATTTATACGCTTTGGGAAACAAGGGAAATTGAACCCTCGCTACGTGGGACCTTTTGAAATTGTCAGAAGGATTGACCCAGTAGCCTATGAATTAAATCTACCTGCTGAACTTGGTGGTGTGCATAATGTTTTTCATGTATCAAAACTAAGGAAGTGTTTATCCGATGAATTACTGGTTGTGCCTTTCAAGGAACTGCAAGTATGTGAGAAACTCAGACTTGTTAAGGCACCAGTTGAAATCATGGATAAGGAAGTTAAACAATTAAAGCATAGCGAGATTACAGTTGTCAGAGTTCGGTGGAACTCCCGACGTTGTCCTGAGTTCACTTAGGAACGAGAGGACGAAATGATACGCAGGTATCCTAACCTGTTCAAAGATGTTGCCCGTACATCTTAATTTTCGGGACGAAAATTCCTCTAACAGGGGGATGATGTGACAACCCAAATTTTTTTTTTAATATAATATTTAAGTGAATTACAATTTGTTTTTATTATTATTATTGATAATAATAAAAATAATGATAATAATAACAATAATAATATTATTATTAAAAATAATAATGATAATAATAATAATAATGAAAATATTATTATTATTATAAAATTTATTAAACTTAATTTAAGTCCAAGGGGGTGGTTTGTAATTGTTGAAACTTGTTTTAAAACTCTTATACATAAAATAATAAACACATTAAACCACAGGGACCATTCTTGTAAATTCTAAAACCCAACCCCCCGACCCCTGTTCCCCGTCGGTTTCTTCCTCCGGCGAAGTCTCCGGCGAGACCAAAATGCCAAAATGACGCGGTTTTAACCCGAATAAAACACCCCGACAGCTTCACATGAAAGATTCGAACCTAATCCTCACTACAATTCGAATAAAGGGATCAGATAATGCGATCTAAACCACCACGTGATTGTCGGTAACTTTACAGGTGCAAATCGCACCAAAAACTTAATAATAATCGAATGAACTCAACCTAATCAAAGCTATAAATGTAACAAATCAGTATACACTTTGAATTACATCCGAAATAACCACATTCATCGAATTTGAATCTTTCTCCTTCGCGACCTGCAACACAATCAAATTCTATCTTACGAGTTTTAATTCACAAAATTGATAAATTTCTTTCGATCATTGGAGCCATTAGAGACTTCCTGTGAAGTTAATTGCATTTCCATCCACGTTTAATCATTGTTTGAATCCTCCCAAGCCGCGACCTGTTCTTCAATCATTCTTAACGATTTGAACACCAAAACAGGTAATTAAACATACCATTGAGTTCGTTTCTACATGGGGATCAAAAGCCCCATGAATCTAATCGTTTACAGATTCGATTGGGGGATCAATTGGATCGATTTCAGTTTTAGGGTTCTTGGTGGAAATTGGGTTTCTGGAATATGGGTTTAAAAGAATTAAAAACCGATTCCTTGTGCGGCCACGGCCTTTGGTTTACTGGTTTCGGTGTGTGCTTGTGAACCGGAGGTCAGGGGTTCGAACCCTGCCCCCAACATTATTTTTTAAATGCCTTTTTAAGCATTTTAAAATATATAAAAATTACCAAAAATTATAAAAATAATTTTTAAGAACTTCTTTTATTTTAAATACCTTTAAATGATTTTCTGTAATTTCTTTATTTAAAAACACCTTAAAATAAATTTATAAGATAATATTTAAAAATATTATAAATAACCATTTTTATAAATAAACTTTAAATGATGATTTAAAGTATTAATCCATTGATTGGACACCATATTATTTTTAAATCTTAATAATTGCAGAAATTTAATTATTTAAAAACCCTAATATTTATGTAACTTATTACTTATGTTATAAATTATGATCCTTATAAAAGTGGATTTTTAATGATAATCAAATCATCAAAATTAATTATGGATGTTATATTATTTATGGATTTATCCTGATAATATAAACACAAAGTAGATTTTTATAAATTTAAATATTTATAAAATCTTACAAAATTAAATATAAAATCACATGTTTAAATAATATTTATAATTTATTTAGAATATAATGATATGTCAAAATCATTATTAAACTAATCAAATTTTATGAAATATAAATCTTTAGTTATTAAAACAAAATAACTAAATGATTCAATTATATGTTTAAAACAAATCCCCGAGAACCAAACCCTAGATCAAATGAACACCAGGTTCAAGATCTAACTTATATAGGTTATGGATTTGTATATATACTTATGTGAATATTAATTCCTTAGGAGGAATTTACTAGCTTGTCAACACCACACACAAGGACTGAGGTGAGTTCATAACTATTCCCCTTTTTTAATCATTTAAATATTTTGGGGCTGGAATACATGTTGTAATTGAATTTACAAATTATTTTTGTGTATTATGTTAAATAATAATTGGATCACATTTATGATTACATATGGTTATTATGAAATCCTTCTGTGTAAACTGGGCTATAAACAAGGCAGGGATCTTTTGGATAGTACTATCGGGGAGTGACTAACCCCCACAAAGGTTTGGACATGTGGTCCTTATCAGATGCACAAAGATCTCGCTGTCATTCGGGATGACGATTCTGTGGGAAGGCAGATTGTTGCGCTATATAAGTTTTGCCATTATAGTTCCACTTACCACCCATATGAGGATAAATGTAAAGAGAGGATTCGCGCCCTCTGATTTGAATTATTAAAATAGGCATAATACACACATAAAAAGGAAAAGGGAAAATAAGCTATGATACATGGGCAAATCCTATGTGAAGGATTTGTTGGGCTTGTACATAGCGGGTATGTGGGATAGCGGGTTCACCTTAATGAAAAGGGTTCCGACAGGCTATTCATATACCGGTGAGTAAATTAAACTCACACTTTTACAGTAAACCCTTCTTTGAATGATAATGGATGATTTATCAAATATGTTTTACTTACCTATGAACTCACCAACCCTGTGTTGACACTTGATTTACATGTATTCTCAGGTATCTATTAGGAGCTTATGGACATGCACGTAGGATCATATAAGAGCTCCAGATACATATCGGTTATTGATAAGACATGATTAGACGTATTGTTAAGAAACAATATATGTATTTATTTCCGCTGCGTATAATATTTAATGCTCTGATTATTAATGAACTGGTTATCTAAAACTTATCATATAGATAACTGCATCTCATGTGTAACAACTGTGTTCGATCCTGTTTGCTCACCCCTCCGTGATAGATTCCAGGCCCGGAATTTGAGGGTGTGACATGACTAAATCTCAATTCTTGAACTTCAACTTACCATGGTTGTAATCAAGTAACGAGAAGCATGAAGTAACTTGAAGGGTGAACCAATGTTGGTGATTCGACTTATCAAGCCAAAGCATGATCTCTGAACCTGAAAGGAGACCCGATCGTATTAGGTTGATTTGGATTCCAAGTTTGGAGCACTTAAAATTCTTAAATCAATTTCTCTCCCTTTATCCTCGTATTTTGACCGAGCTATATGGAAACGTTTATCCTTTTCATTTTGAGTTATCATCAAAACGTGATTGTGCGATAGTAGCATTCCTAAACAATCCCTCTGCTGAAGATATTATCAACTCATGAACATGACCTTCTAGTCATATAAATGTTCTCAGCTGAACTCATGGTTTGTTGAACTGCGTATGTAAACTTACTTAGATATTGCTACCTTGCAAAACATGTTTACAAATACCTTTCCTATTATTCGCGTCACTCCTTGAACCGCTTTTGAATCCTTAACCTTGAAGATCATTAAAATTCTATCTTGGATTGGAACAACAAGACTTCAAAAGAGAAGTTCTGGAGAGAGTTACCAGCAAAGAGAGGAATTACTTTTGAGATTGAGTTATTTGGAGCCAAAACATTCATAATATATGTTGAACCCGTGTTCAGCAAAGATGGGGAGAAAATTGGTGTTAATTACAGGGGCATGGAAATCACTGATGTCACACCCTCACTTAAAGCGGAAACACGAGGATGCGACGGACGGGATCGTCATAACACTTGGTATAAATACAGAGATATAATACATGCAAACTTCTCGTGTCATGACGTCCCCCGACACAATGGTGACTTGTGTCGTGGTTAGTCAGTTCCACGACTATCATAGTCTTATTGTTTCTAAAATCCAAAATACACATTGTTCACAAATGAATACAAATGATATACATTACAAATGCAAAACTAATGAAATCCTGAGGGTCTCTGCTAAGGCATCAGCACTAGCTATCCTCTTTGATTATGATCACCTGAAAAGATATGCTCAAAAATGTCAACAATAATGTTGGTGAGTTCCGCAGGTTTAAATTTAAAACATATAACTGATGCTGTATAGATTTTTGATGTGGAATCAAACTGTAAGCACAAACCACATAACATGTGTTTAAGACAACCAAACCTAATGACGTTATGCATATAAATCTGACGGAATATATTCACCCATGGCCTGTTTGCTGGCAGCTGTAGTCGGTAACTCACAAGTTAAACCGATCTGTCAAGGGTGGGGGTGTCAACCCAGTAGTACTACCAATACCTAACCGTTGGTTCCCAAACCCGGGAATTAATGGTTGTTTGAGTTTTCCATAGATTAACACCATGTATGCATGCAAAACAGTATCACATTGATTCCAAGTATGAAAACAGAATATATAGTGTACAGCATTGAAAACGGGTGAGCATACTTTTCCCCCAATTTGATTGAAAACATTGTAAACTTGTATAAGCATAAAAAGGGGCCACGAAACTCACCTTGTATTGTTGTAATGCACACAGACTTCACAGAATAAGCAAACTTCACAGAATCAAGCAATGCACGATCGATCACGATCAATACCTATTATTGATTATAACTAAGCCTTTAAAACGTATACAACGCGAATAGATATATTTGGTCGGATTCGAGTCGGTTCGTTTGACGTATACGATTAGATATATATGTTTAACTTTGATTATATACCTTGTGATAATAGGATTTAAGTTGAATTGTGAGGTTTTGAACAAGTAATGAAATTAATTGTATTTTGATCTATTCGAAATAAGTATATGTACGTATTCTTTGTAATCATATGATTCAATAATAATTTATTAATTAAAGTAAAAATATAATCTATAATTATATTTGTAAATATTTTATGAAATTATATAATTTGTGATTTCTATAATTTTCGTGATTGTTTCATAATTTACACGATCTAGAGGTTATTTTTATAAAAATTGGTCATTTCTAGTGTTTATAAACAATATTTTATAAATATTTTTAAGGTTTTTAAACAAAATTAATTTACAGAAAATCTTTTTGTAATATTTAAAATAATGGCAGTTTATAAAATTATTTTTATAATTTTTAAGAATTTTTCCATAATTTTTAGAGGCTTAAAAAGGCTTCAAAAAAAATAAATGCAGTGGCCCGGGGTCGAACCCCTGACCTCCTGTTCACCAGCACAATACCCAAACCAGTAAACCAAAGGCTCTAAGCCGCAACAGAACTCGGTTTTATTTTCTTTTAACCATGGTTTGCCCAGTTTCCCAATTCCACATGAACCCTAATTCGATTTCAGTCAAATTGAACTCGAATTCGATAGTGTTAACTGCTAAAACCATGGGGCTTTTGATCCCCATGTATAAACGAGTAAATTTGTGTGTTTAATTACCTGTTTGAGTTGGGATAATGCTCAGGACACTCGAATAACAGCCGCGGTGGAACTCGAACTCGGGTGTGGATCAAACCGTGATAAAAATCAAATTAATTGTATGGGAAGCTTAGAATGATGATAATAATCGAAAGCCCGATGCTAATTGTGTGTTATAATGCTCGGAGGGTAGTGGTTGATTGGGTTGCAGGTTCGAAGAACAGAGGTGAATCGAATTCAGTGTGTGTGTGTGTTTCGATGGAATTAGCAGCTTGTATATCATTTGCAGGTTGTTAAAGTTCGGTTTATTGGATTATTTGATTAAAGTGTTGTGTAAGTGGAGGAATTAGCCGTTTGGAACGGTCGGGAATAAAGTGGAAAGATTATAACCGTTAACCGACCATTTCAACACGTTTTGAGGTTGCCTCGAGTTCGATTCTTGTCCACGAAATGGTTGGGTATATTTTGGGCTATAAAAATCAAGCTTTTAATCGATTTTTGGAGTCGCCGGAGCTGTTGCCGGACTTCGGCCGGAACAGTGTGCCGGAAAAACGGGGGGGCGGGGGTTTGGTTTAAAATTTTACACAAATGGTCCCTGTGGTTTCATATTTGTTATTTTATGTTTTAAACTTCTTTTGAAGTTTCAAAAATGACACAACAGCCCCCTGTATTTGTTTATTTTTATTATTATTATTCTTATTATTATTTTTATCATTATTATTATTATTAGTATTAGTATTATTAGTATTATTGTTATTATTATTATTGTTATTATTATCATTATGATTATTATTATTATTAGGATTATTATTATTATAATTATGATTTTTATTAACACGAACGTGTATACGAGAGTTTCAACCAAAACGATATATAGATATATGTATGATAAATACATAAGGATCGTTAACACACATAGAACATGTACACGAATATAATTTGGTTAACACGATAAACAAATTATAACATATGTGAGGATCGTTAATACACACACGGTGAGTTAACGAGCTTTATGCCAATCGACGGTCTATTGGTGACAGATGCTACACACCATCGCATTCGCCACATGATCTTCAACAAGAAGAATCTTAGGTTTTCTTTCTGATTTGGGAATATCTTGAATGTTTCTAAAACTTTGTTCATTAAATCCATCTGTATCATCTGAACTGTCACACTAATGTGACAGTAATCCACAATTTTCTTTGCTTGATTTTGTGAGGTGTCACAGTATCCCCCAGTTGAGAGAATTTCGTCCCGAAATTCAACTGGTGCTAGGTCCAAAAGTGTCATCCTCGAACAGATGAGGATATTTGTGTCTCATTTGATCCTCACGTTCCCATGTAAACTCTGGACCTCGTTTGGAATTCCATCTCACACGAACAATAGGTATCTTACTGCGTCTCAGCTTCTTGACCTTTCTGTCCATGATCTCAATAGGTTCCTCCACAAAATGGAGACTTTGATCAATCTTGATGTCTTCGATAGGCACGTGAAGTGATTCGTCAGCTAAACACTTCTTAAGGTTTGATACATGGAAAGTATCATGTACACTGCCCAGCTCTTGTGGCAACCTTAACCGGCATGCCACTGGACCGATCCTTTCTGTGATCTCAAATGGTCCAATGTATCTCGGGGCTAACTTCCCCTTCTTTCCAAACCGAACTATCCCTTTCCAGGGAGAGACCTTAAGTAACACTCGATCACCAACATTAAACTCTAACGGTTTCCGAGGGTTGTCGGCATAGCTCTTTTGGCGATCTCGAGCAGCCTTAAGTCTATCTTTGATTAGGAAAATCTTATCGGTTGTTTCTTGTATGATTTCAGGACCTGTTAGCTGACTCTCGCCAATCTCGGCCCAACATACAGGTGACCTACATTTTCGGCCATACAACGCTTCAAATGGTGCACACCCAATACTAGTGTGGTAGCTGTTATTATAGGAAAACTCAATTAATGGTAGATGAGTATCCCAACTGCCACCAAAGTCAATGACACATGCACGTAGCATGTCCTCAAGTGTTTGTATTGTGCGTTCACTTTGGCCGTCAGTCTGGGGGTGATAGGCTGTACTCATATCCAATTGAGTGCCCATCGCTTTCTGCAACGTCTGCCAAAAGCGTGAAGTGAATCGACTGTCTCGGTCGGATATGATTGACACCGGCACTCCATGCCGTGTCACAACCTCTTTGATGTACAATCTTGCCAACTTATCCATTTTATAGTCTTCTCGGATAGGCAAGAAGTGTGCTGATTTTGTTAGTCGATCTACTATGACCCATATCGAGTCATGCCCGCTTGGTGTTCTCGGGAGTTTGGTGATAAAATCCATTGTGATGTTCTCCCATTTCCACTCGGGGATTTCGGGTTGTTGCAATAATCCCGATGGTTTTTGGTGTTCAGCTTTAACCTTGGAACACGTCAAGCATTTGCTCACATATAGAGCAATGTCTTTCTTCATACCCGGCCACCAGTACAGATCCTTCAAATCATGGTACATCTTGTCTGCACCGGGATGAACAGAATATCGAGTCTTGTGTGCTTCATCCAAGACTAATGTACGTACATCTCCCCATTTGGGAACCCATATGCGATCAATGAAGTAATGTACGCCGTCATCCTTGCGATTCATCTGTTTATCCAACCCTCGGAATTCTTCTCCCGCAAGGTTTTCTTCTTTTAGAGCCTCAGTTTGCGCATTTTGGATTTGAGTTTTCAAGCTCGTTTGAATAGTCAAACCCAAGGCTCGAACACGTAATGGTTTTACGCGTTCTTTACGACTGAGGGCATCAGCCACCACATTTGCTTTCCCCGGATGATACCGGATTTCACAATCATAGTCACTAAGTAATTCTACCCATCGTCGTTGTCGCATGTTGAGCTCTTTCTGATTTAAGATGTGTTGAAGGCTCTTATGATCGGTATAGATGATGCACTTGGTTCCATACAGATAGTGTCTCCATATCTTAAGTGCAAAAACTACAGCGCCCAACTCTAAATCATGAGTTGTGTAGTTCTTCTCATGCACTTTTAGTTGTCGTGAAGCGTATGCAATCACCTTACTTCTTTGCATCAACACACATCCCAATCCTTGATGTGAAGCATCGCAGTACACCACAAAGTCGTCATTTCCATCCGGAAGGGACAGTATTGGAGCATTACACAGCTTTTCCTTTAATGTTTGAAAAGCTTGTTCTTGTGCATGTCCCCAATCAAACTTCTTATCTTTCTGAGTTAGCATGGTCAACGGTTGTGCGATTTTTGAAAAGTTCGCAATAAACCGTCGATAATATCCGGCCAATCCTAAGAATTGTCGAATTTCTGATGGTGTTTTGGGTGTATCCCAATTCTTTACCGCTTCAATCTTGCTGGGGTCTACATGGATTCCATCCTTGTTAACCACATGACCCAGAACTTCACTTCTTGAAGCCAGAATTCACACTTCGAGAATTTGGCGAAAAGCTTCTCTTCCCGCAACAATTCCAAAATTGCTCGAAGGTGTTTCTCGTGGTCTTCTTTCGAATGAGAATAGATAAGTATATCGTCTATGAACACGATTACAAACTTATCTAAATATGGTTTGCACACTCGATTCATTAAATCCATGAACACAGCTGGTGCATTAGTCAGCCCAAACGGCATGACTAAGAACTCATAGTGCCCGTAACGAGTCCTGAATGCTGTTTTCGGTATGTCATCCTCAAAAACCCTCAGTTGATGATATCCAGAACGAAGATCAATCTTGGAGAAATACGAAGCTCCTTGTAGTTGATCAAACAAATCATCAATTCTGGGCAGAGGGTATCGATTTTTCACAGTCAACTTGTTCAACTCGCGATAATCGATACACATACGAAATGACCCGTCTTTCTTCTTGACAAATAGAACCGGTGCTCCCCATGGTGAATGACTCGGCCGAATGAATCCCTTCTCCAATAGCTCTTGTAGTTGGTTGGAGAGTTCCTGCATTTCGGAGGGTGCTAATCGATATGGTGCTTTTGCTACCGGCGTAGCTCCAGGAACCAACTCGATACGAAATTCTACCTGTCGTAGAGGAGGTAATCCCGACAAATCATCAGGAAATACTTCCGGATAATCTCGCACCACAGGAATATCTGCCAACTTGATGCCTTCTTTCTTCTATTCTACAACATGAGCCAGGAGTGCATAGCACTGCTTCCGTAGACATCGTCACATCTTCATGCAGGAAATAAGCTTCAGAGTTCTTCCTGGTTGTTCTCCTTGAATCTTGAGTACCTCCCCATTAGGCATGGGGATTCGTACTACCTTCTCCCGACAAACGATCTCTGCTCCGTGCTTCGCCAACCAATCCATCCCCACAATTACGTCGAAGCTCCCTAACTCGAAAGGTATCAAATCTATGTCGAAGGCATGGTTTCCTAATATTATGGAGCACTGTCTAATTATTTCATCTGCTTGTACAAATCTATCGTTGGCCATTTCTACTGAAAAGCTAGTTTTTAGCCTACTCGGTTTCAAGCCAAGCATTTGTGCAAAATCAGAAGATATGAAGCTGTTATCTGCTCCCGTATCAAACAATATAGATGCGAAGTGGTCGTTGAGAAGATACGTACCCGTGACGACATTGGGATCTTGACGGGCATCATTAGCTCCAATGACGAAGGCACGTCCTCTTGCAGCATTTCCTTGATTTCCCTGGGCTGGATTACCAGCTATAGCCAGCAGTTGCTGCTGGTTATTGCCTTGTTGACCGGGTGCTCTGTTCAATCGAGGACACTTGTTTCGGAAGTGATCAAGACCTCCGCATTCGTAGCATGCCCTGGCGTTCCCGGCGGGGTTAACCGCATTGATAGGCGTGACCAGGTTTGGCGCAATTCTACAATCTTTCACCCAATGACCCAGGCGCCTACAGTTCGTGCATTCCCGACACGGCTTTGTTGGGGAGTGGTGCCAGTTACACTTGTTGCACTTGGGGTGCGGTCCCGTGTAATCCTTCGTCCCTTGAGTCACGGCCACAAAGTTTCTGGTCGTTTTGGCCCTCTTATCAAACTTTCCAGTACCAGACCGACTTGTTTCCCCAGTCTCTTTTCTTTTCTCCGCTCCCTTACCCAGTACTCCTGTTCTTACCATCTCGTCTGTGAGAGCGCCCGCTTTCAGAATAGCGTTCTGGATTGTAGGAGGAGCAGCTGCAGTTACCATCGCCCGGATTTGAGGCGCGAGTCCCCAAATGTATCTTTCTATCCTCTTGGATTCCGGAGTGACTAAGTGTGGAACTAATCTAGCCAACTCGTGGAATCGGTCAGTATAGGCTGCATGCCCTGCCCCCACCATAGCATGATTCCAGAACTCATGTTCAAGCTTCTGCATCTCGTTGAGGGGGCAGTATTCCTCGGTAATCAAGGCTTTGAATTCATCCCAGGTCATTTGTATCGCAGATTCCCTTCCCCTAGCTTGAACCAGTGTGTTCCACCAGGTTAGTGCTCTGCCCTGCAGTGAGCACGTAACATACTTGATCCGCTGGCTATCGAGGCATTCACTGATGTCGATCACGGCCTCCATTTTCTCAAGCCATCTAGTCAGGGCTATCGCCCCACCTTTCCCATCAAATTCGTGGGGTTTACAAGCCACAAATTCTTTATATGTACATCCACGTTTGATTTGGTTGTCGCCAGTTTCATTCCCATTTGTTCTGCCATTGCCAGTATCACCCACCACACCTTGATCATGTTGACCGTTGGTGTTGTGATCCCCGTGGAGAGCATGGTTTAGCAGGGCGTCGCTTACTTGGGTTACGATGGTTGGTACCAATGCAGCTAGCTGCTGAGCAATCATGGCAGCTATATCAGGATTGCCAGTTTCCTGATTATTGTTGGCTGGAGCACCACCGCTTTCGAGGGTCTACCCCTTCTCCTGTTTTGTGGGGCTTCAGCTTGTTGGTTGGTTTTGCGTGTGATTCTTTTTGGCGCCATCTTCTAACTACAGAAGGATGGAAGTTTTAGTCACCGTATGATTTCATGCATTAATTCATAATAACCGATGCTTCGGTCCATTAAGATCATTATGTATCCCAGGTTAAGCACATTCTTAGTATACCGGTGATGCTTATATATAGGGTTCCCCGCAGCGTTCCCACCACATCCACGATATGCCTTGAATAATACTTAAACTAGTTACATAACATCTTAATTTTCCTTAGCACCTACCCAAGAATAAATGTTTCATAAGATCAATATCATGATTGGAAATACCATGAGGGCTCTAAGTAGGACAGGACTTGAGTAAATGTTAATAATGTTTGATTGCCTTTAACAAGGACTTATAATGTTTGATTGCCTTCAACAAGGACTTACTAGAATTATGACCCTTATCACTCTAGGGTATAGAATAAAAACGTGTGATACTCATGATCGTTACCTCGTGGTAAGATTAGCCAGACTTTTCATGCATGGCGAATTACAATTACGTGTGCACCCGTAATGGTAATCTACCTTGCATGATCACCCTTAACTTCACTTACCCCAAGTTAACATCATAGTATTATTTAAATTCAACAAACACAAATTATATGATGTCCTCCTGTCCATGAGCCAGTATTCCAATAATAGCAGGTAATAGCAAATAAGCACATAAGCACATTATGTCTTAATGATAACTGCATATCCATTATACTTTCAGAATTTCACTCAATACTATGATAGGGTCGGATTCAATATCCGAGATCAACACTACGTGTGATCACCGAAGTTCCCTGTTACTATGATGTTGTGCGCATACAAGCGTAAAGTTCTAGCATAAAGTATCCTAAGAAGATAGTATAAGAGTAGTAATGTCTTCCTTTGGGATACTCAGATAAAACGTGTATATATATAAAATCAAGTATGTAGGAACATACTTGTATATTATTAGGTATATAGGAATATACCTATATATCAAATTTATAGACTTTAGGTGAAATCAAATGCACACAATCCCTAGCATGCATTCTATATGAAGGTTCTTAGGTTATAGTCTAGGTCGAATTCTCCACCTAAATCTCTATAACCAAGGCTCTGATACCAATCTGTCACACCCTCGCTTAAAGCGGAAACACGAGGATGCGACGGACGGGATCGTCATAACACTTGGTATAAATACAGAGATATAATACATGCAAACTTCTCGTGTCATGACGTCCCCCGACACAATGGTGACTTGTGTCGTGGTTAGTCAGTTCCACGACTATCATAGTCTTATTGTTTCTAAAATCCAAAATACACATTGTTCACAAATGAATACAAATGATATACATTACAAATGTAAAACTAATGAAATCCTGAGGGTCTCTGCTAAGGCATCAGCACTAGCTATCCTCTTTGATTATGATCACCTGAAAAGATATGCTCAAAAATGTCAACAATAATGTTGGTGAGTTCCGCAGGTTTAAATTTAAAACATATAACTGATGCTGTATAGATTTTTGATGTGGAATCAAACTGTAAGCACAAACCACATAACATGTGTTTAAGACAACCAAACCTAATGACGTTATGCATATAAATCTGACGGAATATATTCACCCATGGCCTGTTTGCTGGCAGCTGTAGTCGGTAACTCACAAGTTAAACCGATCTGTCGAGGGTGGGGGTGTCAACCCAGTAGTACTACCAATACCTAACCGTTGGTTCCCAAACCCGGGAATTAATGGTTGTTTGAGTTTTCCATAGATTAACACCATGTATGCATGCAAAACAGTATCACATTGATTCCAAGTATGAAAACAGAATATATAGTGTACAGCATTGAAAACGGGTGAGCATACTTTTCCCCCAATTTGATTGAAAACATTGTAAACTTGTATAAGAATAAAAAGGGGCCACGAAACTCACCTTGTATTGTTGTAATGCACACAGACTTCACAGAATAAGCAAACTTCACAGAATCAAGCAATGCACGATCGATCACGATCAATACCTATTATTGATTATAACTAAGCCTTTAAAACGTATACAACGCGAATAGATATATTTGGTCGGATTCGAGTCGGTTCGTTTGACGTATACGATTAGATATATATATGTTTAACTTTGATTATATACCTTGTGATAATAGGATTTAAGTTGAATTGTGAGGTTTGAACAAGTAATGAAATTAATTGTATTTTGATCTATTCGAAATAAGTATATGTACGTATTCTTTGTAATCATATGATTCAATAATAATTTATTAATTAAAGTAAAAATATAATCTATCATTATATTTGTAAATATTTTATGAAATTATATAATTTGTGATTTCTATAATTTTCGTGATTGTTTCATAATTTTACACGATCTAGAGGTTATTTTTATAAAAATTTGTCATTTCTAGTGTTTATAAACAATATTTTATAAATATTTTTAAGGTTTTTAAACAAAATTAATTTACAGAAAATCATTTTGTAATATTTAAAATAATGGTAGTTTATAAAATTATTTTTATAATTTTTAAGAATTTTTCCATAATTTTTAGAGGCTTAAAAGGCTTCAAAAAAAATAAATGCAGTGGCCCGGGGTCGAACCCCTGACCTCCTGTTCACCAGCACAATACCCAAACCAGTAAACCAAAGGCTCTAAGCCGCAACAGAACTCGTTTTATTTTCTTTTAACCATGGTTTGCCCAGTTTCCCAATTCCACATGAACCCTAATTCGATTTCAGTCAAATTGAACTCGAATTCGATAGTGTTAACTGCTAAAACCATGGGGCTTTTGATCCCCATGTATAAACGAGTAGATTTGTGTGTTTAATTACCTGTTTGAGTTGGGATAATGCTCAGGACACTCGAATAACAGCCGTGGTGGAACTCGAACTCGGGTGTGGATCAAACCGTGATAAAAATCAAATTAATTGTATGGGAAGCTTAGAATGATGATAATAATCGAAAGCCCGATGCTAATTGTGTGTTATAATGCTCGGAGGGTAGTGGTTGATTGGGTTGCAGGTTCGAAGAACAGAGGTGAATCGAATTCAGTGTGTGTGTGTGTTTCGATGGAATTAGCAGCTTGTATATCATTTGCAGGTTGTTAAAGTTCGGTTTATTGGATTATTTGATTAAAGTGTTGTGTAAGAGGAGGAATTAGCCGTTTGGAACGGTCGGGAATAAAGTGGAAAGATTATAACCGTTAATCGACCGTTTCAACGCGTTTTGAGGTTGCCTCGAGTTCGATTCTTGTCCACGAAATGGTTGGGTATATTTTGGGCTATAAAAATCAAGCTTTTAATCGATTTTGGAGTCGCCGGAGCTGTTGCCGGACTTCGGCCGGAACAGTGTGCCGGAAAAACGGGGGGGCGGGGTTTGGTTTAAAATTTTACACAAATGGTCCCTGTGGTTTCATATTTGTTATTTTATGTTTTAAACTTCTTTTGAAGTTTCAAAAATGACACAACAGCCCCCTGTATTTGTTTATTTTTATTATTATTATTCTTATTATTATTATTATTATCATTATTATTATTATTAGTATTAGTATTATTAGTATTATTGTTATTATTATTATTGTTATTATTATCATTATGATTATTATTATTATTAGGATTATTATTATTATTATTATTATGATTTTTATTAACACGAATGTGTATACGAGAGTTTCAACCAAAACGATATATAGATATATGTATGATAAATACATAAGGATCGTTAACACACATAGAACATGTACACGAATATAATTTGGTTAACACGATAAATAAATTATAACATATGTGAGGATCGTTAATACACACACGGTGAGTTAACGAGCTTTATGCCGATCGACGGTCTATTGGTGACAGATGCTACACACCATCGCATTCGCCACATGATCTTCAACAAGAAGAATCTTAGGTTTTCTTTTTGATTTGGGAATATCTTGAATGTTTCTAAAACTTTGTTCATTAAATCCATCTGTATCATCTGAACTGTCACACTAATGTGACAGTAATCCACAATTTTCTTTGATTGATTTTGTGAGGTGTCACAACTGATCTGGTGAAAAAGAGAGAAAAGATGGCAAAACTAAGGGAAGATAGCTGTGCAGAAGGCCAAGAGACAGAACTTAATAAAACTATTCATATTACAGAGGAAACGATGAGAGCAAAGCAAATGCTAACAACTATGTCACACGAGATAAGATCTCCATTATCAGGGGTCGTTAGCATAGCAGAAATTCTATCAACAACAAAACCTGATAAAGATCAGAAACAACTTTTGAGTGTCATGTTGTCTTCTGGTGATCTAGCCCTTCAACTTATTAGTGACATCCTCGACTTTCCAAAGTTGAGTCAGGAGTTATGAGGTTGGAGGCCACAAAATTTAGGCCAAGAAGAGGTGATGTCCCAGTGGAGGTTATTGGTGATGTTTTACGGATAGACAAATTCTCACCCACTTGATCAGCAATGCTATCAAGTTTACCCACCAAGGAAAGGTTCAGGGTAATCTTTATGTAATAGCAAACCCATCATCTCACAATGTCGAGAAATTAACCTGCATCCATTTCAAATATTCGTATACCATGGTATGACGTTAAAACATCAATCATTATTCTGAATGATTGATTCATTTTCTGTTTTAACAATATTCTTAACCATCATTGTGAACTCATTCCAAGATCTTTGCATATCGTATTATACTTAGACCGATGGTTGGTCAAATGAGAAATACATATTCACAAGATATGTGTTAAGGTCGTTTCATATGTTGGCGTTTGGGATTCTTAAATTCCGACGGATAACCTTTCTTATCATTGTTGGTCTTATCTTGATTTCTAGACATCACCTTACCACGAAATTATATTCTGTAAGTTGTGATTTATAAGTCTAACATACCATGGTAACTCGTCATCATTTCCAATGTTTCCCTCTCAAAACACCTCGTACTCCACTGGAAGAGTTCAAATTGGTATATATTATGTCAAGAGACTTGAAGGATTCCCTAAAGTGGAACACCGTATCTATGATCAAACGTGTATCACTGTCCGTTCGTACATTTACCCATTTAAACTCGCTTGTTCGTTTAAGTTCATTCTTAATTTCGGGACGAAATTTCCTAAAGCAGGGGAGACTGTAACATCCCGTAGTAATGAAAAGTTAAATTATATAAACAATCGAGTTTAATACGATGTTAATTCCAATAATTACAAAGATTATAATAATAATAATAATAATAATAATAATAATAATAATAATAATAATAATAATAATAATAATAATAAGGATAATAATAATAATAATAACAATAATAATAATACTAATAATAATAGTAAATAAGTTAGGGGGGGTTTTTGCCAAATTAAAAACTTAAAAGAAAACATTCAACATAAAATAACAAATGTTAAACCGCAGGGACCAAATACGTAATTTTCGATTTACAAACCCAACCCCCGCCCATTCCCCGTTTTTCCGGCGACGGCTCCGGCCGAATTCCGGCAACTCTCCGGCAAGGGCCAAATCACCAAATTACCCCATTTCGAGCTTCACAACCTGCTCGAACAGGTCCTAGGATCCAAATCGAACTAAAACCAACACAAACACGCGTATACATGGTCAAACCAACGGCTAAATTTCCACTTTATTTCCTGACCATTTCTAACGGCTAGAACACCCACTAAAAACACCACTTTAATCAAATTAAGTCAACATGAACGTTTCAATATACATTTCCAATCGGATACAACTGGAACTCGCACCTGAAACACACAAAACATCGAATTCAATCTCTTCCCTATGTCGCGACCTGCAACTCATTCGAAATCCAACACAGGAGTTCCAATACACAAAATTAACATAGGGCTTTTGATCATAAGCCTCATTCGAAGCTGTCTGTGAAAGTAATTGAGTTTTCATCATTGTTTGATCCCCTTTTCAATTTCGAAATAGCCGCGGCTTGTTCTTGATTGTTCTTAGAATCATTTCATCACAAAACAGGTAATTAAATACATACATGTACTCGAACTCACATGGGGAATCAAAACCCCATGTTAATTACAGAAATCCTTAACGTTTCGAGGTTCAATTCGATCGATCACAACCTAGGGTTTATATGAATTTGGGGGTAATGGCTTGGGTTGGCTTAAAAACAAATAGAACCAAGAGTTACCACGGCCTTGTGCCTTGGTTCACTGGTTGGTGCGTGGGATATTGAGTTAGAGGTCCCGGGTTCGAACCCGAGCCTCTGCATTTTTTTTTTAAAACCATTTTTAAAGCTTCTAAAAATTCTACAAAAATTCCCAAAATTTATAAAATAAATTTTATGAACTTTCCATATTTTAAAACTCACAAAAATTATTTTCTGAAAATTTATTTTATTTAAAAACCTTAAAATCTTTATAAAATATTATTTATAAATAATATAAATAATTAAGTTTTATAAAAATAAACATTAAATCATGAAATAATCATGGAAAACCATAGAAATTATATAAAATATAATTTCACAAATCATTTATAAATATAATTATAGACTATATTTTTATACTTTAAATTAATAAATTATTATTGAATTATACGATTACAAATAATATATACATAATATATTTAAATGATATATTTCTTTCGAATAAATCAAAAATACAAGTAATTTTATTACTTGTCCAAATCCCACCACAATCCAATTTAAATCCTAATATCATTAGGTATAAAATCAAACTCAAATATATATAATTAATCGTGGACATCAAACCGAACTGACTCGAATCCAATCAAATATATCCATTCGCGTTGAATATGTTTTAAAGGCTTAGTTATAATCAATAATAGGTATTGATCGTGCATTGCTTGATTCTGTGAAGTCTTTGTGCATTACATCAATTCAAGGTGAGTTTCGTGGCCTCTTTTTATGTTTTTACAAGTTTTCAATGTTATCAATCAATGGGGGAAAAGTATGCTCACCCATTTTCAATGCTGTACATCGTATATTCTATTTTCATACTTGGAATCAATGTGATACTGTTTTGCATGCATACATGGTGTTATTCTATGATTCTTACAACCATTAATTCCCGGGTTTGGGAACCAACGGTTAGGTATTGGTAGTACTACTGGGTTGACACCCCCACCCTCGACAGATCGGTTTTACTTGTGAGTTACCGACTACAGCTGCCAGCAATCAGGCCATGGGTGATTATATTCCGTCAGATTTATATGCATAACGTCATTAGGTTTGGTTGTCTTTAAACACATGTTATGTGGTTTGTGCTTGCAGTATGATTCCATATCAAATTCTATACAGCATCAAATGTTTTAAATTTAAACCTGCGGAACTCACCAACATTATGTGTTGACATTTTTGAGCATATCTTTTCAGGTGAACATAATCAAAGAGGATAGCTAGTGCAGATGCCTTAGCAGAGACTTCAGGATTTCAATATATTTGCATATGTAATATTTGTCGTTTGTTTCCATATTTGAACATTATGTATTTGGATTTAGAATCAATAAGACTATGAACATTATGTATTTTCCTAGAGCTATGCTCACTCAGTTACTAAATTTACAAGCCACTAAGAGACTTGAGAAGATAGTAAAATATCTCTCAGGGACATTTAATGCAGCACAACAAAACTATCCAATTCATGAGAAAGAGACACTGGCTGTTGTCAAGACATTCGAGAAATGGATTCTTGATTTAAAGCCAAAACAGTTTATTCTGAAAACAGATTCTAGCTATGTATCAACGTTCAAAAATCTTAAACTCAACAAAAAACGTTACAACTATGGAAGATTAATTAGATGGCAATTAGAACTATCAGAGTTTAACTACTTTCCAATATTAATAAAGTCAGAAGATAATGCTCTCTCAGATTTACTTACACGAGAATGGAAGGAGCAAGACTAGCAATGGAGACTGCAACAAAAGCACTAAAGAATGATCTTCAAATGAAGCAAAGAAAGAAAGAAAGATGCGAAGAAGAGCTAAAGACTGTCAATGAAGAAATCCAACACATTCAGAAATTAATAACTACCATGGAAGAAGCATATCATGGAAAAAGAAAAACTATCGATATCCTAGAAGGAGTAACAGAAGAAGTCCCAATAACAATCAATGAAGAAGAAAAAGGTGAAGACAAGAAGCATTATGTAATTTTCACTGGACCAATGAAAGGAATTTTCGATGAATGGCATAAAGCTAGTATGCACATCATTGGAAAGCCTGGAGTAATCCATAAAAGTTACAAGTCTCTTGAAGAAGCAAAGAAAGCATTGAAAGAATATAAGCCATCATTTGTAGAACAGTTAAAGGCTCCAAGCACTCCAAATAAAGAAACACAAAAGATGCAAACTCTTGGAAAGATTCAAGAAATTCGGTCACCAAGTATTGATCAGGTAGAGACACTCGCCTCTATTAAAGAAACTACAAAGACAACTTTGAAGAAGCAAAATCAATATCAAGAAATACTGCAGAACTATCAGGATAAACACAAGATACTATCAATTTATCCAAGAAACAAGCAAAATTTGGGTCCAAAGGCAGTTATATTACCAGAAGCATCGGCATTAACTACACATGAATTATTCTATCTAGGCATGGTAGAATATATTTATTGTGATCATGTCAATTCTATGTTTAAATACTTTCCAACAGCACTCGGAATTCAATTAGCAAGGTTTCAAAAGGATAAGCAGATTTATTTACATGTTTATTCAGTACCACTGGTATTCTCCGCCCGGGGGGGAAGTACTTATTCAAGCAAAACATGCAGTTCAAGTTGGGTACAGTAACAAAAATTATCCAATCAATGAAGCAGGTTATTCGGTTCAGCCAATCTCGGATGAAGAACGAATCATCAACAATTACGCAGGCGTAGTAAAAGCATTATCATCTATCGACAATCATACAAGGCTATTGTATAAAGCACAAGATATGGTAGTCTATTCAAAATCATCGTATCAAATCACTCCACAACAAAGTGATGCTATATCAATATTTGAAATTCAAATGCTAGACAATAATGAAAAGTATTCACCAACAATTAGACAAGGAATCTGCCAACGAATTCAATGGGTACAGGGTCATGCATGTGAATTCTGTACTAAAGGAAAAGCAAAAGAAGAAAAAGACATCTCACCAAAAGGGAGTAATGATAGTCAAGAAGAAAGCGACATCGAGCCAATAATCGAGTAAAAACGACAAGATGTAGACGTTAAAGTCAAAAGCCTATGTAATTGTAGGTACCACCAATAATGTATAATTACTGTACTTTTATTTGTTTGAAATCCGGATTTGAAGTCCGAGCTATGTAAAAGGGTCTATATAAACCCTCTCTTATGTTTTGTAAGATAAGTCTTCCTTAAGAAATAAAATATCAGTTTGATATTGTTGTGAGTGTTAAATAACCACTAAGTGTTGAGTGTTGAGGTTATACTCTGGAGCACCATCACTCTATCCAAAGTCACGTTACTAAAGTTAAATAATCACTCAAAGCTAGAAGTAAAAAGATCATTCAACCTACAAAACGACTAAGGTATGAATTTTAATTCAATACAAGATATTTATCTAATATCTCTGAATACTTTGAATATGATCATGTCTTCGATAATTAGAATGATAGTAATATCTCTGAATAAGTGGTCCATAGAAATTTATGACTATAAAGTCTTTCATTAACTCTATCTTTGTTTAAGTCCCCTAGAAGCGTTCAACAAAAACCAAACTTTGAAAAGTCAATAGTTGCCTACTAGAGATAAATTAGAAAATATGAACTATGGAATATAATAATAATAGTTTCATTTGAGAAATTCGTAACTAATAAAAATATCATTTTTAAATGGAGGAAATACAATTTCAAGAAACATCAACTAAGGAATACTATAGTCAAGAAGTACAAATAGAAAGAAAGCAATTAAAAGAATTAGAAAAGAAAGCAGAAGTAGATTTAAAAGAAAATGAAGGAATAAGTACGTCTGTACTAAAAAAGGCCTTAACTCTATTTAGAGAAAATATAGTTTATCTTGGGAGATATATAAATGAAATACCAATAGAAATTAAAGAATCAAATGGTGAAGTAGGATTAAGCTTAATAAATACAGAAAAATAAATTTAAGAATAAATAAATTACCTAAAAATAAACAAAACAAAATAAATTATATACATATAGGAGCAGTACAAATAATATTAAAAAGCACTTATGGAAATATAGATACTCCTATCGATTTAGCCGTAGTAGACAATAGAATTACATCAAGAAATATTGATGAAAAGATAATTGGAAGGATATCAGGAAACTTAAAATACTCAGTTATGAAATTTAATGTAAATCTACAATATGGAATACCATTAATTACAATTATCTTTTCATGAATTGGATAGTTTTGTTGTGCTGCATTAAATGTCCCTGAGAGATATTTTACTATCTTCTCAAGTCTCTTAGTGGCTTGTAAATTTAGTAACTGAGTGAGCATAGCTCTAGGAAAACTTTCCAGTTTGAGACTTTCGTCGCACGCTGGTTCATTTTCTAAGTGACTTGTTAAGTTCTTTGTCTTATGCTTTGAAAGCACAGAAGTAACTAGTTTTTGAGGTATAGCTGTTAATACAGCTCCCCAATTTTCATTACTTGCATCCGTAGATACAATGAGTAAATCATTTTCTTGGTAAACATATAGTGAAAAAATAGTTTTATCACAAATTTTTTTATCTGTATGACTCTTTTCTCATCCTCTAAAGTAAATAGCCATGGATTGGATGGTTTTAGTTTTTCTTGTAATGGTTTTCTCCATTTGGCTAAATCTTTGAAAATCCTTGTTCACCAATATAATTAATGCTTCCTAGAAATCGTTGTAATTGTTTTCTATTTTCTATTTTATTTGGAAAATCCTTTATTTTTTGTAAAATGTGTTTTTGTAGAACAATTTCTCCGTGTGAAATTGTTAACCCAAGGAATTCAATTACTTCTTTTCCTATTTTGCTTTTGGCTGAGATAATATAATTCCTTTTTCTTGACATCGATCAATAACCTTGATTACCTGTCTCAAATGATCTTCATAAGATGAATTAGTGAATATTAGTATATCATCAACATATGCTAAACATATATCTTCTAATCCTTCTAAATTTCTATTCATAAAATCTTGAAAAATTCCTGGTGCTTGCTTCAACCCCATTGGTAACGTATTCCATTCATAATGCTTTTGTGGTGGAAAACTAAATGCGGTTAGTGGTTTAGTGTTTTCGTGTAATCGAAGTTGCCAATACGCACTTTTTACATCAAGTGTACTAAATATTTTCATATTTTTTATTTTACTTAAAATGTAGTCTTTCCTTGGAAGTGTTTTAGGTGTTCCTATCGTGGCTTCGTTTATAGCTTTATAATTTATTACCATTCTTCTTTTTCCTCGTTTTTGTTCATTATGGTTATCTACGTAAAATGCAGGTGACGAGTGTGGACTATTACTTGGTCGCACAACTCCTTTTTTGGTTAATTCTTTTATTTCGTTAGCAAATTCGTCTATATCCTTTTGTGAATAAGGTATATTATTAGGTTCAAATATTTCTTTAGCAGGATCTCTTAATTTTATTTCTATTAGTTCTTTATTTTTATTTTTATCACCTAGAATATCATCTGTAAAACATTCAAATAATTTTTCTTGGATTTGTTGTTCTAGTATTGTTTTTTCTATGGCTAAAGTGATTGCATAACATTTTTGTATTATTTTTATATGAAAATTATGGTATATTTGAGTTCTAATCCTTTCTGATTTTTGACTACTTGTATATGGACATTTTAGCTCTATATGTGTTAAATATTGTATAAATGGACTATATAGCCTAAGAAAATTATTTCCAATAAGGACGGGTACTCCTGAATCGAATTGATATATGACTGGTACATTAAATGTTTTTGCTTCTATTTCTATAATAATATTTTGTGCTGCTTTTACTATTGCTAGTTTTCGCTTATCTGCTACTCTTATATAAATTGGTGTTCGCAGTTTTCTCCATTCCTTATCTAGATACTTTTCCTGAGCTAAACATACTGAGGCACCAGTATCTAAGAATGCTAATATGTCTTTATTTTTTATTTTTATTTTTATAAATGTACTATTTGGATTACTTTTCTGACTCATAATCAGTTTCTTCTATCTCAAATTCTTCTTCAGAATTATCTGATGAATATTGCATATAATAATACTCATTTTCATAGTCACTATTGTCACTCTCTATTGGTTCTAGTCCTATAGCATTAATTTGTTCTAGAAATTTTACTTTTTCTATTCGTTGGTTTCTTTTTGGGCATCTATTTGCATAGTGTCCTTCTTCATGACATAACCAACATTTACACGTTGATTTCTTTTCTGGACAATATTTTTCTTTTCATTTACTCCTCGTTTCTTAAAATACCTTTCTTTGTTTTTTGGATTAAATCGTTTTTCCTAAACGAGTATTTTCGTGAATTGTAGTATGGTTTTCTTTTTGTAATAAATGTTGTTTATCGTCGTCTTATTCTCCCTCGTTGTGTGGGATGTTTCTACATCCAAACGATTGAGGTACATCAATGAATTGATCACAACACTTTGTTGTTTGTCGTGCCAATTTTTCTGAGGACTTTTGAGTGCATAACTGTAACACCGTATTTTTTAGCAAGAAATAAAAGAAAAAGGAAGAAAAGAAGAGAAAATAAAAAGCAACTAAAAAGGAGGGACCAAAAGTGCCAAATGGGCAAAATTGTTATTTATTTTATACAAAAGGAAGGCATGGTCGCCCATTATACCCTGCACAACACCATCATTCAACTTTTAGAGAGAGAGAAGGAAGAAGAAGCTTCGGGTTGAGAAGGAGATTCAAGCAGGATTCGAAATTTAAGGTAAGAATTAGTGAAATTGAGTTGTTCTTGGCAACCTTAGTCTCGGTTAAATGCTTATGTGTGTTTCTATGTGTTCAAATGTGTGTTTAGAAGGTTTCCAGGTGTTAGAATCGATTAAAGGAGCTCGGGTGAAGAGTCCTAAGATTTGAAACAACTAAGGTGAGTTCTAGACCCCTTTTTACTGGTTTTTAAACGTTTTGGGGCTGGAAATGCATGTATATATATACATATATGTTTTTATAGAAATTTGGGTTGATACCCGTATGAAATGAATGTATGTATGTTCATGTTTATGTTAGATTTATGCCTAGAATCATGTGTATATGTTTAAAACTAGGCATTATGATGTTTGGGACTTGGACTATGATTTAGACACATGAACAGGTTACTAATATGTCTGAAATTTGGACTTAGAATAGATAAGTAAAAGTTGATGAGTCCAATAGTGCCCATACGACCAACAGTGTGGTCGTATGACCAGGTGATATATTTTTCTAAGTGTTGAAGAGTCTAACAGGACTCATACGACCAACAGTGTGGTCGTATGATCAAGTGAATTTTTCTAAGTGTTGAGTCCAATAGGGCTCATACGACCAACAGTGTGGTCGTATGACCATGTAATATTTTTCTAAGTATGATGATGAGTCCACTAGTGTTCATACGACCAACAGTGTGGTCGTATGATCAGAAAATATTTCTAAGTCTAGGGATGGTACGACCAATAGTGCTCATACGACCAACAGTGTGGTCGTATGACCAGATAATTCTAAGTATAAAATGAAAAGTCCAGCAGTGCTCATACGGCTAACAGGGCTCATACGCCCAGAGGGCTTATACGCCCAACAGGGCTAAAACGCCCAGAATACTTAGAATTTTACAGAAATTTCCTGTAAATCCGAAGTTCGAGGTTTTGACCAGGGTTGACTAGGGTTAATAAATGATGATGTTTCATGCATGTAATGACGATTATGATTAACCCTTATTGTTACTGATATTATTATCAGTGTATTATTAATGTTAACAATATTATTAATAAAATATTGTTAAGTATGGTATGATGCTATGTATGATGATGAATGTCTGATGATGAATGTATGATGATGAATGTATGATGAGTGTGTATGTTCCCTGTAATGGTGTATGCTTATCTTTCTGAAACTTTACGAATAACGAGAATGAACTAACGAAGTATTATGTAACGTAAAGTGAAAGATAATGAAAGAGGAACATGATGATGAATGCATGTATTAACGAATGAACGAAAAGAAGAATGATGATGAATACATGCATAAATGAATGAACAAAAGTCTTGCATGGTCTAAGGGGCTCGAGATGGAATTGACGGTTATGAAGTCTTGGAAATGGAGCTTGGTTCTAGTAACTAGGCCTATTACGAGCCTTATGGTAGATTATGGACAGTGAGCCATAGTTGCCTTAAGAACAACGGGGCAGTGTCTTTGTGACCTGTCACGGGATAGTTGTTACAGCAGGAGTGGTGACGATCACTCATGGGGTTAACGTGACCCCGGATGAGACGTTGTCGGTCTATGGACAGAGAGCCATAGGGGCAACGAGGTTGTCGGTCTATGGACGGAGAGCCATAGGGGCAACCGGGTTGTCGGTCTATGGACAGAGAGCCATAGGGGCAACCAGGTGTCGGTCTATGGACTGAGAGCCATAGGGGCACCAGACGGATACGATATGCTCTGTCGGCTCATGGGTTGGAACCATGGGGGCAGAGAAGGAAGGTGACCCTTAGAGTTTTGCATGCTTGATGAATGAAAGTTAAAGAACGTATGAATGAATGAAAAGAATGTATGTACGAACGTGAATGAGAACGATGATTGGTACACGAATGAAAACTAATGAACGAATGATGAAGAAAATAATGAAATTACCTACGTGTACGTACGATGTGTGATCACATATGCATAACGAACGTTTTGGAATGAGAAGTAAAGTATTTTAAATACAAAACTAGAACTCACTCAGCAACGCTGACTTTTATGTATTTTCCAGTTGGCAGGTAACAGGTTGCTGAGTATGGCACACGGGGATGGCTACTTGGCGGGCAAGACTGACATCCATTTCACTTTTTGACAATACTGTTGTTTTGTAATTCATTCGACTAATTATTTTGTGACTTATGAACTAGAATGTATTGCTTAACAACGGTGTTTTAAATGAATGGAGGGTTTTTGCCAACTTAATTCCGCTGCTTAATTTATTAACATGTATGTTTTATGCTGTGAATGACCAACTGTGAGGTACCCGGGAACGGGGCCTTACAAGTTGGTATCAGAGCAAAAGTTTAAGTAAAATGGGTAAATTTTCAAAATAAACCTTAACTTAAACTGAGAATGGGACGGAAAGAGGGATGTCAGCCCGAGTAGCCATGTGCCATCAGGTATTGTTTTTCTTAAGAGTTAATCCGTATTATGTACGCGTGCTATGTGATTTATGTGTTCTTAGTAGATTTAGATACTAATGTAGTCAGGATAGGAAGTGCTTGGGGTGTGAAGAGTAAAGTAAGTGGCTAATCACAACTGGCCACTGTAATTAGGGACTTACTATACTTAACATAAACTGAGTTGTTCCTTGAATGACTGTTTTAGTGTTTGAATCTTATAGCGCATAGGAAAATGGCTGGGAAGAAACCTTCTAAGGCTGCTAGAGGTAGAGGTCGTCCACGTACGACTAGGAACAGTACTAAAGCTCCTGAGACGGCTCCTGTGAACCCTGAGGTTTCGGACCGGAATGAAGAAACAGAGAATGCTAGTCTGAATGCCTCAGCTAGGGAGGCGATTGCTGATGAGATACACCAGGTCCTACAGGTAGTTATGCCATCTGTAGTGACCGATGTTATTCGAGCTATAAGGAACGAGGAAAGGAAGGAAAAGGAGGACAGGAGAGGGTCGACTGAAAAGGAGAGCAAGGAAGAAGAGGAACGACCGGATCCTGAGATAGTAATATCTGATGAGGAAAGAGGTGATGTAGTAGGGGTGACGACCAAGGGGTGCAGTTACGGGGCATTTCAGAGGTGCAAGCCCCCGACTTTCGATGGCAATGGCACTGCTGCAACCGCTCAACGATGGGTAAGGGAGATGGAAGCGGTACTCGAGATCAGCGAGTGCCGTGAGGATCAGAAGGTGAAGTTTGCCACCCACTCCTTTACTGACTCAGCATTATGCTGGTGGGACAATATTGTCCAAGCTGAGGGTTCCAGGGCCATCTGGAAAATGAAGTGGTCCGAGTTGAAGAAGCTAGTAATTGAGGAATTCTGTCCTCACAGAGAACTTGATAAGGTCGAGAGGGATTTCCTGCAACTCGAGGCAGGAACCATGACACACCAGCAATACACTACCAAATTCAATGAAATGGCGAGGCTGGTGCCGGATCAAGTGACACCGGTATCTCGAAAGATTAACCGGTACATTCAGGGACTGCCAGCCGACATCCGCAGGCACTTGATTACTGCCCGACCAAGCACCTTTAGGTCGGCAGTAGACTTAGCTGGAAGGCTCTATGATGAGAGGGAAGTGATGGTGGTGGAATCAAAGAAGGACGGTGGTGACCGAAACTGGAATGGAAAGCGGTTCGGGCGTGGTGGCTTTACCCCGAATAACAAGAAGGCGAGAAGGGATGACCGTAGGGTGGGGTCATCAAGCTCGGGACCCAAAAGATGTGACAAGTGTGGTAAGGAGCACGGTGGTGAGTGTAGATGGGGGTTAAACGTCTGTTTCAGGTGTGGGAAATCCGGTCATATGGCTAGAGACTGTAAGGCTGCGAGGTGTTTCAACTGTGGTGAAGTGGGGCACATGAGTAAAGATTGCAAGAAGTCAAGGGCTGAGAGTTCCGGAGGAAAGAATGTCACGCCCTCAAAATCCACGTGCGGAGTTTTACCGCGAGGCGTGTGAACAAACCAGGATCACAGTCAATAGTTACTCAGAACGACTCTATATGCTACGTTTAATGTAAATCAACCAGAGTTTAAGCCTTAAAAGACATGCGGAAGCGTAAAGTAAATAAAACAATCCCAAAACATATGAAAGTACCATATGGCAAAACAAGTGCCAACCAAATAGTTTAAACCATAAGTAAAAGACGGGTAGTTATAAATCTCTAAAAAAATATGCATGCTGACTCGTGAAGTGATCCTATCAGCAATCCAGCTTAATGACCTGAGAATAGCATACTAAAAAGTCAACACATGGTTGGTGAGTTCAAGAGTTTGCGCATAAACATAACAGTTTATCAAGTGTGTATAAACATAACAGTTTATCAGTAGCGTATAAACATAACAGTTTATCAATAGCGTATAATTAAGCATGTGCATTGTAATAGCTAGCTAGTCCATTAACAAACGATATTAATACATAGTGATTTCGCAATTGAAGCTGACTGTGTTATGTTTGCCTCCTGTCACGACTTCACCATATCGTGACGAATAATCATAGGACAAATTGCACCCGGTTGACCTCGAGTCACACAGGTGGGGCTCGTCAGACCCAGTAGTACTACCCAAGTTTCCCCGCTATCCAATATTAACAATTCGAAAGTGTGAGGACTTTATCAATGTAAACAGCACTATATTAATATCATACACATCTTAAATATATAAAGCGTTTGTAAAATTTACCAGTATGCTATCTCCCCCAAAAGAGATTTAATAAAACAGAGGGGCATGAACTCACCTGATACGCGTGTTAGACAAGTAAGGTTTAACTTGACAAGGACGAGTGGAAAGACAACCTTCAAAGGTTACCTAGAACACACAAGTACATAAGTACATGTACACAGAAATCCCAAGAGAAACCTTAAGTGTTCTACAAACAAAGAACTCAAGGTTCTATAAAAAAAACAACATACATGTGACCTAGTTGACCCGTTTGACCCGTTGGTGACATTATGCGTTGTAAACCATTTAAACATACATAAGCATATAACATACATGTTTAACATTCCAATGACTCACATTTGATGCTACATTCCCAATACATTACCTAAATCATCATGCTATGCCCATATCATACAAGTTGTATAAATCCTTAGCAACTAGCATGCTCAGTGTGTTCAAAACACAACTAGTGTATCATATAACAGGTTAGATCATGCATAACCTACTTACATGACCTATAGCCATGATTTAGCATATATGGGTCAAAACAGATAATTTACCAAATAGTCATTCATACTATTCACAACGCATACAAGATGCCTAATACATGTAACATGCATTAACATGATCAATTCCAGTCCCAAACATGATGTCCTAGTTACTAATCAACATGCTAACTCATACATGTCCATCCAAGTGCATAAATCACCCAAAAACCACATAAACATTCCATGCTACCTAATTAATAGATTCTACCACTTTAAACATCCATAACAATCATTCTAGCATGATCCTAAAACCATGAACAAGTCAAATTACCAATATCCAAAGTTCTTGCACAATAAAGTTTCCCTTTTGGGAAAGTAATACCCAAAAGTGGTTTAACATCCAATTCAACCATTATTCCAACTATTATATGCCTACTCAAGTTCATATCATACCTAGACATGATCTACAACACCTAACCAACATGATTCATAAATTTCATACTCAAAAAGTTACTATCTTTAGTAATGTATGTGTTCTAGCATGAAATCTTGAATTACCAATGTTCATAGCAACAATCCAACATCCAATTATCATCCTAAACACATCTATAACATCAACACATTAGCAATTCAACATTACATACAAAATAAAGTTACTATTATTAGTAACCTATGAACAAATCCTTCAATTCACCAATTTCTTGTAAAATCCATGTTTTCTAGCATTCATACAACCTAATTAACAACCCAACAACATCAAACAATCATCAAGTCCATGTTATAATCATCAATTTCGAATTAGGGTTCATAACCCTCAAAGTTCATGATCAATCCACTAAAAACATGTAATTCATGCATAATCAACGTTAAACAACATGTAATCAATCCAACAAACATACTAATATCAACAAACATCAAGATTTCAGCCCCTAAGAACACCAATTTCGAGTATGGGGTTCGGCCCCAATGAGAAATCATGAAAAAACATGAAACCAACCTTCAATTCGTGCAAGGCAACAAGGTTTGATGCTTCTAATATCTTCCAACACTTGAAATCGATCCAAAGCAATGTTCTTTTGCTTGTTCCTGGTCGAATTTCGCAAGGGGAGGGGGCTGGGATGCTGCTGTCGTGATTTGGGGTGGGAATGGGGGCTAGGGTTTATTTTTTTGTTATATTAATTAATCACAATTACATCTTTAACCCTTTTAACTTGTATCTTATAAAAAAATCAGCTTTTAACTTATTTTAAAAGCATTTTTAACCATCTAACAAATATATAAACTAGTAATAACCATTATATATTTTTATCTTTATAAAACACGCAACATACGAATTTACACGCGCGTTTCCGCGTTACGCGATAAAATTCTCAAATAGTCTTTAAATCGCGTAAAAACATAAACATAACATAATAATCATCTTTTCAACTAGATTATTATTAAGTTAACATTATTAATTATTTTTAAGTCACCAACGTCAAACGACAACTAGTGTGTGCTTACGACACGAGTATGCAAAACTTAACGGAACTAACGGAGTTTGGTAACGGAAAATTACCGGATGTCACATTATCCCCATGTTGAAAGAATTTTCGTCCCGAAAATTGCGTTACATGGTGAGCGTGTTCCATCACTGATCTACTGCATTGGCACACAGAAATCGAAATCGAGTGAGTTTTGGATGAGTTGTCACATCATCCCCATGTTGAAAGAAATTTCGTCCCGAAATTTAAATCAATACCTCGGTCTGCAGACATCGTCTCGAACAGTTGAGGGTACTTAAGCTTCATTTGATCCTCACGCTCCCACGTGAATTCCGGTCCACGTCGCGAGTTCCAACGAACTTTGACGATAGGTATTTTGCTCTGCTTAAGTGTTTTCACCTCACGATCCATCACCTCGACGGGTTCTTCAATAAAGCGCAATTGCTCATCCACTTGAACATCTTCTAGTGGTACAATGAGTGTCTCGTCAGATAGGCACTTCTTCAGATTTGAAACGTGAAACACGTTGTGCACTCCACTCAGCGAATCAGGCAAAGCTAGTCGATAGGCCACCTGACCTATTCTTTCCAGTATCTCAAATGGTCCAACATATCTCGGATTCAGCTTTCCTCGCTTGCCAAACCGAACTACGCCTTTCCACGGTGAGACTTTCAATAACACTTTGTCGCCAATTTGAAATTCGAGAGGTTTCCGCCTCTTGTCAGCATAACTTTTCTGTCTATCCCTTGCTGCAGCCATACGGTTCCGTATCTGCACAATCTTCTCAGTTGTTTCATGAATGAGTTCGGGACCCGTTAGTTGACTATCACCAATTTCAGCCCAGCAAACCGGTGATCTACACTTTCTCCCATACAAAGTCTCGAAAGGTGCTGCCTGTATGCTAGTGTGATAACTGTTATTATAGGAGAATTCCACCAGGGGCAGGTGAACTTCCCAGTTGTTCCCGAAGTCAATCACACAAGCACGTAGCATATCCTCCAAAGTCTGTATGGTACGCTCACTCTGACCATCAGTTTGTGGATGATAAGCAGTACTCATATCCAATCGTGTACCCAAAGACTTTTGTAGTGACTGCCAGAAGTGTGACGTGAAACGAGCATCACGATCAGAGATGATTGAGATTGGTACGCCATGTCTCGAAACGATTTCCTTGAGAGATACAATCAGGTTAGCTTCTCCATCTTATCCGTTTCCTTAATTGCAAGGAAGTGAGCGGACTTGGTCAACCGATCCACAATGACCCAGATTGTGTCACAACCAGTATTAGTCTGGGGTAGTTTAGTGATAAAATCCATGGAAATTTGTTCCTATTTCCATATCGGTATCTCAGGTTGCTGTAACAGTCCGGATGGTTTTTGGTATTCCACCTTTACCTACGAACAGGTCAAACACTTGCTCACATATGTAGCTACGTCTGCTTTCATGTTAGGCCACCAATAGTGCGCCTTTAGATCATGATACATCTTGTCAGATCCAGGATGTATAGAGTATTTAGACTTGTGAGCCTCGCTCATAACCAAATCCCTCAGATTTCCATAAACAGGCACCCAAAGTCTATCCATGAAGTACCGAATTCCATCCTCCTTCACTACCAATTGTTTATCCATTCCCCGTAATGACTCAGGACCAATGTTTTCCTCTTTCAAGGCTTCTATTTGTGCTTCCTTAACTTGTTCAGGCAATTGGGTACTGATCGTGAGTTGCAAGGCTCGCACTCGCCTGGGTTTAACTGTTTCTTTTCGGCTTAAGGCATCAGCAACTACGTTCGCCTTTCCAGGATGGTACTTGATAGCGCAATCATAGTCATTCAAAAGTTCCACCCAACGCCGCTGCCTCATATTCAACTCTTTTTGCTCAAAGATATGTTGAAGACTCTTGTGATCGGTATAGATAGTACATTTGGTACCGTACAAGTAATGTCTCCAAATCTTTAAGGAAAAAACCACTGCACCCAACTCCAGATCATGGGTAGTATAATTCTTCTCGTGAACCTTTAGTTGTCTCGAGGCGTAAGCTATCACCTTATCGCGCTGCATCAGAACACAACCCAATCCTTGGATGGATGCGTCACAATACACCACGAAATCATCCGTCCCCTCTGGCAGTGCCAATATCGGTGCACTACAGAGTTTCTGTTTCAATAGCTGAAAAGCCGCCTCTTGACTTTCCCCCCATTTGTATGTTGTTCCTTTGTGGGTCAAAGCGGTGAGAGGTTGTGCAATCTTAGAGAATCCTTCTATGAACCGTCGGTAATACCCCGCTAATCCCAGAAATTGTCGTATCTCACTCGGTGTTTTAGGTATGGCCCAATTCTTTATTGCCACAATCTTGGCAGGGTCAACGTGTATACCCTTCTCATTAACAATATGGCCTAGGAATTGTACTTCGCGTATCCAAAAGTCACACTTAGAGAATTTGGCGTACAGTTGCTCATTCTTCAACAATTCCAAGATTAATCGTAGATGCTCTTCATGGTCCTCCTTGGTTTTAGAGTATATCAGTATGTCATTGATAAACACAATAACAAACTGATCAAGGTAGGGTTTGCACACACGATTCATGAGATCCATGAACACCGCAGGTGCATTTGTCAACCCAAAAGGCATGACCAAGAATTCGTAATGACCATAACGAGTACGGAATGCAGTTTTGGAGATATCCTCCTCACGGACTCGGAGTTGATGATAACCAGATCTCAAGTCGATCTTCGAATAATAGCTGGATCCCTGAAGCTGATCAAATAAGTCGTCGATGCGAGGTAAAGGGTATCGGTTCTTAACTGTGACTTTGTTTAACTCCCTATAATCAATGCACATTCGAAACGTGCCATCTTTCTTCTTAACAAAAAGAACAGGGGCTCCCCAAGGTGATGAGCTAGGTCGAATAAAGCCCTTATCTAAAAGCTCCTGAAGTTGTGATGACAACTCCTGTAATTCGTTCGGTGCTAATCGATAAGGTGCTCTAGCAATCGGGGCTGCACCGGGGTCAGTTCAATTTGAAATTCCACTTGACGATGAGGTGGTAATCCAGGAAGATCCTCTGGAAACACCTCGGGAAAGTCTCGTACGACGGGTATGTCTTCCATTCGCCTTTCCTCCGGTTGTTTATCGGTGACGAGTGCCAGGATAGCCAAGCGACCTTTTCGCAGTAATTTCTATGCTTTCATATAGGAGATAATGCCCATCACTGCACCACTCCTATCGCCTCGGACTGTGAGAATTTCATCACCAACAGGAATTCGTATGATCTTCTCGTGACATATTACTTCCGCTTGCTTATTTGAGAGCCAATCCATGCCTACCACAACGTCGAAACTACCCAGTGTAACAGGCATAAGATCGATAGCGAAAGTATGACCAGCGAGTTCTATCTTACAATCTTTAAGAATGTGTGTCACATGGATCTGTTTACCGTCAGCCAATTCTACGGTATATTTGGATTCTAAGGCAGAAGGAATATCACTTAGGAGACTAGAGAACTTTAAGGATATGAAACTCCTATCAGCTCCAGTATCAAACAGTACTGTAGCAAAACACCCATTTACATAAAACCTACCAGTAACAGTAGTAGGGTCGTTTAGATCCTCACCTGAGCCAATGACGAAGGCTCTCCCTTTGGCTCCATTATTACCACCGTTACCATTGCCATTTCCATCTTTGTTGTTGTTGTTGTTGTTGTTGTTGTTCTGGTTGTTGTTGTTCTGGTTGTTGTTGTTCTGGCCATTGCCATTACCGTTCCTCCTTAACTGCGGGCAGTTTCGCTTGTAGTGCCCCTCCTTTCCACACTCGAAACAACCCTTTGGTGTCTCCTGAGATTGCTGTGGTTTCCTGACCATCTCACCACGGCAATCCTTAGCCAAGTGCCCCATTTTACCACACCGCTGACACTTGTAGTTGTCACATCTCCCAACGTGATGATAGTTGCACCGCGTGCACATCGGCTGTTTACCACCATAGCCGCTTGGTCCTTGATTGTTTGAGTTTGACTGGTTGAAGTTGCGATTGTTGTCAAACCTTCTTTGTTGCTGCTGTGGTTGTTGTTGTTGTTGAGACTGGTGTTGACCACCGGATGATGAGGATGCCCTATTGTTGTTGTTGGTGTTGGTGTTGTTGGAGGTATCCCACTTTCTTTTGTTGTCGGGCACACTTGCAGCAGCGCCCCGTTTTGGCAACCGCCCTTGCTCCACAGCTTCGTCAGTTGGTTTGTGGGCCAGTCGGATAGCTTGTTGTATAGTGGCGGGGTTAGAGGAAGTCACCAGGCTCCTAATTTCGGGCACCAATCCCCGGATGTAATGTTCCACCCGCTTGTGCATTTCATTCACCATTCCAGGACATAGTGTGGCCAGCTCGTGGGTTCTTGTTGTATAGGCCTCGATCTCGGAACCTTGCATTTTCAACTGCCAAAATTCCATCTCCAACTTTTGAACTTCGCTGCGAGGACAGTATTCCTCGATCATCATATCTTTGAATTCATTCCACGGGAGCTCATTTGCCACGGCCTGCCCTAGCATTTGCACTTGAGCATTCCACCAAGACAGTGCTGCACCATCCAGTGTCCCCGTAGCGTATTTCACCTGGTCAGCAGGTGGACAGTTGCACTTCGAGAAAACGGACTCCGTTTTCTCAAACCACCTCACCAACCCTACAGCTCCCTCGGTTCCACTGTAGGTGTGGGGTTTGCAGTCCATGAAGGACTTGTAGGTACATGCTGGCGGTCCTGCTTTAACACGATAAATATTGATCAGATGTCTTATTCGTTTAACTATAGGATTTGACAAAAATTTTTCCATTATCGTTTACCTGCGGCCTGTCCTACTTGAGCAGCAGTTAACGCTGCCTGGACTTGTGCATTTATTAAGGCTGCTAGTTCCGCAGGGGTTATATTTATGGTACCGGCGCCTTGGCCACCAGCACCTTGGTCACCGGCACCTTGGTCACCGGCGCCGCGTCCACGCCCGCGCCCGCGTCCTCGGCCACGTCCACGTCCTCGGGCGTCCATTATTCACTTTACATTCACAAATACAATAATGAGTAACATCAAACATATTTATCTCATTGAAGTATAATAAACAATAAGTAAGTAATGAATCATCACAACCACAACATTATTAACAAAAATAATAACCAAAGGTAAATAAATTGCAAATAAGTCACAAGTCATTTATCAATGTCAAAATTTGAGTTTGTTGTTCGAGTGGGGAAACAACCCTTCCCACATAGGTTCCAAAATAAGAAACGCTACATAGTCCAAGCTGTTTAAAGACAATAAAAGAGTATCAATCTACTATGCCTGAGCCGTCACTGTCATCATCCATCTGCACGGGCTCCTCTTCAGGTTCCTCCTCAGGTTCCTCTTCAGGTTCCTCTTCAGGTTCCTCCTCCTCTTCGGGGGCCTCCACCGGAGCAGGAGCTAAGGCTATCTGAAGTGCCGCCAACTGGGCCTCTAAAGCAGCAAACCGGTTGTCGACTTCTTCATCGCGCTGTTCCCGTGCGGTCACGCGTCCACTCAGCCTATCATAACCATCACGCATTTGGTAACACCCCTCCAAGGTTTTACCATGATGCTCCCCTAGTTCATCCAGTTGGTGTCGCAGCGTGTACACCTCGTGTTGTAGTGTACAGACACTGCTAGTAAGTCGTCGGACCCGGTGTTGCTCCGTGTCCAGTGCTGCCACCAATGCAGCAATGACCTGCTCATTGGACTGCACCGGTCGCGGAAGTGTAGGTAGGGGTTGTCCAGTGCTGGTCCTAGTCTGGGGTCTTGGTATAGGCACGCGTTCCCGGTACATAAGGTGATCCACAAACTTCGGGTAGAAGTTCCAATCACGGGGAGGGTCACGTTCAGGTGGCACGAATGGTTGATCCCAGTCGAATTCACCTCGTGGATAGTCCAAACGAGGCCAGTCTAGTCCGTCGTCAGGCACCGGTCCAGGAGGTGGGGACTCGGGTCGTGTGGGTGATGCCGGTAGTTTACCACGTGCTCTCGAAGACGATGCCATGCTGCAGAGAGTGTGATGTGTATGCCAATGAGTATGCAGTACAAAAATCAGGAACAAGTAACTAACTAACTGTGTGCGGTTATAGTCTAGTGTGTATGCAACCTAGTTCTCTATAACCAATGGCTCTGATACCAATCTGTCACACCCTCAAAATCCACGTGCGGAGTTTTACCGCGAGGCGTGTGAACAAACCAGGATCATAGTCAATAGTTACTCAGAACGACTCTATATGCTACGTTTAATGTAAATCAACCAGAGTTTAAGCCTTAAAAGACATGCGGAAGCGTAAAGTAAATAAAACAATCCCAAAACATATGAAAGTACCATATGGCAAAACAAGTGCCAACCAAATAGTTTAAACCATAAGTAAAAGACGGGTAGTTATAAATCTCTAAAAAAATATGCATGCTGACTCGTGAAGTGCTCCTATCAGCAATCCAGCTTAATGACCTGAGAATAGCATACTAAAAAGTCAACACATGGTTGGTGAGTTCAAGAGTTTGCGCATAAACATAACAGTTTATCAAGTGTGTATAAACATAACAGTTTATCAGTAGCGTATAAACATAACAGTTTATCAATAGCGTATAATTAAGCATGTGCATTGTAATAGCTAGCTAGTCCATTAACAAACGATATTAATACATAGTGATTTCGCAATTGAAGCTGACTGTGTTATGTTTGCCTCCTGTCACGACTTCACCATATCGTGACGAATAATCATAGGACAAATTGCACCCGGTTGACCTCGAGTCACACAGGTGGGGCTCGTCAGACCCAGTAGTACTACCCAAGTTTCCCCGCTATCCAATATTAACAATTCGAAAGTGTGAGGACTTTATCAATGTAAACAGCACTATATTAATATCATACACATCTTAAATATATAAAGCGTTTGTAAAATTTACCAGTATGCTATCTCCCCCAAAAGAGATTTAATAAAACAGAGGGGCATGAACTCACCTGATACGCGTGTTAGACAAGTAAGGTTTAACTTGACAAGGACGAGTGGAAAGACAACCTTCAAAGGTTACCTAGAACACACAAGTACATAAGTACATGTACACAGAAATCCCAAGAGAAACCTTAAGTGTTCTACAAACAAAGAACTCAAGGTTCTATAAAAAAACAACATACATGTGACCTAGTTGACCCGTTTGACCCGTTGGTGACATTATGCGTTGTAAACCATTTAAACATACATAAGCATATAACATACATGTTTAACATTCCAATGACTCACATTTGATGCTACATTCCCAATACATTACCTAAATCATCATGCTATGCCCATATCATACAAGTTGTATAAATCCTTAGCAACTAGCATGCTCAGTGTGTTCAAAACACAACTAGTGTATCATATAACAGGTTAGATCATGCATAACCTACTTACATGACCTATAGCCATGATTTAGCATATATGGGTCAAAACAGATAATTTACCAAATAGTCATTCATACTATTCACAACGCATACAAGATGCCTAATACATGTAACATGCATTAACATGATCAATTCCAGTCCCAAACATGATGTCCTAGTTACTAATCAACATGCTAACTCATACATGTCCATCCAAGTGCATAAATCACCCAAAAACCACATAAACATTCCATGCTACCTAATTAATAGATTCTACCACTTTAAACATCCATAACAATCATTCTAGCATGATCCTAAAACCATGAACAAGTCAAATTACCAATATCCAAAGTTCTTGCACAATAAAGTTTCCCTTTTGGGAAAGTAATACCCAAAAGTGGTTTAACATCCAATTCAACCATTATTCCAACTATTATATGCCTACTCAAGTTCATATCATACCTAGACATGATCTACAACACCTAACCAACATGATTCATAAATTTCATACTCAAAAAGTTACTATCTTTAGTAATGTATGTGTTCTAGCATGAAATCTTGAATTACCAATGTTCATAGCAACAATCCAACATCCAATTATCATCCTAAACACATCTATAACATCAACACATTAGCAATTCAACATTACATACAAAATAAAGTTACTATTATTAGTAACCTATGAACAAATCCTTCAATTCACCAATTTCTTGTAAAATCCATGTTTTCTAGCATTCATACAACCTAATTAACAACCCAACAACATCAAACAATCATCAAGTCCATGTTATAATCATCAATTTCGAATTAGGGTTCATAACCCTCAAAGTTCATGATCAATCCACTAAAAACATGTAATTCATGCATAATCAACGTTAAACAACATGTAATCAATCCAACAAACATACTAATATCAACAAACATCAAGATTTCAGCCCCTAAGAACACCAATTTCGAGTATGGGGTTCGGCCCCAATGAGAAATCATGAAAAAACATGAAACCAACCTTCAATTCGTGCAAGGCAACAAGGTTTGATGCTTCTAATGTCTTCCAACACTTGAAATCGATCCAAAGCAATGTTCTTTTGCTTGTTCCTGGTCGAATTTCGCAAGGGGAGGGGGCTGGGATGCTGCTGTCGTGATTTGGGGTGGGAATGGGGGCTAGGGTTTATTTTTTTGTTATATTAATTAATCACAATTACATCTTTAACCCTTTTAACTTGTATCTTATAAAAAAATCAGCTTTTAACTTATTTTAAAAGCATTTTTAACCATCTAACAAATATATAAACTAGTAATAACCATTATATATTTTTATCTTTATAAAACACGCAACATACGAATTTACACGCGCGTTTCCGCGTTACGCGATAAAATTCTCAAATAGTCTTTAAATCGCGTAAAAACATAAACATAACATAATAATCATCTTTTCAACTAGATTATTATTAAGTTAACATTATTAATTATTTTTAAGTCACCAACGTCAAACGACAACTAGTGTGTGCTTACGACACGAGTATGCAAAACTTAACGGAACTAACGGAGTTTGGTAACGGAAAATTACCGGATGTCACATTATCCCCATGTTGAAAGAATTTTCGTCCCGAAAATTGCGTTACATGGTGAGCGTGTTCCATCACTGATCTACTGCATTGGCACACAGAAATCGAAATCGAGTGAGTTTTGGATGAGTTGTCACATCATCCCCATGTTGAAAGAAATTTCGTCCCGAAATTTAAATCAATACCTCGGTCTGCAGACATCGTCTCGAACAGTTGAGGGTACTTAAGCTTCATTTGATCCTCACGCTCCCACGTGAATTCCGGTCCACGTCGCGAGTTCCAACGAACTTTGACGATAGGTATTTTGCTCTGCTTAAGTGTTTTCACCTCACGATCCATCACCTCGACGGGTTCTTCAATAAAGCGCAATTGCTCATCCACTTGAACATCTTCTAGTGGTACAATGAGTGTCTCGTCAGATAGGCACTTCTTCAGATTTGAAACGTGAAACACGTTGTGCACTCCACTCAGCGAATCAGGCAAAGCTAGTCGATAGGCCACCTGACCTATTCTTTCCAGTATCTCAAATGGTCCAACATATCTCGGATTCAGCTTTCCTCGCTTACGACACGAGTATGCAAAACTTAACGGAACTAACGGAGTTTGGTAACGGAAAATTACCGGATGTCACAAAGAAGGTGGCAGGGACTGAGGGGCAGAAGACGAGCGCCAGAGCTTTTACTATGACCAGAGAGGAGGCTAGGACGGACCCCGATGTTGTGTCAGGTACGTTTCTAGTAAATCAAACTCTTGCTTCTGTGTTATTTGATTCTGGTGCTAGTAGGAGTTTCATTTCTGCCACTTTCTGTGCTAAATTGCCTGTTAGTAGTAAATGCATTGATGAGCCCTTCGAAGTAGAAACCGCTATTGGTAAGTCCACTAGAGTTACTGATGTGATAGTGGACTGTGCCATAGAGTTAGAAGGTCATAGGTTTGCTGCTAGGTTACATGTGATGCCCCTAGGTGGATTTGATGTAGTACTAGGGATGGATTGGTTGGCAACCTATGAAGCGAATATAGTATGTCGAAAGAAGATGATTAGATTGACGGCATCTGACGGAAGTCTGGTGACAATATACGGTGATCGGGTAACGACGATTCCGAAGGTGATTTCGATGGCGGTGGCGTGGAAGTGCATGAGGCGTGGGTGCAACGCCTACTTATGTTATGTAAAGAATGTAGAGACGCCAACACCACAACTATCTGATGTACCAGTTGTGCGTGACTTTCCGGACGTGTTTCCCGAAGACTTATCGGGATTGCCACCTGACCGAGAGATCGAATTCCAGATCGACCTGATACCGGGTGCCCAACCTGTCGCAAAAGCACTGTATCGCTTGGCTTTGACGGAGATGAAAGAGTTGATGGAGCAACTGCAGGAGTTGCTTGACAAGGGCTTTATTAGACCGAGTATCTCTCCATGGGGTGCTCCGGTCTTGTTTGTGAAGAAAAAGGACGGTAGCATGAGAATGTGTATCGACTACCGGGAATTGAACAAGTTGACAATAAAGAATCGGTATCCGTTACCGAGAATCGATGACTTGTTCGACCAGCTCCAGGGTGCCAGTTGGTTCTCAAGGATAGATCTTCGATCTGGCTACCATCAATTGAAGGTAAAGGAGCAGGACATTCCTAAAACAGCTTTTCGGACGCGTTATGGACACTATGAGTTTCTCGTTATGTCATTTGGTCTAACTAACACGCCAGCTGCTTTTATGGATTTGATGAACTGAGTGTGTCGGCCAATGTTAGATAAATCAGTGATTGTGTTCATCGATGATATCCTAATTTATTCGAGGAGCGAAGAAGAGCATGCCGGTCACATTCGGGAAGTATTGGAGACTTTGAGAAGGGAGAAGCTGTATGCTAAGTTCTCCAAATGTGCTTTCTGGCTACGCGAGGTGCAATTTCTGGGTTACGTGGTAAATGCAGAGGGAATCATGGTGGACCCAGCAAAGGTTGAGGCTGTGATGCAATGGAAATCACCAAAGACGCCATCCGAGATTCGTAGCTTCTTGGGATTGGCGGGCTATTATAGGAGATTTATTCAAGACTTTTCAAAGATAGCCTCACCTTTAACAAAATTGACTCGTAAGGACGTGAAATTCGTGTGGGGTCGAGAGCAGGAGACGGCTTTTGAGGAGTTGAAGACAAGACTAACACAAGCTCCTGTTTTGACTTTGCCCGAGGGGAATGAAGACTTAGTGGTCTATTCGGATGCATCCTATTCTGGGCTAGGTTCTGTATTGATGCAACGCGGAAAGGTCATAGCCTATGCATCCCGACAACTGAAAACCCACGAAGTCAACTATCCCACACACGATTTAGAACTAGCTGCGGTGGTTTTTGCGTTGAAGATATGGCGGCACTATCTATACGGGACGAAGTGCACTATCTTCACAGACCACAAAAGCTTGAAGTATTTCTTCGAGCAGAAAGATTTAAACATGAGGCAAAGGCGATGGTTGGAGCTCATAAAGGATTATGAATGCGAAATCCATTACCATCCGGGCAAGGCCAACGTGGTGGCCGATGCCCTTAGCCGAAAAGAAAGGCCTGAGCCGATCCGGGTAAAGGCATATCAGCTAATTATGACCTCAGATGTAATGACTCAGGTTAAGGAGTTTCAAGACGAGGCTTTGAAAGAAGATCGTCTTAACTCCGAAAGGATGAGAGGTCTAGTTACGGAATTGGGTGAGAACACTCTTGGTGTTAAGACTCGATTTGGACGAATGTGGATTCCTCGATACGGGGATCTACGTGGTAGGATTATGGACGAGGCCCATAAGACCCGATACTCCATTCACCCCGGTGCTACCAAAATGTACCACGATATGAAGAAAGACTATTGGTGGCCGGGTATGAAACGCGACGTAGTGGAGTACGTAAGTAAGTGCTTGACTTGCTTACAAGTGAAGGCGGAACACCAGAAGCCCTACGGGAAGATCCAACCGTTGGATATACCCGAGTGGAAGTGGGAGCACATCACCATGGATTTCATCACGAAGTTACCACGTACCCCTAAAGGGTATGATGCTATATGGGTGATAGTTGACCGCTTGACGAAGAGTGCCCACTTCCTACCGATCCGCGAAACGTACTCATCTGAAAGATTGGCGGATCTGTTCATCAAAGAGATTGTAGCTCGTCATGGTGTGCCGGTGTCTATTGTGTCTGATCGTGACACCCGGTTTACCTCTAAGTTTTGGAAAAGATTTCATGATGCAATGGGGACGAGACTACACATTAGTACAGCATATCACCCTCAGACAGACGGTCAGTCTGAGAGGACGATCAAAACACTCGAAGACATGCTTCGGGCGTGCGTGATCGATTTTGGAGGAAGTTGGGATGATCACTTGCCGTTAGCGGAATTCTCGTACAACAATAGCTATCATGCCAGTATTGGCATGCCACCCTACGAGATGCTATACGGTAGGAGATGTAGGACGCCCGTATGTTGGGGAGACATTGGGCAGAAAGAACTGGGAGGTGTTGAAGTGATTGAAGCAACGACTGAGAAATTGGAAAAGATCAAAGCCTTCATGAAAGCGGCGAAAGATAGACAAAAGTCGTATGCTGACAAGAGGCGAAGACCAATAGAGTTCAAGGTTGGTGACCGAGTCATGTTGAAGGTCTCGCCCTGGAATGGAATCATTAGATTCAGGAAACGAGGTAAGCTAAGCCCGAGATATATAGGACCTTTCCGAATTGTCGCACGAGTAGGAGAGGTGGCCTATCGACTTGAATTGCCAGATGAGTTAAGTGGAATTCATCCCACATTCCATGTATCTCATCTGAGAAAGTGCATAGCTGATGAAGACATGGTTGTACCACTGGAGGACATCGAGGTGGATGAGCGGCTCAACTACGTGGAGCAACCAGTGGCAATCATTGATCGTAAAGAAAAGAGGTTGAGGAATAAAGTGGTTCCTCTTGTGCGTGTACAGTGAAAGCACAGGAAGGGATCCGAGTCTACGTGGGAGACTGAGGAGGAGATGAGACAACATTACCCACATCTGTTTGAGGAATAACAGGTTTCGGGGACGAAACCTATATAAGGGGGGTGGACTTGTAACACCCGTATTTTTTTAGCAAGAAATAAAAGAAAAAGGAAGAAAAGAAAAGAAAATAAAAAGCAACTAAAAAGGAGGGACCAAAAGTGTCAAATGGGCAAAATTGTTATTTATTTTATACAAAAGGAAGGCATGGTCGCCCATTATACCCTGCACAACACCATCATTCAACTTTTAGAGAGAGAGAAAGAAGAAGAAGCTTCGGGTTGAGAAGGAGATTCAAGCAGGATTCGAAATTTAAGGTAAGAATTAGTGAAATTGAGTTGTTCTTGGCAACCTTAGTCTCGGTTAAATGCTTATGTGTGTTTCTATGTGTTCAAATGTGTGTTTAGAAGGTTTCCAGGTGTTAGAATCGATTAAAGGAGCTCGGGTGAAGAGTCCTAAGATTTGAAACAACTAAGGTGAGTTCTAGACCCCTTTTTACTGGTTTTTAAACGTTTTGGGGCTGGAAATGCATGTATATATATACATATATGTTTTTATAGAAATTTGGGTTGATACCCGTATGAAATGAATGTATGTATGTTCATGTTTATGTTAGATTTATGCCTAGAATCATGTGTATATGTTTAAAACTAGGCATTATGATGTTTGGGACTTGGACTATGATTTAGACACATGAACAGGTTACTAATATGTCTGAAATTTGGACTTAGAATAGATAAGTAAAAGTTGATGAGTCCAATAGTGCCCATACGACCAACAGTGTGGTCGTATGACCAGGTGATATATTTTTCTAAGTGTTGAAGAGTCTAACAGGACTCATACGACCAACAGTGTGGTCGTATGATCAAGTGAATTTTTCTAAGTGTTGAGTCCAATAGGGCTCATACGACCAACAGTGTGGTCGTATGACCATGTAATATTTTTCTAAGTATGATGATGAGTCCACTAGTGTTCATACGACCAACAGTGTGGTCGTATGATCAGAACATATTTCTAAGTCTAGGGATGGTACGACCAATAGTGCTCATACGACCAACAGTGTGGTCGTATGACCAGATAATTCTAAGTATAAAATGAAAAGTCCAGCAGTGCTCATACGGCTAACAGGGCTCATACGCCCAGAGGGCTTATACGCCCAACAGGGCTAAAACGCCCAGAATACTTAGAATTTTACAGAAATTTCCTGTAAATCCGAAGTTCGAGGTTTTGACCAGGGTTGACTAGGGTTAATAAATGATGATGTTTCATGCATGTAATGACGATTATGATTAACCCTTATTGTTACTGATATTATTATCAGTGTATTATTAATGTTAACAATATAATTAATAAAATATTGTTAAGTATGGTATGATGCTATGTATGATGATGAATGTCTGATGATGAATGTATGATGATGAATGTATGATGAGTGTGTATGTTCCCTGTAATGGTGTATGCTTATCTTTCTGAAACTTTACGAATAACGAGAATGAACTAACGAAGTATTATGTAACGTAAAGTGAAAGATAATGAAAGAGGAACATGATGATGAATGCATGTATTAACGAATGAACGAAAAGAAGAATGATGATGAATACATGCATAAATGAATGAACGGAAGTCTTGCATGGTCTAAGGGGCACGAGATGGAATTGACGGTTATGAAGTCTTGGAAATGGAGCTTGGTTCTAGTAACTAGGCCTATTACGAGCCTTATGGTAGATTATGGACAGTGAGCCATAGTTGCCTTAAGAACAACGGGGCAGTGTCTTTGTGACCTGTCACGGGATAGTTGTTACAGCAGGAGTGGTGACGATCACTCATGGGGTTAACGTGACCCCGGATGAGACGTTGTCGGTCTATGGACAGAGAGCCATAGGGGCAACGAGGTTGTCGGTCTATGGACGGAGAGCCATAGGGGCAACCGGGTTGTCGGTCTATGGACAGAGAGCCATAGGGGCAACCAGGTGTCGGTCTATGGACTGAGAGCCATAGGGGCACCAGGTGTCGGTATATGGACTGAGAGCCATAGGGGCACCAGACGGATACGATATGCTCTGTCAGCTCATGGGTTGGAACCATGGGGGCAGAGAAGGAAGGTGACCCTTAGAGTTTTGCATGCTTGACGAATGAAAGTTAAAGAACGTATGAATGAATGAAAAGAATGTATGTACGAACGTGAATGAGAACGATGAATGGTACACGAATGAAAACTAATGAACGAATGATGAAGAAAATAATGAAATTACCTACGTGTACGTACGATGTGTGATCACATATGCATAACGAACGTTTTGGAATGAGAAGTAAAGTATTTTAAATACAAAACTAGAACTCACTCAGCAACGCTGACTTTTATGTATTTTCCAGTTGGCAGGTAACAGGTTGCTGAGTATGGCACACGGGGATGGCTACTTGGCGGGCAAGACTGACATCCATTTCACTTTTTGACAATACTGTTGTTTTGTAATTCATTTGACTAATTATTTTGTGACTTATGAACTAGAATGTATTGCTTAACAACGGTGTTTTAAATGAATGGAGGGTTTTTGCCAACTTAATTCCGCTGCTTAATTTATTAACATGTATGTTTTATGCTGTGAATGACCAACTGTGAGGTACCCGGGAACGGGGCCATATAATAACTCTATTTGATAGTCTTCGATTACTTTTATTATTCCTCCTAGGGTATCAGCTACCGTTTGAGCTTGCTTTCTTAGATTAAATTTTTCTTTAATTGTTTGTCCTAATGGATGAGGTAATTTTGTTATAAATGTTTCCTTAAATGGTTCTCTTAATTCATGTGGTAATAAATAGTAATATTTTTGAAAGTGGCATCTAAAATCTTGGAAATAACACATATTGCATATTCTCATATTTGTTAAAATATATTTTATCTTATCATTTCTATATGAATCCATTAGAGGATTTTGACCCTCAAGGTCTTCTCCTCCAAATTCTTTATATATTTGTCTTGTGATTGCTTTTAAAATCACTATATTTTCATTTGTGTTATTTGGATCTACATCTTCAAAATTTAATTCATCTAGGTATTCAAATACTATTCCTTCTGTTTTATACTGTAAATAATTTAAATAATCAGTTGAATTCATTTCTCTTATACCAGATTCTATGCTTAAAATTAATCCTTGCCTAACTACCCATCTTTGTAATACCTCTTTTATATCGCGTCTACAATCTAGATTTAGTGTTTCGCTATCCTTTTGAATTGTTCGATCTAAACTATCAGCTGATTGCATTTCTTGAAATCTAGTCCTCTTTTTCCATTTATTGTCTTTTGATTTATAATAATTATTTTTATAAGCATATTGGTCGTATGTATCTTGTTCTGTTTTAACCTCACTTGTTTCTCCTATTTCATTTATATCGTTATTTTCATTTTCTTCTGCAAAGATTTAATCATTTGCATCGTCTAATTTTATTCCTTCCATAATTTTTCTTACTTCTTCTATTCTTTTATCTATTATTTCCATTATAATTTTAACGAGAATGGAGCTTTTATCTTCTTCTTTTCTATTCTTTCTTCGAATCTTTTTAAATCATCTAGTGTTATACATCTATTTGGGTTTTCCTCGTATTCTTTCAACTTTAGTTTTAATTCTCTAATTTTTTCTTCTGGTTTTAGTATCACTTCTGATTTTAGTTTTTCCTTTTTATGTTGTTCTTTACCTTCTTTACAACAGTTTTTTATTAAATAATTTAATAGATCAGTTATATTATTTAATTGTGGATTATTAGTATGATATAAATGTGGGTATCCAACTCCTTGATAGCATTCTCCTTTTATATTGTCTGTTGAATAATTTTCATGTGGCGATGCCTGTTTTAGTTTTGGTTCCTTTAAAACATTAATATCTCCCATTGTCCAAAGGACATAGCTTTCAAATTTTTGTTCTAACTGTTGTATATTTTTATTTATATTATTTATTGCTTTTGTTATTGTTACATCTCCCATTTCCTTAATCTCCTAAGCTCTGATACCAAAACTGGAGAGGATCGATAGGTTAAAAGGAAGATCGTTGGTTTTATTGGGTTTGATTTCAATATTGGTTTTAATTGCGGAATTAAATATTAAAATTATTTATTATCTTGAGGTTTTTATAATTAATACTTCTTTTTAAATATTTTAAATACAAGATTTGTATTGAAAGTTCTTCTTTGATTTCTAGATTATGTCGAAAATAATTGTTTACCAGTTCATTTTTTAATTTGCTAATTTCCTTAGATATTTTGGAAATTCTTCTTGAGTTTTCTTTTAATTCTTGTTGAATAGCAAATAAACCATTTGTCATTTTTATTATTTATAGAGATAATTGTGTTAACTTATTTTCTATATTAATAATTCTATTATTTATTTGTTCAATTTGTTGTTGAATCATTTTTCTAGATGCTTCTTTCGATATTTTATTTATTTGTAGAAATGGTAATCTTTGTAATCTAGCTTTTAGATAATTACGAGTTTCTTTTTCTAAATATAAATCGTATTGTAAATTTTTATATTCTATTGTTGAGCTCATTTATATTTTGTCTTAATTCTACAAGTTGTTCTTGTATATCTTCAGTTGATATTCTTAGACTTGGTGGTTTATATTGTTTAACAATTTGATTTGTGAAGATTTGTGATGGTTCTAAATATTTTGGTTTTAGATTGGTTACATTATTTCTTTTTGAAGCTGTTCTAAAATTTCCAATAAGAGGATGTACTGGTTGATTAGTAACTAATTATGTGCTAGTATTTTCAAATAATTGATCTATTTCTATTTTATATTTATTTATAAAAGTTATACTATGATGACTATTAGTTAAGGCATAGTTTACTGCATAAGTTATTGAAAACGGATGATCTCCTGTATTCATTAAGTCTTGTCTATGAAATTTATACATTATGGCTATCGATTCATCTAAACTATTTGTAATTAATGGTATTCCATATTGTACATTTACATTAAATTTCATAACTGAGTATTTTAAGTTTCCTGATATCCTTTCAATTATCTTTTCATCAAAGCTCCATTCTCGTTAAAATTATAATGGAAATAATAGATAAAAGCTCTATTTGTACTTCTTGACTATAGTATTCCTTAGTTGATGTTTCTTGAAATTGTATTTCCTCCATTTAAAAATGAGGCTTTAACTCTAAAAAAGGCCTTAACTCTATTTGCTCCCATTTCCTTAATCTCCTAAGCTCTGATACCAAAACTGGAGAGGATCGATAGGTTAAAAGGAAGATCGTTGGTTTTATTGGGTTTGATTTCAATATTGGTTTTAATTGCGGAATTAAATATTAAAATTATTTATTATCTTGAGGTTTTTATAATTAATACTTCTTTTTAAATATTTTAAATACAAGATTTGTATTGAAAGTTCTTCTTTGATTTCTAGATTATGTCAAAAATAATTGTTTACCAGTTCATTTTTAATTTGCTAATTTCCTTAGATATTTTGAAAATTCTTTTTGAGTTTTCTTTTAATTCTTGTTGAATAGCAAATAAACCATTTGTTATTTTTATTATTTATAGAGATAATTGTGTTAACTTATTTTCTATATTAATAATTCTATTATTTATTTGTTCAATTTGTTGTTGAATCATTTTTCTAGATGCTTCTTTCGATATTTTATTTATTTGTAGAAATGGTAATTTTTGTAATCTAGCTTTTAGATAATTACGAGTTTCTTTTTCTAAATATAAATCGTATTGTAAATTTTTATATTCTATTGTTGAGCTCATTTATATTTTGTCTTAGTTCTACAAGTTGTTCTTGTATATCTTCAGTTGATATTCTTAGACTTGGTGGTTTATATTGTTTAACAATTTGATTTGTGAAGATTTGTGATGGTTCTAAATATTTTGGTTTTAGATTGGTTACATTATTTCTTTTTGAAGCTGTTCTAAAATTTTCAATAAGAGGATGTACTGGTTGATTAGTAACTAATTGTGTGCTAGTATTTTCAAATAATTGATCTATTTATATTTTATTTTTATTTATAAAAGTTATACTATGATGACTATTAGTTAAGGCATAGTTTACTGCATAAGTTATTGAAAACGGATGATCTCCTATATTCATTAAGTCTTGTCTATGAAATTTATACATTATGGCTATCGATTCATCTAAACTATTTGTAATTAATGGTATTCCATATTGTAGATTTACATTAAATTTCATAACTGAGTATTTTAAGTTTCCTGATATCCTTCCAATTATCTTTTCATCAATATTTCTTGATGTAATTCTATTGTCTACTACGGCTAAATCGATAGGAGTATCTATATTTCCATAAGTGCTTTTTAATATTATTTGTACTGCTCCTATATGTATATAATTTATTTTGTTTTGTTTATTTTTAGGTAATTTATTTATTCTTAAACTTATTTTTTCTGTATTTATTAAGCTTAATCCTACTTCACCATTTGATTCTTTAATTTCTATTGGTATTTCATTTATATATCTCCCAAGATAAACTATATTTTCTCTAAATAGAGTTAAGGCCTTTTTTAGTACAGACGTACTTATTCCTTCATTTTCTTTTAAATCTACTTCTGCTTTCTTTTCTAATTCTTTTAATTGCTTTCTTTCTATTTGTACTTCTTGACTATAGTATTCCTTAGTTGATGTTTCTTGAAATTGTATTTCCTCCATTTAAAAATGATATTTTTATTAGTTACGAATTTCTCAAATGAAACTATTATTATTATATTCCATAGTTCATATTTTCTAATTTATCTCTAGTAGGCAACTATTGACTTTTCAAAGTTTGGTTTTTGTTGAACGCTTCTAGGGGGCTTAAACAAAGATAGAGTTAATGAAAGACTTTATAGTCATAAATTTCTATGGACCACTTATTCAGAGATATTACTATCATTCTAATTATCGAAGACATGATCATATTCAAAGTATTCAGAGATATTAGATAAATATCTTGTATTGAATTAAAATTCATACCTGAGTCGTTTTGTAGGTTGAATGATCTTTTTACTTCTAGCTTTGGGTGATTATTTAACTTTAGTAACGTGACTTTGGATAGAGTGATGGTGCTCCAGAGTATAACCTCAACACTCAACACTTAGTGGTGATTTAACACTCACAACAATATCAAACTGATATTTTATTTCTTAAGGAAGACTTATCTTACAAAACATAAGAGAGGGTTTATATAGACCCTTTTACATAGCTCGGACTTCAAATCCGGATTACAAACAAATAAAAGTACAGTAATTATACATTATTGGTGGTACCTACAATTACATAGGCTTTTGACTTTAACGTCTACATCTTGTCGTTTTTACTCGATTATTGGCTCGATGTCGCTTTCTTCTTGACTATCATTACTCCCTTTTGGTGAGCTGTCTTTTTCTTCTTTTGCTTTTCCTTTAGTACAGAATTCACATGCATGACCCTGTACCCATTGAATTCGTTGGCAGATTCCTTGTCTAATTGTTGGTGAATACTTTTCATTATTGTCTAGCATTTGAATTTCAAATATTGATATAGCATCACTTTGTTGTGGAGTGATTTGATACGATGATTTTGAATAGACTACCATATCTTGTGCTTTATACAATAGCCTTGTATGATTGTCGATAGATGATAATGCTTTTACTACGCCTGCGTAATTGTTGATGATTCGTTCTTCATCCGAGATTGGCTGAACCGAATAACCTGCTTCATTGATTGGATAATTTTTGTTACTGTACCCAACTTGAACTGCATGTTTTGCTTGAATAAGTACTTCCCCCGGGCGGAGAATACCGGTGGTACTGAATAAACATGTAAATAAATATGCTTATCCTTTTGAAACCTTGCTAATTGAATTCCGAGTGCTGTTGGAAAGTATTTAAACATAGAATTGACATGATCACAATAAATATATTCTACCATGCCTAGATAGAATAATTCATGTGTAGTTAATGCCGATGCTTCTGGTAATATAACTGCCTTTGGACCCAAATTTTGCTTGTTTCTTGGATAAATTAATAGTATCTTGTGTTTATCCTAATAGTTCTGCAGTATTTCTTGATATTGATTTTGCTTCTTCAAAGTTGTCTTTGTAGTTTCTTTAATAGAGGCGAGTGTCTCTACCTGATCAATACTTGGTGACCGAATTTCTTGAATCTTTCCAAGAGTTTGCATCTTTTGTGTTTCTTTATTTGGAGTGCTTGGAGCCTTTAACTGTTCTACAAATGATGGCTTATATTCTTTCAATGCTTTCTTTGCTTCTTCAAGAGACTTGTAACTTTTATGGATTACTCCAGGCTTTCCAATGATGTGCATACTAGCTTTATGCCATTCATCGAAAATTCCTTTCATTGGTCCAGTGAAAATTACATAATGCTTCTTGTCTTCACCTTTTTCTTCTTAATTGATTGTTATTGGGACTTCTTCTGTTACTCCTTCTAGGATATCGATAGTTTTTCTTTTTCCATGATATGCTTCTTCCATGGTAGTTATTAATTTCTGAATGTGTTGGATTTCTTCATTAACAGTCTTTAGCTCTTCTTCGCATCTTTCTTTCTTTCTTTGCTTCATTTGAAGATCATTCTTTAGTGCTTTTGTTGCAGTCTCCATTGCTAGTCTTGCTCCTTCCATTCTCGTGTAAGTAAATCTGAGAGAGCATTATCTTCTGACTTTATTAATATTGGAAAGTAGTTAAACTCTGATAGTTCTAATTGCCATCTAATTAATCTTCCATAGTTGTAACGTTTTTTGTTGAGTTTAAGATTTTTGAACGTTGATACATAGCTAGAATCTGTTTTCAGAATAAACTGTTTTGGCTTTAAATCAAGAATCCATTTCTCGAATGTCTTGACAACAGCCAGTGTCTCTTTCTCATGAATTGGATAGTTTTGTTGTGCTGCATTAAATGTCCCTGAAAGATATTTTACTATCTTCTCAAGTCTCTTAGTGGCTTGTAAATTTAGTAACTGAGTGAGCATAGCTCTAGGAAAACTTTCCAGTTTGAGACTTTCGTCGCACGCTGGTTCATTTTCTAAGTGACTTGTTAAGTTCTTTGTCTTATGCTTTGAAAGCACAGAAGTAACTAGTTTTTGAGGTATAGCTGTTAATACAGCTCCCCAATTTTCATTACTTGCATCCGTAGATACAATGAGTAAATCATTTTCTTGGTAAACATATAGTGAAAAAATAGTTTTATCACAAATTTCTTTTATCTGTATGACTCTTTTCTCATCCTCTAAAGTAAATAGCCATGGATTGGATGGTTTTAGTTTTTCTTGTAATGGTTTTCTCCATTTGGCTAAATCTTTGAAAAATCCTTGTTCACTAATATAATTAAGGCTTCCTAGAAATCGTTGTAATTGTTTTCTATTTTCTATTTTATTTGGAAAATCCTTTATTTTTTGTAAAATGTGTTTTTGTAGAACAATTTCTCCGTGTGAAATTGTTAACCCAAGGAATTCAATTACTTCTTTTCCTATTTTTGCTTTTGGCTGAGATAATATAATTCCTTTTTCTTGACATCGATCAATAACCTTGATTACCTGTCTCAAATGATCTTCATAAGATGAATTAGTGAATATTAGTATATCATCAACATATGCTAAACATATATCTTCTAATCCTTCTAAATTTCTATTCATAAAATCTTGAAAAATTCCTGGTGCTTGCTTCAACCCCATTGGTAACGTATTCCATTCATAATGCTTTTATGGTGGAAAACTAAATGCGGTTAGTGGTTTAGTGTTTTCGTGTAATCGAAGTTGCCAATACGCACTTTTTACATCAAGTGTACTAAATATTTTCATATTTTTTATTTTACTTAAAATGTAGTCTTTCCTTGGAAGTGTTTTAGGTGTTCCTATCGTGGCTTCGTTTATAGCTTTATAATTTATTACCATTCTTCTTTTTCCTCGTTTTTGTTCATTATGGTTATCTACGTAAAATGCAGGTGACGAGTGTGGACTATTACTTGGTCGCACAACTCCTTTTTGGTTAATTCTTTTATTTCGTTAGCAAATTCGTCTATATCCTTTTGTGAATAAGGTATATTATTAGGTTCAAATATTTCTTTATGTAACACCCGTAATTTCTTTTAAAGAAATAAAAGAATAAAATAGAAAGAAAAAGGAAGAAAACGAAAGTCAACTTAAAGATAAAGGGTAAAAAGTGCCAAAAGGACAAAATCATTGAAAAGTTGGTGTAAAAGGAGGTATGGCCGCCCATAACCCTTGCACACTTCTTTGCATTCGGTTTTTAGAGAGAGAAACAGCAGGGACTTCGATTCTTAGAGAGAGAAAGAAGAAGAAATCGGATTCAAGGTGTTCAACTTGTAGCAAACGGGTTTTGAAGGAGTCATACCCGAGAGACTGCAAAGGTGAGTTTCTAGGCCCCCTTTTTACTTGTTTTAAACGTTTTGGGGCTGGAAAATGCATGTAAGTATGTTTTATAAAATCTGGGTTTGATACCCGTATGATATGAATGTATGTATGTTTATGTTTATGTTAGATTTATGCCTAGAATCATGTGTATATGTTTAGTACTAGGCATTCTGATGTTTGGGAATTGGAATATGAATTAGTCACATGAGCAGGTTACTAATACGCCTAACAAGCCCAATTAGTAGTAATATGCCTGAAATTTGGACTTAGAATAACTAAGTGTAAGGTAATGTGTCCAATAGTGCTCATACGCCCAACAGGGTGGTCGTATGACCAGGTGATTATTCTAAGTGTAGGGTGAAGAGTCCAATAGTGCTCATACGCCCAACAGGGTGGTCGTATGACCAGATGATTATTCTAAGTGTACGGTGAAAAGTCCCACAAGGCTAATACGACCAACAGGGCTAAAACGACCAACAGTGGTCATACGCCCAGCAGTGCTCATACGCCCAGAACCTGAAATTTTTCTAAGTGTAGCTGATGAGTCCGACAGTGGTGAAACGCCTAGAACAGGGCTCATACGCCCAAGTATTTAGACTTTTTAACAAAGTTTATTGGAGTCTGTGCAGTAGGGTTTCACAGGGACGTTGACTGGGACTTTATTGAATGCAAATGATTATGTTGAATGTAATAATACCCCTTTCTTAATATTTTAATTAATGTTATGATTAGGGCTGATATGGGGATTAATATTAATATGATTATTAATATTATCAGTGCTATTATTATTAATATATTTATTAATAATAATATTGTATGACCCTACGTGTAATGATCATGATCAAGACAGGAATTTTTATCATTGATAGAGTGGAAGATTAATGGTAATAGAAAGTGGAATGTAAATGAATAAACGAAAGTCTTGACTGATAATGGGTGAGCAACTTGGTGTTGCAAAAGCCCGCAGAAGGCTTACAATCGTTGAGATTGATAATGGGTGAGCAACTTGGTGTTGCAAAAGCCCGCAGAAGGCTTACAATCGTTGAGATTGATAATGGGTGAGCAACTTGGTGTTGCAAAAGCCCGCAGAAGGCTTACAATCGTTGAGATTGATAATGGGTGAGCAACTTGGTGTTGCAAAAGCCCGCAGAAGGCTTACAATCTTTGAGATTGATAATGGGTGAGCAACTTGGTATTGCAAAAGCCCGCAGAAGCCTTGCAATCCTTGAGATTGCCAATGGGTGAGCAACTTGGTGTTGCAAAAGCCCGCAGAAGCCTTGCAATCCTTGAGATTGCCAATGGGTGAGCAACTTGGTGTTGCAAAAGCCCGCAGAAGCCTTGCAAATCCTTGAGATTTCTAATGGGTGAGCAACTTGGTGTTGTAAAAGCCCGCAGAAGACTTACAACCTGTGAGGTTGGAAATGGGTGAGTGACTCGGTGTCACAGCAGACCCAAAAGTCTTGAGATCCTTGAGATCGTTAATGGTTGAGCAACTATGTGTTGCAAAAGACCGGGAGAAGAATGATAAAAGTATGAATTGAACGATGGTGAAGATAATAAAAATACTACTTATGTGTACGTACGATGTATGATCACCTAAGAAGATGAGGAACGGTTTTGAATGAAAAATAAAGTATTTTAATTATAAATCTAGAACTCACTCAGCAACGCTGACTTTTATGTATTTTCCAGTTGGCAGGTGACAGGTTGCTGAGGATGGCACACAGAGGTGGCTACTTGGCGGGCAAGACTGACATCCATTCACTTTTTGACAATACTGTTGTTTTGTAATTCATGCAATTAAATATTTGTGACTTATGAACTAAAATGTATTGCTCAACAACAGTGTTTTGAATGAATGGATGGTTTTTGTTAAAATAATTCCGCTGCTTAAAATTTTATTTGGTATGTTTTATGCTGTGAATGACCAACTGTGAGGTGCCCGGGAAGGGGGGCCTTACAAGTTGGTATCAGAGCCAAGGTTTAAGTGAAACGGGTAAATTTTCAAATTAAACCTCAAATTAAACTGAGAATGGGACGGAAAGAGGGATGTCAGCCCGAGTAGCCATGTGCCATCAGGTATTGCTTTCTTAAAAATCAACCAGACTTATGTGCGTGTGCTATATGTGATTTATGTGTTCTTAGTAGATTTAGATACTGATGTAGTCAGGATAGGAAATGCTTGGGGTGTGAAGAGTAAAGTAAGTGGCTAATCACAACTGGCCACTGTAGTTAGGGACTTACTATACTTGACATAAACTGAGCTGTTTCCTTGAATGACTGTTTTAGTGTTTGAATCTTATAGTGCATAGGAAAATGGCTGGGAAGAAACCTACGAAAGCTGCTAGAGGTAGAGGTCGTCGGCGTACGACTAGGAACAGTACTAAAGCTCCAGAGACAACCCCCGTGAACCCTGAGGTTCCTGATAGGAACGAAGAAACTGAGAATGCAAGCCTGAATGCCTCAGCTAGGGAGGCGATTGCTGATGAGATACACCAAGTCCTGCAGGCAGTTATGCCATCTGTGGTGACGGATGTTATTCATGCTGTGAGGAATGAGGAGAGAAAGGAGAAGGAGGATAGGAGAGGGACAACTGGGAAGGAAAGCAAAGGAGGAGAGGAACGACCGGATCCAAAGATAGTAGTATCTGATGAAGTGGAAGATAATATGGTAGGGGTGACAACCAAAGGATGCAATTACGGGGCATTCCAGAGGTGCAGGCCCCCGACTTTTGACGGGAATGGTAATGCTGCTGCTGCCCACCGTTGGATAAGGGAGATGGAGGCGGTACTTGAGATCAGCGAGTGCCGGGAGGATCAGAAGGTGAAGTTTGCCACCCACTCCTTTACTGACTCAGCACTATGTTGGTGGGACAATATTGTCCAAGCTGAGGGTAGTAGGGCTATAGGCAAGATGAAGTGGCCCGAGTTGAAGAAGCTGGTAATTGAGGAATTCTGTCCTCACAGGTAACTTGATAAGATTGAGAGAGAGTTCCTGCAACTCGAGGCGGGAACCATGAGCCACCAGCAATACACTGCCAAGTTCAATGAGATGGCGAGGCTGGTGCCAGATCAGGTGACACTGGTATCTCGCAAGATTAACCGGTATATACAGGGGCTACCAGCCGATATTCGTAGGCATTTGATTGCTGCACGACCAAGCACTTTTAGGTCGGCAGTAGATTTGGCTGGGAGGCTTTATGATGAGAGGGAGGTAGCAGATGCGGAGGTGAAGAAGGCTGGTGGTGGTGACCGAAACTGGAATGGGAAACGGTTCGGGCGTGGTGGCTTTACCCCGAACAACAAAAGGATGAAAACGAATGACCGTAAGGTGGGGTCATCAAGCTCGAGGCCCAAAAGGTGTGGCAAGTGCGGGAAGGAGCATACGGGTGAGTGCAGATCGGGGCTCAACATGTGTTTCAAGTGTGGGAAGCCGGGCCACATCTCGAGGGACTGTAAAGATTTGAGGTGCTACACCTGCGGTGAGGCGGGTCATATGAGCAAAGACTGCAGGAAACAGAGGGTGGAAAGTTCCGGGACGAAGAAGGCGGCCGGGGCTGAAGGGCAGAAGGCAAGTGCCAGAGCTTTCACCATGACCAGAGAGGAGGCTAGGACGGACCCCGATGTTGTGTCAGGTACGTTTCTAGTAAATCAAACTCTTGCTTCTGTGTTATTTGATTCCGGTGCTAGTAAGAGTTTCATTTCTGCTACTTTCTGTGCTAAATTGCCTGTTAGTGGTAAATGCATTGATGAGCCCTTTGAAGTAGAAACCGCTATTGGTAAGTCCACTAGAGTTACTGATGTGATAGAGGACTGTGCCATAGAATTAGAAGGTCATAGGTTTGCTGCTAGATTACATGTGATGCCCCTAGGTGGATTTGATGTAGTACTAGGGATGGATTGGTTGGCAACCTATGAAGCGAATATCGTATGTCGAAAGAAGATGATTAGATTGACGGCATCTGACGGAAGTCTGGTGACAATATACGGTGATCGGGTAACGGTGATTCCGAAGATGATTTCGATGGCGGTGGCGGGGAAGTGCATGAGGCGTGGGTGCAACGCCTACCTATGTTATGTGAAGGATGTGGAAACGCCAACACCACAACTATCCGACGTTTCGGTTGTGTGCGAGTTTCCAGATGTGTTCCCGGAAGACTTATCGGGATTGCCACCTGACCGCGAAATTGAATTTCAAATTGACTTAATACCCGGTGCCCAACCTGTCGCCAAGGCACCGTATCGATTAGCTCCTACGGAGATGAAAGAATTGATGGAGCAACTGCAAGAGTTGCTTGACAAGGGCTTTATTAGACCAAGTATCTCTCCTTGGGGTGCTCCGGTCTTGTTTGTGAAGAAGAAGGACGGTAGCATGAGAATGTGTATCGACTACCGTGAATTGAACAAATTGACAATAAAGAATCGGTATCCGTTACCGAGGATCGATGACTTGTTCGACCAGCTCCAGGGTGCCAGTTGGTTCTCGAGGATAGATCTTCGATCTGGCTACCATCAATTGAAGGTAAAGGAGCAGGACATTCCTAAAACAGCTTTTCGTACGCGTTATGGACACTATGAGTTTCTCGTTATGTCATTTGGTCTAACTAACGCGCCAGCTGCTTTTATGGACTTGATGAACCGAGTGTGTCGGCCAATGTTAGATAAATCAGTGATTGTGTTCATCGATGATATCCTGATTTATTCGAGGAGCGAAGAAGAGCATGCTGGTCACATTCGGGAAGTATTGGAGACTTTGAGAAGGGAGAAACTGTATGCTAAGTTCTCCAAATGTTCTTTCTGGTTACGCGAGGTGCAATTTCTGGGTCACGTGGTAAATGCAGAGGGAATCATGGTGGACCCAGCAAAGGTTGAGGCTTGATGCAATGGAAATCACCAAAGACGCCATCCGAGATTCGTAGTTTCTTAGGATTGGCGGGCTACTATAGGAGATTTATTCAAGACTTCTCCAAGATAGCCTCCCCTTTGACAAAATTGACCCCGTAAGGACGTGAATTTCGTGTGGGGTCAAGAGCAGGAGAATGCCTTTGAGGAGTTGAAGACAAGACTAACACAAGCTCCTGTTTTGACTTTGCCCGAGGGGAATGAAGACTTAGTGGTCTATTCGGATGCATCTTATTCTGGGCTAGGTTGCGTGTTGATGCAACGTGGAAGGGTAATAGCCTATGCATCTCGACAGCTGAAAACTCACGAAGTCAACTATCCCACGCACGACCTTGAACTAGCTGCGGTGGTTTTCGCGTTGAAGATTTGGCGGCACTATCTATATGGGACGAAGTGCACAATCTTCACCGACCACAAAAGCTTGAAGTACTTCTTCGAGCAGAAAGATCTTAACATGAGGCAGAGGCGATGGTTGGAACTAATAAAGGATTATGATTGCGAAATCCATTACCATCCGGGCAAGGCCAACGTGGTGGCCGATGCCCTTAGTCAAAAAGAACGACCTGAGCCGATTCAGGTGAAGGCTTATCAGCTGATCATGACCCCCGATGTGATGACACATGTTAAGGAGTTCCAAGACGAGGCTTTGAAAGAAGATCGTGTTAACTCCGAAAGGATGAGAGGCCTAGTTACGGAATTGGGTGAGAACACTCTTGGTGTTAAGACCCGATTTGGGCGAATATGGATTCCTCGATACGGGGATCTACGTGAAAAGATTATGGACGAGGCCCATAAGACCCGATACTCCATTCACCCCGGTGCTACCAAAATGTACCACGATATGAAGAAAGACTATTGGTGGCCGGGTATGAAACGCGACGTAGTGGAGTACGTAAGTAAGTGCTTGACTTGCTTACAAGTGAAGGCGGAACACCAGAAGCCCTACGGGAAGATCCAACCGTTGGATATACCCGAGTGGAAGTGGGAGCACATCACCATGGACTTCATCACGAAGTTACCACGTACCCCAAAAGGGTATGATGCCATATGGGTGATAGTTGACCGCTTGACCAAGAGTGCCCACTTCCTACCGATCCGCGAGACGTACTCATCTGAGAGATTGGCGGATCTGTTCATCAAAGAAATTGTAGCTCGTCATGGTGTACTGGTGTCTATTGTGTCTGATCGTGACACCCGGTTTACCTCCAAGTTTTGGAAAAGATTTCATGATGCAATGGGGATGAGGCTACACATTAGTACAGCATATCACCCTCAGACAGACGGTCAGTCTGAGAGGACGATCCAAACACTCGAGGACATGCTTCGGGCATGTGTGATCGATTTTGGAGGAAGTTGGGACAACCACCTGCCGTTAGCGGAATTCTCGTACAACAACAGTTATCACGCCAGCATTGGCATGCCACCTTACGAGATGCTATACGGTAGGAGATGTAGGACGCCCGTGTGCTGGGGAGACATTGGGCAGAAAGAGTTGGGAGGTGTCGAGGTAATTGAAACGACGACTGAAAAGCTGGAAAATATCAAAGCCTTCATGAAGGCGGTGAAAGATAGGCAAAAGTAGTATGCTGACAAGAGGCGAAGACCGATAGAGTTCAAGGTTGGTGACCGAGTTATGTTGAAGGTCTCACCTTGGAAAGGAATCATTAGATTCAGGAAACGAGGTAAGCTAAGCCCGAGGTACATAGGACCTTTCCGAATTGTCGCACGAGTAGGAGAGGTGGCCTATCGACTTGAATTGCCAGATGAGTTAAGTGGAATTCATCCCACATTCCATGTATCTCATCTGAGAAAGTGCTTAGCTGATAAAGACATGGTTGTACCACTGGAGGATATCGAGGTGGATGAGCGGCTCAACTACGTCGAGCAACCAGTGGCAATCATTGATCGTAAGGAGAAGAGGTTGAGGAATAAGGTGGTTCCTCTTGTGCGCGTACAGTGGAAGCACAGGAAGGGATCCGAGTCTACGTGGGAGACTGAAGAAGAAATGAGACAGCACTACCCACATCTATTTGAGGAATAACAGGTTTCGGGGACGAAACCTATATAAGGGGGGTGGACTTGTAACACCCGTAATTTCTTTTAAAGAAATAAAAGAATAAAATAGAAAGAAAAAGGAAGAAAACAAAAGTCAACTTAAAGATAAAGGGTAAAAAGTGCCAAAAGGACAAAATCATTGAAAAGTTGGTGTAAAAGGAGGTATGGCCGCCCATAACCCCTGCACACTTCTTTGCATTCGGTTTTTAGAGAGAGAAACAGCAGGGACTTCGATTCTTAGAGAGAGAAAGAAGAAGAAATCGGATTCAAGGTGTTCAACTTGTAGCAAACGGGTTTTGAAGGAGTCATACCCGAGAGACTGCAAAGGTGAGTTTCTAGGCCCCCTTTTTACTTGTTTTAAACGTTTTGGGGCTGGAAAATGCATGTAAGTATGTTTTATAAAATCTGGGTTTGATACCCGTATGATATGAATGTATGTATGTTTATGTTTATGTTAGATTTATGCCTAGAATCATGTGTATATGTTTAGTACTAGGCATTCTGATGTTTGGGAATTGGAATATGAATTAGTCACATGAGCAGGTTACTAATACGCCTAACAAGCCCAATTAGTAGTAATATGCCTGAAATTTGGACTTAGAATAACTAAGTGTAAGGTAATGTGTCCAATAGTGCTCATACGCCAACAGGGTGGTCGTATGACCAGGTGATTATTCTAAGTGTAGGGTGAAGAGTCCAATAGTGCTCATACGCCCAACAGGGTGGTCGTATGACCAGATGATTATTCTAAGTGTAGGGTGAAAAGTCCCACAAGGCTAATACGACCAACAGGGCTAAAACGACCAACAGTGGTCATACGCCCAGCAGTGCTCATACGCCCAGAACCTGAAATTTTTCTAAGTGTAGCTGATGAGTCCGACAGTGGTGAAACGCCTAGAACAGGGCTCATACGCCCAAGTATTTAGACTTTTTAACAAAGTTTATTGGAGTCTGTGCAGTAGGGTTTCACAGGGATGTTGACTGGGACTTTATTGAATGCAAATGATTATGTTGAATGTGATAATACCCCTTTCTTAATATTTTAATTAATGTTATGATTAGGGCTGATATGGGGATTAATATTAATATGATTATTAATATTATCAGTGCTATTATTATTAATATATTTATTAATAATAATATTGTATGACCCTACGTGTAATGATCATGATCAAGACAGGAATTTTTATCATTGATAGAGTGGAAGATTAATGGTAATAGAAAGTGGAATGTAAATGAATAAACGAAAGTCTTGACTGATAATGGGTGAGCAACTTGGTGTTCCAAAAGCCCGCGGAAGGCTTACAATCGTTGAGATTGATAATGGGTGAGCAACTTGGTGTTGCAAAAGCCTGCAGAAGGCTTACAATCGTTGAGATTGATAATGGGTGAGCAACTTGGTGTTGCAAAAGCCCGCAGAAGGCTTACAATCGTTGAGATTGATAATGGGTGAGCAACTTGGTGTTGCAAAAGCCCGCAGAAGGCTTACAATCTTTGAGATTGATAATGGGTGAGCAACTTGGTGTTGCAAAAGCCCGCAGAAGCCTTGCAATCCTTGAGATTACCAATGGGTGAGCAACTTGGTGTTGCAAAAGCCCGCAGAAGCCTTGCAATCCTTGAGATTGCCAATGGGTGAGCAACTTGGTGTTGCAAAAGCCCGCAGAAGCCTTGCAAATCCTTGAGATTTCTAATGGGTGAGCAACTTGGTGTTACAAAAGCCCGCAGAAGACTTACAACCTGTGAGGTTGGAAATGGGTGAGTGACTCGGTGTCACAACAGACCCAAAAGTCTTGAGATCCTTGAGATCGTTAATGGTTGAGCAACTATGTGTTGCAAAAGACCGGGAGAAGAATGATAAAAGTATGAATTGAACGATGGTGAAGATAATAAAATACTACCTATGTGTACGTACGATGTATGATCACCTAAGAAGATGAGGAACGGTTTTGAATGAAAATAAAGTATTTTAATTATAAATCTAGAACTCACTCAGCAACGCTGACTTTTATGTATTTTCCAGTTGGCAGGTGACAGGTTGCTGAGGATGGCACACAGAGGTGGCTACTTGGCGGGCAAGACTGACATCCATTCACTTTTTGACAATACTGTTGTTTTGTAATTCATGCAATTAAATATTTTGTGACTTATGAACTAAAATGTATTGCTCAACAACAGTGTTTTGAATGAATGGATGGTTTTTGTTAAAATAATTCCGCTGCTTAAAATTTTATTTGGTATGTTTTATGCTGTGAATGACCAACTGTGAGGTGCCCAGGAAGGGGGGGCCTTACACTTTAGCAGGATCTCTTAATTTTATTTCTATTAGTTCTTTATTTTTATTTTATCACCTAGAATATCATCTGTAAAACATTCAAATAATTTTTTTTGGATTTGCTGTTCTAGTATTGTTTTTTCTATGGCTAAAGTGATTGCATAACATTTTTGTATTATTTTTATATGAAAATTATGGTATATTTGAGTTCTAATCCTTTCTGATTTTTGACTACTTGTATATGGACATTTTAGCTCTATATGTGTTAAATATTGTATAAATGGACTATATAGCCTAAGAAAATTATTTCCAATAAGGACGGGTACTCCTGAATCGAATTGATATATGACTGGTACATTAAATGTTTTTGCTTCTATTTCTATAATAATATTTTGTGCTGCTTTTACTATTGCTAGTTTTCGCTTATCTGCTACTCTTATATAAATTGGTGTTCGTAGTTTTCTCCATTCCTTATCTAGATACTTTTCCTGAGCTAAACATACTGAGGCACAAGTATGTCTTTATTTTTTATTTTTATTTTTATAAATGTACTATTTGGATTACTTTTCTGACTCATAATCAGTTTCTTCTATCTCAAATTCTTCTTCAGAATTATCTAATGAATATTGCATATGATAATACTCATTTTCATAGTCACTATTGTCACTCTCTATTGGTTCTAGTCCTATAGCATTAATTTGTTCTAGAAATTTTACTTTTTCTATTCGTTGGTTTCTTTTTGGGCATCTATTTGCATAGTGTCCTTCTTCATGACATAACCAACATTTACACGTTGATTTCTTTTCTGGACAATATTTTTTCTTTTCATTTACTCCTCGTTTCTTAAAATACCTTTCTTTGTTTTTTGGATTAAATCGTTTTTTCCTAAACGAGTATTTTCGTGAATTGTAGTATGGTTTTCTTTTTGTAATAAATGTTGTTTGTCGTCGTCTTATTCTCCCTCGTTGTGTGGGATGTTTTCTACATCCAAACGATTGAGGTACATCAATGAATTGATCACAACACTTTGTTGTTTGTCGTGCCAATTTTTCTGAGGACTTTTGAGTGCATAACTCTATTTGATAGTCTTCGATTACTTTTATTATTCCTCCTAGCGTATCAGGTACCGTTTGAGCTTGCTTTCTTAGATTAAATTTTTCTTTAATTGTTTGTCCTAATGGATGAGGTAATTTTGTTATAAATGTTTCCTTAAATGGTTCTCTTAATTCATGTGGTAATAAATAGTAATATTTTTGAAAGTGGCATCTAAAATCTTGGAAATAACACATATTGCATATTCTCATATTTGTTAAAATATATTTTATCTTATCATTTCTATATGAATCCATTAGAGGATTTTGACCCTCAAGGTCTTCTCCTCCAAATTCTTTATATATTTGTCTTGTGATTGCTTTTAAAATCACTATATTTTCATTTGTGTTATTTGGATCTACATCTTCAAAATTTAATTCATCTAGGTATTCAAATACTATTCCTTCTGTTTTATACTGTAAATAATTTAAATAATCAGTTGAATTCATTTCTCTTATACCAGATTCTATGCTTAAAATTAATCCTTGCCTAACTGCCCATCTTTGTAATACCTCTTTTATATCGCGTCTACAATCTAGATTTAGTGTTTCGCTATCCTTTTGAATTGTTCGATCTAAACCATCAGCTGATTGCATTTCTTGAAATCTAGTCCTCTTTTTCCATTTATTGTCTTTTGATTTATAATAATTATTTTTATAAGCATATTGGTCGTATGTATCTTGTTCTGTTTTAACCTCACTTGTTTCTCCTATTTCATTTATATCGTTATTTTCATTTTCTTCTGCAAAGATTAAATCATTTGTATCGTCTAATTTTATTCCTTCCATAATTTTTCTTACTTCTTCTATTCTTTTATCTATTATTTCCATTATAATTTTAACGAGAATGGAGCTTTTATCTTCTTCTTTTCTATTCTTTCTTCGAATCTTTTTAAATCATCTAGTGTTATACATCTATGTGGGTTTTCCTCGTATTCTTTCAACTTTAGTTCTAATTCTCTAATTTTTTCTTCTGGTTTTAGTATCACTTCTGATTTTAGTTTTTCCTTTTTATATTGTTCTTTACCTTCTTTACAACAGTTTTTTATTAAATAATTTAATAGATCAGTTATATTATTTAATTGTGGATTATTAGTATGATATAAATGTGGGTATCCAACTCCTTGATAGCATTCTCCTTTTATATTGTCTGTTGAATAATTTTCATGTGGCGATGCCTGTTTTAGTTTTGGTTCCTTTAAAACATTAATATCTCCCATTGCCCAAAGGACATAGTTTTCAAATTTTTTTTCTAACTGTTGTATATTTTTATTTATATTATTTATTGCTTGTGTTATTGTTACATCACCCACCGGAAGGAGAGAAACCGGTCCTCGGGAGGACGGGAACAAACGGAGCCTGAAACGGTTCCTTTTGATGAAGAAGAGGAGGAGGAATAAGAACTTGTGCCGGGGGCGGCATGAGGCTGTAACTACGGGGCTTTTTAACGATGCAAGCCCCCAACTTTTGATGGTAATGGCACTGCTGCTGCTGCTCACCGGTGGGTGAGGGAAATGGAAACTGTTCTGAATATCAGCGAGTGCCGGGAAGATCAGAAAGTGAAGTTTGCTGCCCATTCTTTTATGGACTCAGATCTGTGCTGGTGGGACAATATAGTCCAGGCCGAGGGTAGCAGGGCTATTGGGAGGATGAGGTGGTCGGAGTTGAAGAAGTTGGTTATTGAGGAGTTTTGTCCTCACCGGGAAATGGATAAGGTCGAGAGGGAGTTCCTGCAGCTGGAGGCGGGAACGATGACACACTAGTAATACACCATAAAGTTCAATGAGATGGCACGTCTGGTGCCGGATCAGGTGACACCTCTGTCGCGAAAGATCAAGAGGTATATTCAAGGGCGGACATTCGCAGGCATATGATCGCTGCCCAACCGAGCACGTTTACGTCGGCGGTGGACTTGGCGGGAAGGCTGTATGATGAAAGGACTGAGGTGGTGATGACTGAAGCGAACAAGAAGGGTGGTGGTGATCGGAACTGGAACGGGAAAAGGTTTGGTCGGGGTGATGCCTCGACGGTAACAAGAAAACACGGGTGGACGATCGTCGTGTAGCCACACCGGGTATGGGATCGAGAAAGTGTGGCAAATGTGGGAAGGAGCACAGTGGTGAGTGTAGATGGGGGTTGAACGTTTGTTTCATGTATGGGAAGCCTGGTCATATGGCTAGAGATTGTAGGGGCACGAGGTGCTTCAACTGTGGGGAAAGTGGTCATATGAGTAAAGATTGTAAGAAGCCCAGAGCCGAGGGTTCCGGGGTGAAGAAGACGGGGAGTGAAGGACCGAGGGCGAGCGCTAGGGCATTCACCATGACACAGGAGGAGGCTAGGACGGACCCTAATGTTGTGTCCGGTATGTTTCTGGTGAACCAAACTTTAGCTTCAGTGTTGTTTGATTCGGGTTCCAGTAGAAGTTTTATTTCTGATGCTTTCTGTGCTAAACTGCCTGTTAGTAGTAGACGTGTTGACGTGCTGTTTGATGTAGAAACTGCCATAGGTAAGTCTACCAGGATTTCAGAGGTGATAGAGGGTTGTGATGTGGAATTAGAGGGCCATAAATTTCCGGTTAGACCATTTGTGATGACCTTGGGTGGTTTTGAATTGGTACTTGGGATGGATTGGTTGGCGGACTTCAAGGCGAATATAGTGTGTCAAAAGAAGATGATTCGTTTAATAGCGCCTGACGGGAGTTCGGTAACTGTTTATGGGGATCAGGTCACGACGATCCCGAAAGTGATCTCAATGGCGGTGGCGGGAAAGTGCATGAGGCGCGGATGTAGTGCCTACTTGGCATATGTAAAGGATGTGGAAGCAAAGTTCGATCGTTGAGTGACAAATGGGAAATTTATGGAAAGTTACAGTCCCCACATGAATCCGTTAACTTTTTTTACGGAATGCGTGAATTGAAAAAAGAGTGGTAATGGGAGCATTTGTACTATATGTGCAAATCAAAATCGGGCGGATCTTTACCCGGAGTAAGGGTCCAAAGGACACGTAGCCGGGGGCGAGTCAGAAAATCCAATCATTCCATTTTCCTTCTTCTCTTACTTACGATATTTCGAGTTGGATGAACAGATCGCTCCTAAAAGCAACAATCTAGGCCTGTATTCGGAGTTTCCTTGGGGTTGGTAACAACCACATATGCCTTTACTAGAGCTTTAAAAGCGTTAGGCTAAATTCAGAATTTTTGAAACAGAAATAAGTCAAAGGCTTGGGTTGTCTTCCCGGATCGAAGAAGTAAGGCAAATACGTATGGGACTTAACCCAGAACAAATTGCAGTTCGGGCGTATCAATCCGGCACACTTAAAGCGGTTAGGAGGCTCAACTCCTCGCTTCACGTTAGTGGACCATAAGGAAGAGATTGAGAAATCTCAAGATCTAGAGATCATAAATTGTAGCAAGAACGGCCAAAAGAAGTAAGTCACTTGCAAGCCCAGGAAGAATGAAAAGACTTTCTCTTTCGTCGAGCCCCGAGTTTGTGGTCCTCCTTTGAGTTTGGGTTCAATTGGCATCGCTACATGTGCCCTTTGGATTTGATGGCGGGGGTCTTTTTTCATCCTTCGATGCTAACTCTGGGAGGAACCCTTTCTTCTAATGCTTCCTCCTTACTCTTCTAGTATTGGTTTCATGCAAGAGGGAGCTGCTGCCCTAGTCGAAAGTTGAAGCAACCCTGGGCGAAAGGGGACACCATTCTCTTTCTTTCTCCAATCGTTCCGATCGTAATCATTGTAAAAGCGAGCGTAAACAAACTCTGATACAAACACAGCTGGAACGATAAACATAACTTTATAAAAAAAACCTTAAAACTGAAATAACGACAAAAAAAGTTGAAAAAGAACATTGTGAAAAATTAGAATATTTAATATCTTGTGATAAAAAAAATATATTCTCTTTTCTGTGTTACGCACGAGCGTGTGTGTGTATATATATATAGATATATATAATATCGTTTATTTATTACTGTAAGATAAAAATAATACATTATTGCTATAGTTCTCTATGACATGAACACAAAATTGTATAATGTAAAATGAAAAACATTTGTGATAAAAATATACATTCACCTAACCTTCCTGTATCTAAAAGTCTCCAATTATGTAAAGTATAATACTACATGTTACTAATATTTTTAATATTTTTGGTAGTGGGCAAATAAGTAAATTCGGATTTTAATATTTTAGAATAGAAAACAATGCATTTTCACGTTTTTATTGAATAATAACGGTGAGTAGTTGAAGAAAGAGAAATGGAAACAGAAAACTTTTGAACTAGCATAATGTATACTTAAATCAGATCTATGCCAACTAATTTATTTTGTTATTTCTTTATATTGTTCACTCCACATTCTGTCCGAGTTTAGTTGAAGTCAACTATCTTTGTTTTTTTTTGATTTAATTTAATTTAAAAATCTTTAGTTAGTTTTTCTTCATCTGACAGGACAGCCGAGAGTGTAGTTGGTTGAACTATCTCCCTCATACTAATTCTCATTCTCATTTTCCTATCTTAACAGACAGTTATTTCAAACAAATAAGTTATGATGTCTCCATTAATGAACTTTAATTAAGTTATTAATGCATAATGTATGACCCACAGTCTCAGCATATTATGAAGGAACAGTCTCTCCTTATATATGTGCATGTGTGTGTGTTTTTGTATAGATTCATACAATAATGTGCGTATAGACTTTGCTTTGCTTATATTGGTCTCACTGAAAGTACAAAAGCTAGTCATTTAATATGGCTCAACTAGTTGGTTCTAATGAAATTGCGTTGCTGAGAACTGAGATGACAAGAAGTTTAAGATATTATCTACGCCAAACGTCTAGTTCTCGTGTTAATTCAGATTTAAGTTCTGTGAACAACTATGATGAGACAGATGAGAATCTTCTAATGTGGGCTGCAATTGATAGATTGCCAACATCTGCACGGTTGAGATCGTCTTTGCTTGATGAAGAAAATGGAACGAAGGTGGTTGATGTCACAAAGCTACTTCCTCCTCAGCGACAAATGTTCATTGAGAAGCTCATCAAACACATTGAGAATGACAACCTTCAGTTGTTGCAGAAACTTAGAAAACGAATAGACAAGTAAATATTTTTTCTCCTGTTTAATTAATTAGTTATTTAGTACTGAATGTTCACCATAGTTTTTATTTCTTCATAATATGTGTACATCTATTGTGTTAGGGTTGGTGTGAAATTTCCCTCTGTGGAGGTAAAATATAAGAATCTTTGTGTGGAAGCTGAGTGTGAAGTTGTTCATGGCAAGCCTCTTCCAACTCTCTGGAATTCTTTGCAAAGTATGCTTTATGTAAGTATCTAACTATGACCATGCACACTGTAACTCCCTTTAAATGAGTCAGGTATTGATCTCTATCTTTTGATCTATTTATGTGATTCAACAAGTAGAATTTTGCTGGTTCAGAGTCAATTTCTAGTTCTGCAAAGTTTTAAATACATCCAGCAAAATCTTAATCATGCCACCTTTATAGAAAGAATAATAGTATTGTTATTCAGCATGTCAGTTTGAAGTTCTATATATTATGCCAAAAAGGTAAGCTATTTCGAGTCTTTTATTAAATCAAAATTTGTGTTTGTAATTTGTTTGCATTATTATGACACTAAGTTTAGCAGGATGTTGCCCATGAACAGCAGTGGAAGATTATTGTGTTAAAACTTATGACAGTGTAACTTATCAAACCCAAATTAACAGAGAACCAGGGTCATATCTTGTGTCACTTTTTGTGGATTAGTAAATTTATCAATAACTAAAATATATTAGAGAATCAGGTCTGGTCTTTCTGTGATATCTTCCTTGCTTTTTTACTGACATATCAATATAATTCTTTGTTTACTTTTCTATAAGGGGATTGTCATGATACCTGGTTTGAAGTCTAAACGGGCTAAGATAACCATCTTGAACGATGTCAGCGGTGTCATTAAGCCAGGAAGGTAGGAATACAACCTTATCATACCCTCCAACCTCATGTGGAAGTCCTCATCCCATCTTTATTCAATAAGTAAATATTTATTTATTTATTTATATTTATGTTTTTCAGGATGACTCTTCTTCTTGGTCCTCCAGGATGTGGGAAAACCTCTTTGCTGAAAGCACTTTCAGGGTACCTAAACAAATCTCTCAAGGTTATAGACTTCCTTTTACCTGATTTTTTTAAGCATCATATAATCATACTAACAATAGTGAGACTATATACATATAGTAATTATGTAGATCATCAATGTGATTTGGTCAAAACTGTTGGTTTCCGGCTCATGATCATACTCAACTCTTGTCTTTTTATTAATACTTCAAAACTGACTATATATATAAAATAAACATGCACTCCTAAATAAGTGGCACTACTCCACTATTCCTAATACATGTCCACTATTTGATAACTAATTAGACTAAGACAAACTAAAAACTTGTTGCATACTCTAAACAAAATATGACTCAAATACTAGACCCGTAATTTGTAACTTGACCCGACTTGACCTAATCAATATTAACCCAACATTCACCCCCTTAATCTTGATTCGGTTCTCGGTTCTCTTGCTTCTTTCTTCCTTCTTTCTTGCTTATTTTGCTCTTTTATTCTAAACTCGGTACCGGTTTTCTTGCTAATCTTGCTACTTTCTTGATTGATTCGAACTTTTCTTCCTTGCTTCGAAACATCTTGCTTGCTAACTTTCTTACTTTCTTGCTTTCTTCCTACTCTTGCTCTTACTCTTACTTGCTGCATCTTGCTTGAGTGAATCAATTCATCTTGCTCTTCCTAACTTGCTTACTTTCTTGCTCTTGCTACTCGAACTACACATGTCCGATCTTACTACTTGCTATACGAACTTAACAGGTTAAATTTCTTGCTTTAATTATTCAAGTGCTAATAACTTACCTTCTTTCTTCCTTGAATTAATTGAGATGCTTTCGTGCTTGTTTCTCATCCGATGAAGACTTTTTCCACCTTTACACTTTCTTTCTTGCGTTTATAATTAATTCACAAGAATAGTTCTCTGTTTCCTTTGATGGTTTACAATCACAAATGAATAGAGGTGTGTGCTTTCTTGTTTCACATAGTTAGGGGCTGTTTGGCAGCCTCTTAATCAGCCTCTTAATGGTTCAGATGCTGAATCGTTCAGCACTTAATGGTTCAGACTGTTTGTTTCACGAGCACATGTCTGAATGGTTAAGACATTTACCTCTGAATGGTTAAGCATTGTACAAATGCTGAATGGTTAAGAAGTCTAATGCTGAATGGTCAAGATCTCTTATCTGAATTGGTCAAACATTTGCCTTTGAATAGTTAAGTGATATATCAGCTCTTAATGGTTCAGACCTCTTAATGGTTCAACACTTAATGGTTCAGACCTCTTATTGGTTCAACACTTAATTATTCAGATACTACCAAATAGCCCTTGCTTGTTTCATCCGTCTCCATTGATTTCACCATAACCGCTCCCATATCTAATTCCCCTGCAAAATAATGTATTTTCTTCTTTCTTTTTCTTCAATTGATTACATAGTGGTTGCCTCATCACCGCTCCTAATTGCCGTGTGAAACCCTACTGCCTTGCGGATGGAACCTTTCCTTTCTTATTTCTCCTTCGATGGTGACCTACTGACACAATCGTATTTGCCTCCCCCTTGCTTCGATCAATTGCTTGCATCCGTGAACTAATTCACGTGTATCCTTTACTTGCTACATTGCTTCCCTTCTTCTTTAGCCCTGCAGCCAAGGGCTGCTTACTCTTTCTAAAATTGACTCTCAAAACAACTTTTGTTTCTTAACCTTGCGCTCTGGTACCAAATGTTGGTTTCAGGCTCAAGATCATACTCAACTCTTGCCTTTTTATTAATACTTCAAAACTGACAATATATATATATATAAAATAAACATGCACTTCTAAATAAGTGGCACTACTCCAGTATTCCTAATACTTGCCCACTACTTGAAAACTAATAAGACTAATTCAAATTAAAAACTTGTTGCATACTCTAAACAAAACATGACTCAAATATTAGACCCGTGATTTGTAACTTGACCTAATCAATATTAATCCAATAAAAACTATGGATATATCTCATTAATATTTATGGACTTGGTCCCTACTTTAACTGTCTTCTTTCATTATTCATAAACTCTCACCCCTTGATAGCATCTGCATTTACTGGAGGCGCCTTGTGCACATTTGACTACTATGTATAGTGGCATTACCAATGAACTGCTTCACTCATTAATGCTTCTTCCTTAATTAAAACAGATTAGTGGTGAAATTTCTTACAATGGATACAAACTAGAAGAATTTATCCCCCAGAAAACTTCTGCATATATAAGCCAAGATGATTTGCATATTCCTGAGATGACTGTGAGGGAAACACTTGATTTTTCATCCCGTTGTCAGGGTACTGGAAGCCGTTCAGGTGTGCCTATTTTCCTAGTTCACTCACACACAACACCACCATATAGTTGTGTATTCCATATTTCCACTCCAAGGATGATTAACTAATTCAGTATCATTTTATTGTGGTAAAGATATTATGCTTGAGGTTAGCAGGAGGGAGAAAGAATCAGGGATTATTCCAGATCCAGATCTTGACACTTTCATGAAGGTAAAATCTTAGTCTTTTTAGGTCATGCAATTCTTGATAAATAATAGAAATACACAAGATGACCCTTTATGTAATCTTCAACTGAAAGTATTTTAAACTTATGCCACCTTTTTTGTAAAGCCCAACTTTGTCTCCTATTAGGGGCATATGGCAGTTGGAAATCATTTTTCGCTATTCCTGAATGCAAAAGAACTTGGTGTGAATCATGTTCGATTATTATTGTAGGATTTTGTATATAATTGTGGTAGTTGTGATGAAATATTTGAAGTTGGTGAAACTTTTTGTTGTACTTAACCAAGTTTAATTCTGACAGGCAATTTCCATTGAAGGACAAAAGACAACTCTTCAGACAAACTACATACTGAAGGTGGTGTTTTTTTAAGAGAGCGAGGTATATATTGTTTTGTATATGGATATGTATAATTGTTGAATTTTCCCGTTATCATGTAATGACAGATTCTTGGACTTGATGTATGTGCTGATACAATGTTTGGAGATGCCATGAGAAGAGGAATTTCTGGTGGTCAGAAGAAAAGATTGACTACAGGTAACATCTGCATAATACCAGTATACCATTTCGTTGTGTAAAATGTTATTGGCCACCTTCATGTAATTAGAATCTAACTTGTTTGGTTGTTTGTAGGGGAGATGATTGTCGGTCCTGCAAAAGCTTTGTTTATGGATGAGATATCAAATGGATTAGACAGCTCCACAACATATCAGATTATCACTTGTCTCCAGCAGTTGGCACATATAACAGATGCTTCCATACTCATTTCACTTCTTCAGCCATCCCCAGAAGCATTTGATCTCTTTGATGACATTGTGTTAATGGCGGAAGGTATGATAGTGTATCATGGTCCTCGCTGTAATGTTTTAGAGTATTTCGAGGGTCTTGGTTTTAAGTGCCCCGAGAGGAAAGGTGTAGCTGACTTCCTCCAAGAGGTAACGATCCATCTCTTAAACCTTCTCTTCTTTCATAAGTGAAATGTATTTTTTTTAGAATATCATGTTCTTTCTTGTTTAGCAATAAAGGCTGATTTACAGGTTTGCTCAAGAAAAGATCAAGAAAAATATTGGTGCCCGACGGACCTAGCATATAAATATGTCCCAGTACACACGTTAAGCATAAGATTTAAGGAATCTTATTTGGGAAAAGATTTAAATGACAATATCTCCATACCCTTAACAAGATTACAAAGCCATGAGAAGGCAATGTCCTTCCATAGATTTTCTCTTTCTAAATGGGATCTTTTTGGAGCTTGCATGTCTAGGGAGATTCTTCTCATGAAGAGAAATTCTTTTGTATACATCTTCAAGCTCGTCCAGGTACAAATTTGTTAATTATTACTATTATTGTTATTACTTTTACTAATATTATTACTACTACTACTGGCGTCTCTTAGGGAGCCGTCTCTTTGGGAGCCGTCTCTTTATCCCATTGGGATAGAGGTAAGGTTTGTCCTCATCCCACCCCTCCCTAGACCCTACTATCGAGTGGGATTTAGTGGGGTATGTATGTATTATTCTTATAACGACTACTATTATTTGGCAATAGATCCTTGCCTTTACAAACGTTCTAATCTATGTGAGCTACTTGTGTGCAGCTTCTAATAATTGCAGTAATCACAACCACTGTATTTTTCCGAACTAAATTGAAGGTTGATGCCATTGATGCAAATTACTATCTTGGTTCACTATTTTATGCACTTGTAATTCTTCTAGTTGATGGATTCCCAGAATTATCAATGACAGTTGCAAGACTTCCAGTTTTTATAAACAAAGGGATATGTACTTCTACCCTGCTTGGGCATATGCAATTCCCGCATCCCTTCTTAAAATTCCCCTATCAATGTTTGTAGCCATTATTTGGACAGGTCTCACTTATTATGTTATTGGATACAGTCCTGAGCCAGAGAGGTAATCTTCTTATAATAACTGTTTCATTTAAAATATGTGTATTTTCCTTGAAAACTAACATATTTCAAAAGTTTCTTTTGCATATGTGAATTTTGTAGATGATTGTTTTTTGTAGGTTCGTTCGTCAGCTAGTGCTATTTTTCGCAATGCATTTCATGTCAATATCCATGTTCCAGTTTTTTGCATCAGTATTTCGAACTGTGGTTGCTTCTACAACTGCGGGCAGTATATCATTGTTGTTTCTGTTGTCGTTTGGTGGTTTCATTTTACCACACAGTAAGTTCCTTGAATATCTTTTTCTATTAATATATAGACCTGTAGAGATTTACAGGAATGGGGATTCTAATTACAGATACAATGCCATCATGGCTAAAGTGGGGATTTTGGGTTTGTCCACTGTCATATGGTGAAATAGGCCTTACAGTGAATGAATTTCTTTCTCCTAGATGGAACAAGGTAATTTGGTTGAACATTTATCTGATATTAGAACAACTTAACCATATGGATCAATAACATGTGTTTTACTTGTCTCATGAATTATATTTTAGTTAATATATACTATTTACTAGTGTATTAATCTTTTCTGTTAAATGTTTAAAAGCAGATTATGTCTACAAACACAACCATAGGGCTACAAATACTTCAAAGCCGTGGGCTAGATTTTGATGGATACTATTTCTGGATATCACTTGGTGCCTTGTTTGGTTTTGCGCTACTATTCAACATAGGTTTCATCATGGCTTTGAGCTACTTGAAGGGTAATTCCACCTTTTTTATAACAGATGTCAACTTTGAACATATAGTCCCATTTTTTTTAATAATAAATCATGTTATCTGATACTACAGCTCCTGGAACTCATGTCATTATTTCAAAGGAAGTGCTATCTCAAGAACATGGAAGTGAAGTATCCAAAGACCAGACCCACAAGGATAAAACAACTAAGAATTCTGTTACTTCTGTCTCAGTGTCTTATGAAGGTTAGAATTTTATTTTTTCTATGTTGCGTGGCTTATCATAAATTCCCTCTTTTACCAATACACTCTAGCTTTCACAGTTAAGTGTCCCTTTTTGGCCCAGTTGAATATGATTTAGATGGATTCTTATTCATTCTCTTATCTTACAGGAAAGTTGGTGTTACCTTTCGAACCATTAACAATTACCTTTCAAAATCTGCAATACCATGTTGAGCCCCCACCGGTAATTGGTCTAATTATATTACTTAAACCTCAAATATAAACATTTGTTGTTCAGATTATGTTACAGACGACTGTAATGTCAGGAAATGAGAGAGCATGGTTTCACTGGGAAAAGACTTCAATTACTTCATGATATCACAGGGGCTTTTAGACCTGGTGTTCTTACAGCATTAATGGGTGTAAGTGGTGCTGGAAAAACAACACTTCTGGATGTTCTTTCTGGAAGGAAAACTAGTGGCATTGTTGAAGGAGAGATAAAGATCGGGGGATATCCCAAAGTTCAAGATACCTTTGCTAGAGTTTCAGGTTACTGTGAGCAAGTTGATGTACACTCTCCACAAATTACAGTTGAAGAATCAGTTATATTTTCCGCTTGGCTCCGTCTTCATCCTGGAATTGATTCAAAAACTAAATATGTATGGGATATAATTATTGAATGTTTATAGACATTAGTTTATCAATAATTTTTTTCAACTGTGAGCTATTTTTTCTTGTGGCTTGTACAGAGATTCATAGAAGTAATCTTGGAAACAGTTGAGCTTAATGACATAAAAGATGCATTGGTTGGCATTCCTGGGGTTAATGGTCTATCAACAGAGCAACGTAAGCGGCTCACAATAGCTGTTGAAGTAGTTGCTAACCCCTCTATAATATTCATGGATGAGCCCACTACTGGACTTGATGCCCGGTCAGCAGCCATTGTTATGCGGGCTGTGAAAAACATTGTTGAAACAGGAAGAACAATTGTCTGTACAATTCACCAACCAAGCATTGACATATTCGAGGCCTTTGATGAGGTAAATGGAGATATTGAAAAAATATTATTTTTTCAAAGATATCATGTATTACTCCATCCATGTTCCTGCAGTTAATCTTACTGAAAAATGGCGGGCGAATGATCTACTGTGGGCCACTTGGTTCCAATTCAAATAGGGTCATCGAATACTTTGAGGTTAGTTGACCTCAAACAAATGCGCATATTAGATATATATCATTCAAGCTTCTTTTGTTTTGACATGATTTGTTTTTGCCTCTCAATATAGATAGTTCATATATCTTAGTTAGAAAATAATAACACAAGTATAATCTATTGTTTCAAATGAAATGTCTTTACTATAGGGCATCTCAGGGGTTCCAAAAATTAGAGACAACTATAATCCAGCAACATGGATATTGGAGGTTACTTCAGCATCAATGGAATCTGAACTTGGAGTTGATTTTGGAGAAATCTATTCTACTTCAACTCTATATCAGTAAGTTAAACCTTCACACCATTTTGTTAACGGAATTTAACAATGGTAACCAGCTATTAAGTAGCCTATTATTCTTGACGTTTAGTAAGACGCCCTTTCACATTTTGCTGCAATCTTTCTTTCTTTTTCTTTTTTCCTCTTATTTTCTTTCTTCTTTTAGAGAGGGAGAGGGAACAATTTACTTCCTATAAAACAGAGAATTTATGGATCTATCTTGTAATTACCCTAGTTATTACATGCTATCATATTGTATAATTGATGCCAAGAACATCACTGAACACTATGTGTGTTTCTTTTAATTTTTTCTTACTGCTTTTGTGTTTTTGTACTGTATTAGGAGCAACAAAGACCTTGTAAGCACGTTAAGTAAACCACCTCCTGGCTCAAAAGACTTGAATTTTCCAACACGGTTCCCACAAAATGGTTGGAGTCAGTTCAAGGCCTGCCTATGGAAACAACGGTTGTCATACTGGAGAAGTCCTTCATACAACTTGATGCGTTCCTTGCACATTCTTTTTGCATCATTTATATTTGGTTTACTCTTCTGGGGCCAAGGGAGGAAAATGTAAGTTAAAACACTCATGCATTTCATGGTTTCTTGCATTTGAATTGCATAGTCCAGTACTTGGTAAAATTCTTGTGTTCTTCATTGCCTAATAATGGATCCTTATTTTGTATTTTTGACATGTGCACATATAATATATCATTTAAAAAACAGGACTTATTCCTAGCTGACCATATGTAGCTAGAAAGTGACAGTTTATTTTTACTTATATTGTTGAGCTGATGATGTGGATCAACTTTTGAATCATGTGATATTATATATCCTTTCTTACATGTGACAGAGATAGCCCCCAGAGTTTATTCAATATACTTGGGTCCATGTACTCGGCTGTGCTTTTCAGTGGCATAAATAACTGTTCTTCAGTTATTCCACATGTTTCCATGGAGCGAACTGTTCTTTATAGAGAAAGGTTTTCTGGTATGTATGCATCATGGGCATACGCTCTCGCCCAGGTACAAAAAGATTCTTTCTTTTCTAATTGTTTTATCCGGCAGGATTAACATAAGTATTCACAAAACCAAGTTTGAATCTATATTAGGTTCTACCTAGGGTGCTAGTAAAGGTGGCAATTTCAATCCATTTATATAAAAACAGTTCAATTCATTTTGTGTTCTTATTGATAATGGGTAAAACATCGAAAAGTAGTTAAAAATGAAGCCTGATGGATCGGGTCAAAGGTAGCTAACTTGTACTCAAAGCATATATTGTCAATTATCGTTTTTATAAGATAAATTATCATATGATTAAATAGTGTAGTTTTTCTAATCATGTATAATACATTAATTATATACAAAATACAAAAGAAATAGATAGAAATATAAGCAGGCATTTTGCCTTGAACCCATTTTGAACCTTTACCCAACCCGCCACACCTTGCCTATTTTGCCACCTCTAAGTGTTGGAAATCATAAACAAAAGAAACAAATCTGTGTAATCTGAAGCAGATTGTTCTAACTGAAGGTAATTCATTTTTATTTTATTTTGAAGGTGGCAATTGAGTTTCCATATCTCTTTGCCCAATCACTTGCTTTCATGTGCGTCACGTACCCTATGATCGGATATTATTGGTCAGTGTACAAGGTTTTCTGGTACTTTTATTCATTCTTGTGCACATTGATGTACTTCACCTATTTGGGAATGTTGCTTGTTGCTGTCACACCAAGTTTTCCGGTGGCTGCCATTTTACAGTCTGCATTTTACACGATATTTAACTTATTTGCTGGATTTTTAATTCCTAAACTGGTATGTCTGTGCTGACTTAGTAACTTGCCTAACCTTTTAGAAATTTATTCTGAGTAAATAAATATTCTTTAGCATTATTATTATTTTTGTTTCTTGCAGAAAATTCCCAAGTGGTGGCTATGGCTGTATTATCTTACTCCTACTTCGTGGTCACTTAATGCAATGCTTAGTTCTCAATATGGTGATGTGAAGACGAAGATTGTAGTTTTTGGGGAAATTAAATCCGTCGAAGTCTTCATAAAAGATTATTTTGGGTATGATCATGAACAGTTACCACTCGTGTTTGTTCTACTTGCTCTATGGCCAATCCTTCTTGCTTTTCTGTTTGCATATTGTATAGCAAAATTAAACTTCCAAAGAAGGTAACTTTTGAAGTTAAAGTCGACATGCATATCATTTTAGATTCTGCAACTGTAAGAACTATGTTAAATTTTAAATCATAATAAAGTTTACAATGCCATCCTGATTCGGATATCTTGTCGTATAGCTGTTAATTATCAGGTGAAGCATATGTTCATACATGCCACGTATCGCATATCTTAGTTTGTATGCATGTATTTTGCTAAGTTGTTCTACTATATTGGTGTACAAGGACAGTGTATAAAAAGTGAGCTTTAAAAAGAGACCTTTATGTATATATGCGTGTCATGGTGTTTTGAAAGGACCAGACTAGTCGATTTAATCAACAACTTGAACAAACGACTAGATCGCAGTAAGATGGCTGTTGGTTCAGGCCCCTCTCCACACACTCACTCACGTATGTATATAAAAGTGAATTTGGAGAAGAGAAAAACATCAATTAAACATGTGATAATAAATCAAATAGAAAAGACCTAAAATCTGCTAAATTCATGAAATGATTCGCAACTTCGACCCGTGAACAGTTTGAACCGTTGACCTGCTAAACCGTGACCCGTGAACGAACCCGATTAACCCAACAGTGGCGGAGTAGAGTTTTTTTTTCTCCCGATAGTCACAATTAAGTTGATTGCTACACCTTTCGAAAATGGCCATCAAAATATCCATTGCCACCTTTTTTCTAAAAGAATTAATAGTTTTTTCTTAATTACATTTGAACACTCCTATATATGTTCAAATACTCGCCCTAAAAATTACAAATCTCTCTTAATATATTTATATGGCAATGAAAATTATCAACTTCCACCATTTCTCATATGATTCATCAAGTTTCAAGGAAGATAATATCGTGACGAGACGTAACTTTGAATCTTTGACTATGGCGGTCTTGGCATTGTTAGGCAAACATCAAGATACGCTTCATTTCAAGAACGTTTGTGCCTAAAGACGACCGTGTAAAATCTCATAATTGACTAGTTGTAACATAGAAAATCCAAGATAATTAATTATATTATTGTGCGATGCATATTTAACTTAGTTTAATATACGAACTAGGTTATGATCAACCGATAATACGACGATTAATTATGATCATCACACCTCGAACCATTTCACGTTATTTATGTGTAGCCTAATAATTACAAGGGCATTGATATACATAACAATATATTATTTTTACAACCATCTTGTTAACTGTCAAATATTGATGCTTTAACCAACGCAAAGCGTCAAGATGAACGTATCTCACGAATCGCAACATGATTTTATACACAAACACCAAACCTAAAATCATCAGTTTATGTATATAATATAATCATTTATGAACATGAGGTGAAGATGACCATAAATGTGTGTACACACACCCTCCGCTCATCCTTTTTTTCTTATTACTTAGGAACTAGGCTATATATACAAGATATTTATTTATTTTTATTCACATTAAATATGTAATTACCTATTAATACAAAACAATCTATGTCTTATGTGAGATGCAATAATTTTCCAGTACCAAACTTCATTAGTTCCGTTAGATCTTGCATTCACGTGTCGTGGGCACACACTAGTTGTCGCTGAACGTTGGTGACCTAATGATATGTGTAAAGTCATATAAATATATATATATATATATATGTATATATATATACACACACACACACATATATATACATATATATATACATATATATATATGTATATATATTAGTAAGGATTTTTCACACAATTGAGTTTTAATTTATGAAACGGTTATCACTCTTAAACAGTGACATCCGTCACCTCAAGTTCCGTCATTTAACATGGAATTATGTTAACTGTTCTTAGAGCGTTCATTTTTTTTTCATCTTCATAGATTATTCGTGAGGACATCATGCTTAATTTGTTTTCCGTTTCAGTGGTGTTATCAATAATTGCAATCATATCATCTAAAACACTCACGAATATCACAACCGACATCACTAAATATATTATGTTATATAATATAAACCTCATTAACAACGACATATTCAAGATATAAACAACATTAAACACATCCTGTTTGACCCGTTTCTTGCTCGATTTAACTTCTGCGTTCTCTAGGGTTTCGGGTGTTCGGGTTCATCAGAGCACATGAGGTCGTGTGGGCTTGTGTGTTGCGTTCCAGTGTGTGTTTCTTGTCTAGACATGTTAGATGTGTGTTTCTGGAAGTTCTTGGACTGTAAAACGAGTGCTCGGAGCAGCCGGACGCTGCTCTGCACTTCAGCAGTCGCGAACTTACTATTCAGGCGACTGGGTCTGTCATGCGACTGAGTCATGCGACTGAGTCATGCGACTGGGTGAATCATACGACTGAGTCCATGCGTCTGAGTCTATCGTACGACTGAATGGTGCGACTGGGGTGAGTCGTGCGACTGAGTCCATGCGCATGAGTGTGTGTGCGACTGAATCAATTCGGATGATTGTGTGCGACTGTGCGTATCGCATAACTGAAGATCCAGTCGTACGAATGAAGCTGATTCGTACGACTGAGGGTTGAATCGTGCGAATGGAATACTGAGTGGTGCGATTGGGTGCTGTGTGGAACGACTGAGTGCTTAGTCGTACGAATGGGAGTTCAGTCGTGCGTCTGGTCTTGTCGTGCGAATGGAATCATGATGTGTGAAGTTTTCCTGTGTGTTGTGTGTGTTGCATGCAAGTGTTACCCACGACCGAACCGAAACTGTCCGAACCTATTGAACATCACCTTATGCTTATTGCTCATTATTAATGCTTGTCAGTAACTGTCAATAGGTGTTGACTGTTTATAGCATTCTACTATTGGGAATATTCCATCGTGCTTATCATCTATTCAGTGAGTTTCATGGCCCCTTTTTATGCTTATATAACTTTTAAACATTTACAAACTTGGGGGAAATGAATGCTCACGTACTTAACTTGATTTCAAGCATCTTCCCTAGTGGAAGACTGCCACTACTTTGATGCGTATCTTATATTGCTTAACATGTTGATTGATGCTAAGGATAAACGGATGTCACGTAACTGGTTTAGGCGTCGTTCTAGGTATATCGAGGATGTGGTGGGAACGCTGTGGGGAACCCTATATATAAGCATCCCTGGTATACCAAGAATGTGCTTAAACTTGGCTACGTGATGATCCTGATTGACTGAGGCATGGATGGATAGAACTTAACCATTATGCAATGTTACCCCTTGTATGTTACTTGGTGGCTTTACATTACTATGTGCTAATACTTGAAGCTACGTGTGGTATGATGTTACTTGTGAATGCTATTGACCTTGGATGTTCTCGGCGGTGTGGTTCTTCTTTGTGGGTCTACTTCGTGGTTCTTCTTTGCCGAGCATCCGCTACAACCATTAGTTCCGGTAATGGGACCTAAGGATTGGTTTGGTTGTAACCTATACGTATGCGCTTTGTGGATCTTGCTACGTTATTGCCCTTCAGTACAACCATTAGTTCCAGTAATGGGACCTAAGGATTGTTTTGGTTGTAAACTAAATATATGCGCTTTGTGGATCTTGCTACATCATTGCCCTCCAGTACAACCGTTAGTTCCGGTAATGGGACCTAAGGATTGGTTTGGTTGTAACCTATACGTATGCGCTTTGTGGATCTTGCTACGTCATATAAACTAAACGTATGCGCTTTGTGGATCTTGCTACGTCATTTTAAACTTGTTAAAAAATGAAAAATCTTTCAATACAACCATTAGTTCCGGTAATGGGACCTAAGGATTGGTTTGGTTGTAAAATAAACGTATGCGCTTTGTGGATCATGCTACGTCATTTTAAACTATTTACCTTTTGGAAATGCTTTCTATGCAGCCATCAATTCCCGTGAGGAACCTATAAATAGGTTTGGCTGTAGCTTTTTATACTGGTAAAACCGCGTACACATAAGTGTAGTCGCGGTAACTCTTATTAAACATACAAGTTGTTTCATCTTAATATCTTTTATTAATTAAAACCTGCGAAGCTCACCAACAATTATGTTGACCGTTTTGAGCATTTCTTTTCAGGTGATCAGGGTAATTGAAGTACTAGGAGTGCTGCCTTTTAGTGGAGACCCTAGGAAGCATATTTTTTAGACTAAACATAGTTAATGAAAAATTCTTTTGTATATTGTTGCAGTCCACTTAACAAATAACATTCTTTTGAACACTTGTTCCCGGGTTGTGGGAAACTAAACAATGTAATCTATATTTTTATGTGATCATTTGATATTATGCTTATGACTATGCTGTCGTGAACATTAACTGAACACAACACAAGTCTCCATTTGTGTACGGGTGTCGTCATGGCACGCTTGTCATCATATCTATATTGCATCTCTATTGTTAACCATGTGTTATGACGATCCCGTCTAGCTCGCATCCCCGTGTTTCCGCTATCAGCGGGGGTGTGACATAAACCAATCGTACACAATAGGCAGGTGCACCTGTCGCGTAGTAGGATAGTTTTAGGCAAGAACCGAATATCAATCCGTGGACATAATGGCTCCCAATACTAAATCATCATCACTATTTAACCAGTCAATTGAGTTTGGATTTGTTGATATTAAAATTAAGTAAAATAATTTGCAAATTAAATTAACAAAGCAAGAAAATGAAGATGAAGATACACAATCAATAAAAGATACCACTTAAATTTTAATTCCACTTAGCAATGAATTAACAACTAGCACAAACTTAAGATGAGATCATTTTTTTACACATGATACATGAAAATAGTCGAAACCCCCGTCAAGGAAATCTAGACATATAACCATTCGAAAAGCTAGAACGATAAACACACAATAGCCACCTAAATTTATGTCATAAGGAACTAATGATATAATTATATCAATGTTAAAGATGAATTAGACTCCTGTTAGGGTTACCTAATTCCATAAATTTTCGGAAAGCTAACACGATAAACACATGATAACCACCTCAACTTGCGTAATATATAGAAAACATAATTATTCTTCAACTTATAAACATCGTACCATGATTATAAAACAATTCATAACCAATGACAATAGAGAGTCATGACATACACTATGATTTTCTTAAACATAAGCATACGGGTGCACATTTGATCAATTTTACTAAACGTTCAACCTTCATTTACCATTCCTAGTCAAATGTCACAAGATTACATACAAAAAATGCAATAATATGCATAAGTATTGTAAGAACATGAGGTTTTCCACCATAAAATGCTTACAACACCCTCAGGATTAAACATTTCATCAAACTAGAACAAACACACACAATCAATAAAGAATAATCAAGCTTCATCATAGCATTAACATAAACAACACCAAGAATCATGTACAAGTTGTTAAATCATGCTAGGTTTCATCTAAGCCAAGTGATAATAAGTGTTTAGCCAATGAGGCTTACAAAAAAACACACCCAAACTCAATAACATGGAAGAACTCATAGTATATCTAAAGGAATTCAAACCAATTTGAGTGGAAATAAGGTGGATGATGTTAGATCCTCCTTGAAAGTGTGAAATATTCAATCTTGGCCTTTAAATCTCTCAAGAATTCTTGAAGTAGACATAAAATCACCTAAAGGGGCGAGAGAGGCTAGGGTTTGAGATAATTTGAAAATTATGTTGAAATGGGGGTGAAATTAGGTTAAAACCCCGATTCTGCTCCGCACATGGGCATGTGGGATAAGTGACTATGTCATGTAGGTTGTAGTTTTCCATAGAATCATGTTGCACAACGACATGACAATGTAGGGATGACTACATGCCTGTGTTAGAAGCTTTTCTTCATAAACTTCAGTTTTTTTTCAACTTTCCATGAAAAATCATCAAATGACTGCGGGGGACTACAACATTCATACATAAGACAAATAAATGTATAATTAAATGAATTTGTAACTAAAATATTTCAAATGAGGAATAATATGTATTGTTAAAATGTATATTTATTCATATATCACCTAATAATAACTAACTTTGGTTAATAAATAATAACTTAATTAATTTTAATTATTAATATGTGGTTATTTGATTCATCAATTTTAAGTATTATTTATGAATTTCAGATTATAATATGACGGCTTGTGAAATATGATTTATGTGTACTGTTGTGATATAGAATATATGACTATTATTGTTGGTTAATAATATTCATGTGTTTTGGAGTTAAAATTATTTAAAAGGTAATCAACAAGGGTTTATTTTATAATTGTTTAAAAAGTTAATATTACTAACAAGCAAACCCTAGCCCCCTCCCACACCCCCATTCGGCCTAACACCTTCCCCAAACCCTATCATTTGCGATTTTGATCAAGAGCACTCAAATCTGTTCGATTTTGCTTGGTTTCAATCATTCCAACACGTTAGCAATTGAAATTGATCATTAAATGGTTAAAGGTTAGATTTTTTTACTTGGTTTCATGGTTTTTAATTGGCGGGGTTTAGGATGTTAATTGGTAGAAATCATTTCGGGAAATATGATAATGAATATACACGCGTGCGAATCGGAGGCCCCTACTTAGTAGGATTAGCGGGGTTTAGGATGTGAAGTCGTGAGTGGCTTCACATGGCATATTTTGTGTGTTAAATCTAAATGTGTGATTTGTTAGTTGTGATTTAATTATATTTATGTTGAGCATAATGATTGGTTGGGATATGCATGTGTTGTATGATAATCTATGTTGGTATGATGATCTTGATAGAACTTAATATTCATAATGTGACATACGTGAATAACTTGTATAATAATCATGATAATGAGTTACTAAACTTGATTAAACAAGATTTCAATTAACATGTCACCAACGAGTCAAACGGGTTAACTAGGTCAAATGTGTCATTGTTCTTCCAAAACCCTTGGGTCAATGTGTTGTTTGAGCACTTAGGGTTGTTAAGCTTTTGGTTACACGTACTTATATACTTACTTGTTCTAGATAACCTTTGATAGGTTGTCTTTCCACTCACTGTTAGCTTCGCTTATATTGTTCGTTTACGCACCAGGTGAGTTCAATGCCCCACTTTTATTCACTCTCTTTTTGGGGGAGAAAGCATACTTATATTTTCAAATGTTTTATTATTATAACTTGTGTATAGTATAACATAGCGTGATATACCATTGAAAGTCCTTACACTTTCGGATTGTTAATTAAGGAAATTAGTAGAAAATCTTGGGTAGTACTACTGGGTCTGACAAGCACTACCGGTACGATTGGAGGCCAAGCGGGTGCAATATTTACCAAAACAACTAACAGTTTCACGACTTGGTATGTCATGGCGGAAGGCAAACAAACGAACACAGTTAGCTTCGATCATGAAATCACTAGGGTTATTACTTATGAAATTAGACTGGCTATCTATTTCAATACACTTTCTTATGTTTTACGAACGCTATGGTTTATGATAATTTACAAACTCTTGAACTCACCAACCGTCATGTTGACACTTTTAGTATGTTTTTTCTCTAGTCGTTACTAGCAGCTACCTTTAGGAGCACTCACAAGTCAAGCATGCTTTTAAAGACTCATTGGTTTACCTTTGGTTTTCAATTCATATTTACAAGTATTAGTTTCGGCATGTGTTTTGCATAATTTGTATTTTAATACTTGGGTTTGAAATATTTACTAAATGTTTCCGCAATGTTTAAAGTTTTAAACTCTGGTTTGTTCTAAATGTTACATATAGAGTCATTCTGAGTAACTAATGACTTGGATCCTGGTTTGTTCGCACGCATCATGGTAAAACCCCGCACGTGGATTTTAAGGGTGTGACATCTTATTCCCTTTTTAAATTTTGGTTCTTATAACTCAAAAGTCTTCTATATCCTTGAATTATTTCCACTGAAACTACAAGACAAGTTACAAAATCAAAAGTTATCATAATACTACATATAATCATGTCATGCACATCACAACACCATACCCCCATCATACCTCTTTCACCTTATTTTCTTTTACTACTTCCATAAATAATCCAGCCATTCTCCTTTTACATCCACCACATCATTATCTACCCTCACTTCTTCTATAAATAACCTTATATTGCAACACCCAAATACACTTCAAAAACTCTCTATCTCTCTCTAAGATATCAATCTTCCTCTCTTTAACCCGTTCAAAAACCAAAAACCACCACAACTCTCACAAAACCTCATCACCTAAGTGTTCGAAAGCTACCAAATTTGTATGGCTAACTTTAGATGATCATGTATCCCTCATTCTTCATTCAATATGGTGGTTCTTTTCTAAATATAACATTTTCACAACCTACCATTAGTTGTAATCAAGATGAGATTGAGCAACAAGAAAGTTATGCTGATGAACTCGTTGAACAACGCAATAGATTAAAGGCATTGAGTGTTGAAGTTAAAAGATGTATCTCCAACCTCTATAAGAGAGTTCATCTTGCAACACAAATCCAAGCACTGATTTAGAAAAGTGGGATGGAAGTGAAGCCAAACCTACTATATACTTTTGTTGTGTTAATTCAAGAATCAGTATTTGAAGACAATAATAGATGAAGCACAAATCCCACCTCTAGTTCAAAACACATTCTAGTTTGATGACCACAATTAATTTATCCCTGTGGGTTAACTAATGACGAGAAAGATATGAGGAATTGCAAAGGAAAGAATAACGGGAGAAGGTTGTAGATGAGATAAAAGTGGTTCTCCCTAGTCTCACCTATGGAGAAACCAAAAATGAAACTATTCCATCTTAGGAGGATGAGTTTGGAGATAAAATGGTGAGCATACCTCTTGTGTAAGGGAAAGGAGTATGGTTTGACCCGATTAGAAACCTTGATGACTTAGAAGCATTGTTGGTACACATGTCCCCAGTTCTAGTCTAGTGATCTTAAATGTAATAGACTTTCATCTTGTAAACATATGTAATGTTGAATCAATGTAATGAAAAACTCTTCAGTGAATGTTTGATTGATTGTTTAATGTCATATCTATTAATATTGTTTGTTGTTACACGCATATATGAACATGTTATATAGGTTATAGAGTTGTTAGACATGTTCTGAATCATTTAAGGTTCAAGAATGTGTTTAACTAAGTAATCTGAGTCAGTCGCACGACTTGACCATGCGAGTGGGCCAATCGCACGACTGAACCAGGTGATTGAGTCAATCGCACTACTGAGTCATAAGACTGACTCAGTCGTACGATTGAATCAATATTATGACTCAGTCGTACGAATGAAAGCTGAAACCTATAAATACCACTTAATTCGTGGAAAAACGGGACACTTGGATAATCTTCAACCCTAGCTGTCCCAGTTCGCATAGAGCGTCCCTTCCAACTTCACAAAGCGTTTCAGATCATTCCTACTTCATTCTTAACGTATTCTAATCATTAGGTTTGATCCGGTTAACGTTCTCACTGATTGGATCGCCAATCAAATAGAATTTCGTGCTATTTGATTAGGTTTCACGTAGAATCAGTTAGTACTCCGTCCGTACGCGGTCTTAACAAGTGGTACCAGAGCCTTGGCTCTTGATTCTTCGTGGATTCAATCTTGTTTTTGAAAAAGTCAACGTTTTTAAGCGAAAAGATCCTTTCTTTCTGTTCAAAATCAAGTTTTTACGTGTGCATGTTTTGAAAATTGAGTCTTTTTTGAGTTGCAGCAGACTAGGGTGTCAAAAATTGCGTTTTAGGTCAAGGTGTGTGAAAAATCTCGATTTCAGCAGTCTCAGTCGCACGATTATCTCAATTGAACGACTGAACTCCAATCGCCCAATCCAATCGTACGACTGAACTCAATCACTCGTTCAATCGCACGATTGACTCAGTCGGTCTGTCCAGTCGCACAACAGCCTTAATCGCCTGCCCAGTCGTACGACTCAGTTCAATCGCACAGTGATTGTCTCCGTCGCCTCTCAGTCGCCCATTTCAGTCACCTACACAGTTTGTTTTTCAAATTAAAGACTAAGACAAAATGGACTCAGAGAACTTCGCATTCTCAGCAGGAAAGGACTCAAGGATCCAGAACCTTTTGCTACTGGAAAATGAGATTGGGAACCATAATAAACCACCTAAGCTACTGTTTATTGATGAATTTCCTCAGTGGAAGCAAATATTTGAAATTCATTTAAATAGAGTGGATACCAATCTCTGGAACGCTATTGAAACTGGCTACAATATGCCAGTTGGTGCTGATGGAATACCCCTGACTTTGAGTGGTCTGAGTGATGCACAAAATATTGCTTATAATGCAGAGAAGAAAGCTTAAGCAATATTGACCCAGTCAATTCCCAAAGACATCTTCCATCAATATTCAGAACACAAGTAGAGTAAAAAAATTATGGGATGCTCTTGAGAAGAGATACGATGGTAATTCAACACTTAAGTCACTAAAGGCAAAAGCTTTGAAGAAAGAATTTGACAAGTTCTCTTCTACTGGGAATGAAAGCTTGGATGATATCATCGATTGCTTCTACCATTTAATGAGTGAACTTCACACTCATGGTGTTACAACGTCTAAGGAAGAAAAAGTGACAAGCTTGGCTGATGGGCTACCAGAGAAGTGGGATTCGTTTATTTCCACTCTTCGATATAACTCATTGCTGAAGACTTTAGATATAAATGATTTCATCCTGAAACTGAGAGAAGAAGAGGTGAGGCACAAGTATAGGACAAAGAAAGGAGCATACACTCAAGATCCATCTCTCTACAACGTTACCCCTACTTCAACTGCTAAATCCTCCAGCGCTCCTCTGCAAACTGCTTTTGTGTCCAATACATCATCTGCAACTGAACACAGCTCATCGTCCGGTGGTGAGTCACATGTGTCATTAGGGGTTCAACAAAGCTCTACAGTTACTCAATCAACAAAGTTAGTGACAAAAAATTTGGGAAAAGTAACTGTGGAAGTGGCTAAGGAGCACATGGACCTACTTGTTGCTGTGGTTCATTCCTATGATGGTTTAGTAGCAGGAAAAATTGGAAATTGTCACCTAGCTGATGAAGACTACGAGCAGGTGGATGAAAATGAACTGGAGAGGATGGACATAATGTGGGCTCTCGCAAGTGCTGTGCGACAAGCAAAGAAGTTTGTGAAGAAGACAGGACAGAATCTGGTGGCTACCAAAGATACTACTTTTGGATTCGACAAGTCCAAAGTCACCTGTTTCAACTGTGGAGAAAAGGGCCACTTCAAGCGGGAATGTGTTAAACCGAAGAAGACCGGTAACGGGAACCCGTTCTCGTCTTTCAACAAACAAGAGAAAGAGAAAAAGACAGCCTCAACAAGCAGTGACTCAAAGGCAATGGTAGCTCAAGGTGATGAAGGACAGGACTGGTCCTTTTGATTTTTATCTGATAGTAAAGCCACATTGCATCTGTTGAAGATCTGAATGAAGACTCAGCGAGTGAGGGGGAGAACTCAGTTAAGAATGATACTGCTGATATGGATGAGACCTTAGCTGCTGTATATCAAATTGTTGAAAATGAGCTGAATGCTGAATCTGAAGCACAACCAAAGTCTCAAAATGCTTTCATGGCCGGAACGTCTACATTGGCACAGGTAGCATCAAAAGATGAACTTTTTGCTAAACATGCTTGTGTTGAATGTGCTAAATTTAGGGAAAGCATTGATCTGAAATTTGCTAGGTTATTAGATCAAAATGATAACTTAGTAAATGACTTAAAATTGTGCACAGAGGCAAACAGAGTTTTAAAACAAAATGAAAGTAGCTATAAAGAAAAGATTGATGCATTAAAGAAACAGTTAAAAGAAACTGAAGTTGTTGCATTCAACCAAGAAAATGACATTAAGTTCTATTTAAAGACTATTGAAGAAACTAAAAAGGACAAAGCAATTTTACAAGTTGAAAATGAGTCTTTAAAACAAAAACTTCACAGTCTTGCTAGTTCTTCACATATTTTGAAAAACTTGGTTGCCTCCACCACATAAGATTTTTCTGAACACCAAACAACGTCCAATCAATAATAATCCAATAAGGGACCATATGGTGACAACTCCTCTGGTCAGTGATCCGGACACAACAGTAAAACCTGTTCCTCCGGCTGCTGATCAGACAACATCAACATCAGGCACAACTGGTAAAAACATCACGAAAAACCGGGTGGAAGAGAATGTTCATGCATCTCTTGGGTTGGGTTCAAAATGTGCTATTACATAACCTAAGATTTCCAAAATCACTCAAACTAAACCGGTTAAGAAAGATAACACTCATCTTCAACGACAAGCTAATCATAATGTTAAACAAGTAAAATTTGTCAAGGAAGGTGAAAATCAAAAACTGAGACCAAAAAATCCTTACCTGATGTCTACTCCCCACCCCATAAGAGATCTCCTAGTCCTTTTGAAAGGAGATCCTGTTACACTTATGGTCAACGAGGTCACATCTCTTTAAATTGTCCTCGCTATCAGACACCTAGGATTAAGATTGAACTGGAAAAAGAAGTTAATCAGTTCCCAAAACAGAGATCTAAGACTCCTATTAGGTCTAACACACCTGCTAGGTCTTATACATCTCCTCAACACCACAGACAACACAGACAAGTCACTGGCAAGTCTGTGATGCCTGAGGTGAAACCTGTTTTGGAACTAAACCAAAGGTTCAAACTGTCAATCAGTCAACTATTTATCACAAACAATTCTTTCATAAGGAAGGTTTATGGAAAGCAAAAACGTCTGATGTGTCTTAAAGCAGTGACAAATTGAAGGTTAAGATACCATCATCTGATAAAGGACAGTGGGTTGAGTTCATAATGTGTGATGCCTCTGGGAAACCCAAGCCAGTCAAGGCTTGGGTCCCCCTCCTTAAATAATTGTTTTCTATTATGTGCAGGTTGTCCGCTATAGTGCATCTACCAATACATGGATTGTAGATAGCGGAGCTTCCAGGAACATGACAGGAAATAAGTCTCTCCCTTTCAATGTCAAACAGATTAAAGGGGGACACGTTTCCTTTGCTGGTAACAAAGGAGGATACATTACTGCTCAAGGAGAAGTAGGTAATGTAAAGGTAAGATTTGATAAAGTCAATTTCATTCAACAATTGGAAAACAATCTGCTTTCAGTGTCTCAGATATGTGACAAGGGCTTCAAAGTGATGTTTGACAATCGCAAGTGTTACATTCTGAAGAAAGAGATGGAGATACCAGAGGAGCAGGTATTAATGTCAGCATCCTGGTACAATGATTTATATGTATTGGATATGTCTAATGCTTCTACTTCTGAGTCTACTGTTTAGTGTTTCCTGTCCAAAGCAACAGAAAAGGAATCCATCTCATGGCACAGAAGAATGGAACACATTAATCATAGGAAGATGAATCATCTGATTCATAACAATTTAGTTGAGGGAGTTACTGTCAAGAACTTCAAACTTCCTGATTTCTGTGTCTCATGCAAGAAGGGAAAGCAGACCAGGAAATCTCACAAGACCAAACACGTCAATTCTATAGAGATGCCCCTGGAGTTACTGCACATGGATCTATTCGGTCCTGAAGCATGAAGAGTATCGCTGGAGACTGGTACTGCTTTGTAGTCACAGATGACTACTCACGCTTCTCCTGGGTGATGTTTCTGAAAGCTAAGTCAGAAACGTGTGATTCATTCAAGGTGCTCGTCATAACAATGGAGTCCCTCTACAAACTGAAGGTGAGGAAGATTCGTTCAGACAATGGAACGGAGTTTAAGAATCAGTGGATGGATGCCTTTTGCAAAGAGAAGGGAATTGTTCATCAGTTCACCTCGGCATACACACCACAGATGAATGGAGTTACTGAACGAAAGAATCGGAGCTTGATCGAGACTGCACGGACTATGTTGGCGGATTCTAAGCTACCAATACAGTTCTGGAATGAAGCAGTTGCCAATGCTTGCTACACACTTAATCGTGTGCTAGTAGTCAAGAGGCATGCGAAGACTTGCTATGAGTTACTTCAGAAGCGAAAACCGAACTTGGAGTATCTGGAACTATTTGGAGCTCCATGTACATTGTTGAAGAAGACTCAGGAGGGCAAGTTCAACGAGAAAGCCGATCAAGGGATTTTTCTAGGATACAGCATACCAGACAAACTAGTTTACAACAACTCGACAGGTCAGGTAGAAGTGTGGTGCAATGTAGATGTACAAAGATACACCACCCCCTGCTGGAAAAGGTCCATCGTCATTCTTCGATTACGATGGCTTTTTCAAATCCTTTGACCTTCCTCAGCTTGATTCAGATGATGAGATTGCTACTCAGATGATGTACGATGTTCTAAATACACCAAATCCGGATATAAGCAATACAACACCTGCCAGTGCTACTTCGGGATCTTCGACTCCTGCTCAGGACGAGAGTGATGACTCATCAGATGATGAAGAAGCAGTTGAGACTGACATCGAGCATAATGTAAATCAAGAAGTTGGCTCATCAGCTGCTGAACCAGCATCGGGAAATCCGGGTACTGAACCTTCAGTCACAAATCTTGATTCGAAGTTGTCGTTACTATGACACCAGTGACTAGGATCAGTGTGCATCATCCTCCCACGTCTATCATTGGGGATATTTAATCCGGTGTGCAAACAAGGAATCAACTATATTCTGCTGATTATGCTGCTGTAATGGAAAAGGAATACGTTAATGATGGGGCTTTCTCATGTTTTATTTCACAAATCGAGCCTAAGTACGTCAGTGACGCCCTGAAAGATGAGGCCTGGGTCAATGCTATACAGGATGAGCTTCTGCAGTTCAAGAAACTTGGAGTGTGGACACTTGTTGACAGACCAAAAGGCGTGAAAGTGATTGGTACCAAATGGGTACTGAAGTGCAAAAAGGACGACCAAGGTGTTGTTATCAGAAACAAGGCACTGTTGGTTGTTCAAGGATTCAGACAAGTCGAGGGCGTCGACTACAATGAAGTGTTTGCACCAGTGGCACGAATGGAAGCAATTCCGATATTCCTTGCCTACGCATCATACATGAAGATCAAAGTTTATCAACTGGATATGAAGAGTGCATTCCTTCATGGGGAAATCCGTGAGGAAGTATACATCAGTCAACCCGAGGGATTCGAGGATCCTTATCATCGGGACAGAGTCTACAAGTTAGACAAGGCTCTGTATGGGCTACATCAGGCTCCTCGAGCCTGGTATGAGAAGCTCTCCACCTATCTGTTGAAACACGGCTTTCGCAGGGGTGTGATTGACTGCACGTTGTTCATTAAAGAAAAGGATGGTGATTTGCTTATAGTGCAGATCTATGTGGATGACATCATCTTCGGTTCCAGAAATGAAGAGTTGTGCAAAGAATTCAAATCTGTGATGAAGGCAGAGTTTGAAATGAGTGCCATGGGAGAAATGAAGTTCTTCTTGGGATTACAGGTGGATCAAACACCAACCAGTATTTTCCTATATCAGACTAAGTATGTCGGCGACATTCTGAGTCAGTTTGATATGGAAAACGTCACTGTTGCCGGTACCCCTCTCGCCACAAATCATGATGTAGCTCCTGATGAGAATGGGGATTTGGTGGATGCCATTATGTATCGTGGGATGATCGGATCTCTCATGTATCTCACTGCCTCGCGTCCAGATATCATGTATGCCACATGTTTATGTTCCAGATATCAAGCGAAACCCAAAGTAAATCATTTGATTAGGGTGAAGAGGATTTTTCGTTATCTGAAGGGTACTCTAACACTGGGGTTGTGGTATCCTCATGATGATGACTTTGAGCTAACTGCGTACAGCGATTCAGACTATGGCGGTTGCAAGATGAACTTTAAGTCTACATCAGCACGGTGTCAGTTCTTTGGAAGGCGGTTAGTCACGTGGCAATGCAAGAAGCAGACCTCGGTTGCATTATCAACCTGTGAAGCTGAATATGTTGCTACTGCAAGTTGCTGCTCTCAGATCACTGGATCCAACAGCAAATGCGGGACTACTTTGGAACACTCCTATTTATGTTGATAACTCTGCTGCCATAGCTGTAACTAAAAATCCAGTTCAACGCCCTAAAACAAAACATATCGACATAAAGTATCATTTCATACACGACTGCTATGAAAAACAATTAATTGATGTGGTTAAGATAAACACGGATTTTCAACGCGTTGACCTCTACACCAAACCATTTGATAAAGCCAGATTTTTCTATCTGTTAGAGGTCAACGGTTTTAAAAAAAAGAGTGACCTTATCTGAGAAGACACAGACGCGTAGTCCGACACATTTTTAATCTTTAAATTTATTTTATTTCTTTTAGTTTATTTCTTTTAATTTCCTTGTCGTATAAAAATCCAAAAACACAAAAAGATTTTCTGTTTTAGAATTTTAGGGGGAGATTAGGTTTTGTTCAGTAATTATTTACTTTAAAAAAAGGAAAGGTTAGTTAAGCTGAAAAGGCAAAGACAGAAAAACTGGAAATATGATTCAGCAAAATGGAAAGTGATAGTACACAGGCGTCGAGTTACTTGGAACACCAAAAGGATTTTCTGTTTTGCAAGGTTAATTAAATCATAGAAAATTATAAATCATAGAAGTCTAAGTCTAACAAAGTGGGAAAATGATAGTACGGTTGATTGATACTGTAACTACTCGGAGAAAGTAGATCTAGGGTTGTGCCAGTGCATTAGACGATGTGTCGGTAGATTCAACACAATAGATCAGTAGACGTCATCAGTGATTTGTCTTAAACTTAAATAATTCAACGAGTTGTGGGTTTTCATGGTATCCCTGGTATGCACAATCAATCGATTTCCAATAAGGGGTGAGGAGCAAGCAAATGCTACAAATATGAGCAAAGACCTGAAACACAGAGCAAAAGATGACAAATGTCACTGAAAACAATGTATATTCTAATATAGTGCTCTAAGAAAAAGATAGGTATTGCGCCTCTCTGCTGTGCGATGGCACTGACCTGAGGCTTAGCATAACCTATTCGTTCTAAGAATTCATTGATGTTTGCGCCTCTCTGCTGTGCGATGGCACTGACCTGAGGCTTAGCATCTCTTTGAAAATTCTTAGAACCAAATCTTCTAATTCCCCAGATCGCCAAAAATCTCCTGAGGAAGATTGATTACCATATACCTGTGGAACACACAAACACTTGTTGACCTAATTCATCTAATTAATCACTGGTGTGTGTCAAAAGTCTGTGTATGGATTTAAGTGGACAAGTATACTGACAATCATCGTGGCTGCATTGCCTGATGTTCAAAATCAATGAGTGTTATGTATCAGATCAAGCATGATTCCCAGTTAGAACATAGAAGTCTTAGATAAGTGAAAACTGTGATAAGTAAATATGCTGTGTTTAATACAAAACGTTCCAAGTAATGGTGTATATGCCTGTCTGATTCCATACGAGTCTGTCCTTGATATGATGTCAATGCTAATAGGCTATTCTAACCTGCCCTAACAAAAATCACAAAAAGATGTTTATTTTGTTCGTAGTTTAAAATTTTCAAGTTATATGTATAGTGTGTCAGTGTCGGACTGTGTGTATTGTTCTCTGTGAACGTCACCAAATGAGCTTAATGTCTATACTAAACAAATTGTTACTGAAAGTTTAAAATGATCATGTCTGAGATGATCAGGTGGATAAAAGGATCACGTCTGAGGTGATCAGGTAGATAAATGGATCACGTCTGAGGTGATCGGGTGGATAAATGGATCACGTTTGAGGTGATCAACAGATTTTAATCTAAAAGTGATAATGTCTGAGATGATAAATTGTTCTTAATGTTTTATCTATTGTTAAGTGAAACTAAGTGTCGGTTGGTAAAATGGTCAAAATGTCACAAGTATGGCCCAGTCGCACGACTGAATCATCAGTATGAACCAGTCGTACGAATGGAGCCTACGAATAAGTACAATCATATGATTGGACCATGCGAATGAGCCCAATCGCCCAACTGAAAGTGACCGACTATGTTACACATCCGAATGTATTCTAATCGTACGACTGGAGAAGGACGATTGGGTGAATCGTACAACTCAAGCTCAGTCGTACGACTCAATCATTCGACTAGGCTCAGTCACACGATTAAGTCATGCGACTAAGCTCAGTCGTACGATTGGAGGTTGCCCTAGTATAAATACTAGATGAACCGCCCTCAGTCGCTCATTCACCCAAATCGCCCCTTCACCCGTACGATAAGACGAACCTCGGCCAAACTTTCCAAAAACCATATTCACCTTCGATTATTGAGTTCTGACTATTGCTTTCGGTTATACAGGTACTAATCAAGAGGAATCATCGCTCAAACCGAGTTGAATCATCAAGAATCACTCTAATTGTGACCTAACACTAACCGGAACTTAAAATGACAAATAAATCATCAAAACTGAACTTAATAATCAAATTAATGGTGCAATAGGTTTAGTCGACTGTTTTTGAGTGTAATGAGCCTAAGTTCGATTTCTAACATCAAGTATAGCTCAAAACACGAATTTGAATGGACAAACAGTCGAATGAACGACTGGACACGCTGATGAACTTCAATCGTACGACTGAGCTGTCCGATTGGCTCAATCGTACGACTGAGATGGACGAATGACTCAATCGAACGACTGAACCATGCGAATGAGTTCAGGTGCACGACTGAGATACAAGTATGAGAAGACATACGACTAAGTCCAATCGCATGACTTATTTGTACGAATGAACTCAATCGTACGACTAGATCTCAGTCGCACAGTTCAATCGCACGACTGGAACTCAGTCGTTTGTTCAGTCGCATGATTAAACCAAAATTTAAAGTTCATTGACCGAAATTAGCTATCCTCAACATGTTCTAACGTTTACTTGTTTTGTGTCACAGATGGCGAGCAGATGGCCCATGAGTACTAAGCACAACATCTGTGCTTATCTCGATTTGACATCCCGCAACTCTGCTGAGTTTGCTGAGATTATCACTTTATTACGACGATCGATGATTTACCGTGCTATCTCAGCGCCGTGCACTCCCTATCTCTCTGTACAGAAGGCTTTCTGGGAGAACGCTGTGGTAGATAGGTCGATTGATACCCACTCTATCAGGAGCTCGATATTTGGGGAGGCTATCCAGATCACAGAGGAGGATATACGGAAAGTCCTTGAGTTCGGGGATGACACAGACTGCCCTACCAGACTTCATCCCCTGACCGTCCGTGGCTGCTTCATGAGAGCCAAGTACTCTGGGGATATCAACACAAGCATGCTCAATAAGAGCAACTTGTGCCCCCAGTTTAAATACTTGGCACACGTACTTCTGCGATGCATCGCATCGAGGAATGGCGGATTTAATGAGCTTTCAGACCAGATGCAAAATGCATATGTCGCTCTGGTGCTGAACCATCCTTTTGGTTTCTCTAGGATGATCTTCACATACATGGTGGAGAACATCGAGGCTAAGGGGAAAGAGGGATTTTGCATGTATCCTCGGTTCCTTCAGATGATGATAGACCAGAAACTTCCCCAACTGCCCAAAGCTCAAGATGATGCAGTAGTGTTGGAGATTATGGATGATACAACACTAGAAAGGATGAAGGTCTACCGGGGGAAGCAGGTTAAACCCCCGGTGAGGAGATTGTTTGGGCACCTGGCCCGAGAGGATTACGTAACGCCAGCTAGGAAAAAGTGGCGTCACGATGATAGAGAGTCAGACACGGAGCCGATAGCAGTTCCGATTGACGACTCTGATGATGATGGCGATGATGGTAGAGATACGGGTCTGGAGACCACTACTACAGCTGCTAATGTTATATCTCCACCATCCCCATGCGAGGGTTTAGAGACGGCGGGATTCCATCAGGGCTTTCAGCCTGATGAGGAAGAAATATCAGAAGAAGAGCCTCTCACCCGGAGAGTGGGTAGCAGGGTCGTGGCTACTGAGCGTGGCATTAGGGCGGTTAGTGGACGCCCAGGAGAGTCTAGGGGTTCTACAGCTGACCCTTCATACATCCCAGACACTCCCAGTAGCCTAGGGGGAGCATCCGGATCAAAAGGATCCAGACTCAAAAGGATGGCTCAGCCCTACGGGAAGAAGCCCAAGCACCGAAGGCTGACACTACTCACCACCACGACATCCACTTCCACTACCTCAACCACCCAAACTACCACAGCCACCACTACACCTATTCCACCACCTGTCGCCACCATACAACCCACCACTACCATACATCCCACTTCACAACCCACTCATATTCCACCACCAATATTCACCACCGCCACAGCTACCACCACGAGCCACCGAGCCGGTCCATCCTGCTTCCCAACAAGTTCATCCCTCCCTCCTATTGGAGTGGAGGAACAGCTAGCAGCACTGAACAGAATGGTACTGAAGCTGCTAGCTGCGGATGAGGAGAAGACAGCGAGACTACTTCAGCTTGAGGAGTAAAATGCTTCTTAAGCACATCAGATTGCCCAACTCCAGGAACAAAACATCTTGTCGACTCAAAAGATTAAGGAGTTGGAGTTTGTGAACAAGAAGATCATGCTAAAGCTGAAGGGGTCCCAAGCTGATCCTTTGAAGATAAAGGAAGGAGACGGTGATAATGGTGATGATGATGATGATGAGGATGATGATAACGAGGATGATGATGAGGAGGGTGACGGAGATTCTCATGACAAGGAAGATGATAACGATGAAGGAAATGCAGCTACATCTCCCTCTGATCCTGAGCACGAAAAAAGAACCAAAAGGAAACAAGATTAGAGGGCACCTTCGTCTGCTCCATCTACCTCCCAATCTACTGAAGATCCAGAAATGATTCAAGGCAAAGTTTAAGATTAGATGTCTATTTATTATTTAAACTTTGTACTTGAAATCTTGTATCAAATTTTGTGTTATATATATAAAATTAAAAGGTTAAATCAACATCTGTTATGTGCTTAATGGATACTTACTTGTACTGTATTTGGTTGTTTAACAGGTTCAGCTAAACAAGTTGATGAGCATGATGTTGTGCCCCTTCGTCAAATCGAATCAAAATTGACGATGATTCTCGATTTGCAAGGGACCGTACAACGATCTGTCAGTTACACAGCTGAAGAGGGGGAGATAATACATGATTTAACAGATGAACAGATTGCTAAACTGTTTAGTCTGAATCCTGATGAGCTGGTAAAAGATGCTCCAGAGGTCGATGTAGTCAGTGATGAGGAACTATAAGATGTCGACGAGGTGGAGATTGAGGACGTGACTGCTGATCATTATCCCCAGTATACTAACACCGAAGGCGAAGTACTACCAGATCTGGGGGAAACATTTGATAGCAGTATCTTCGATAAGGTTGAGGAGATGACAGCTGCTAAAGCAGCTACAGCAGAAGCTCCTCAGGCAGATGATGCTGATCTAGCATCCAAAAAGGCTGAGTGGGTAGCCTTCCTGGAGGAGATGAAGAAACAGCGTGCGCCAAACAAGTCAAATGCCTACACCAAGCTTTACAAGATAAAGAAGCATTAAAAGGTGTCTGGCAAGATTATCAGCTGGGCATACTTTGAGGATCTCAAAGTGTATGCTGTCAAGAGGGAGAAGGGAATAGAGTATTTCAGATTCCCACATGATATGAAAACTCTCCCTGGATTTGAGCTTAACCGACTAGCCAACTTGAGCCTCCTGTATGCTGTTCCAGGAAACATATCAGGATGGTTTGAGCAGGCTCTAAAGAAAGAGTATCATACGAGGTGGGTCAATTTTAAACCTCAACAGCCTAGAAGGTTGATTCATAAGACAGAGGTTGACCCCACCTCAGGAAGACCAAAGGTGGTCTTGAGATGGCACCCTCCGCGCACAATGTCACGTATTCCACTGAGGGAAATGCCATAAGATTTTGCACCCCATTTTAAATGGTGGTATTATGACTGGCGCACTGGTGAGGCCGTCATAGTTTTGGAGAAAGAAGGGAAAGTCGAGACAATTAGGGTATTCGACCCTATATGGCTAACTAAAAATCTCCCTGGATTTGAGCTTAACCGACTAGCCAACTTAAGCCTCCTGTATGCTGTTCCAGGAAAGATATCAGGATGGTTTGAGCAGGCTCTAAAGAAAAAAGTATCATACGAGGTGGGTCAATTTTAAACCTTAACAGCCTAGAACGTTGATTCATAAGACAGAGGTTGACCCCACCTCAGGAAGACCAAAGGTGGTCTTGAGATGGCACCCTCCGCGTACAATGTCACGTATTCCACTGAGGGAAATGCCACAAGATTTTGCACCCCATTTTAAATGGTGGTATTATGACTGGTGCACTGGTGAGGCCGTTATAGTTTTGGAGAAAGAAGGGAAAGTCGAGACAATTAGGGTATTCGACCCTATGTGGCTAACTAACTTGTCTGCATCTTGTTCAAGTGGCCATAGTTTTTTGACACGCAGGATATCATGCAAGCACTGCAGTTCCAATATGTTATACGTATATGCTTCGCACTGAATATTCATGCTGGGGTTTTAAGAGAAGAAAGAGTGAAGAGATATGAAAAGTTCAAGAAGGAAGTCAAAGTTTAGATAGAACTAGGTCCAAGGGGGAGTTTGTTGGTACACATGTCCCGAGTTCTAGTCTAGTGATCTTAAATGTAATAGATTTTCATCTTGTAACACATATATAATGTTGAATCAATGTAATGAAAAACTCTTCAGTGAATGTTTGATTGATTGTTTAATGTCATATCTATTAATATTGTTTGTTGTTACATGCATATATGAACATGTTATATAGGTTATAGAGTTGTTAGACATGTTCTGAATCATTTAAGGTTCAAGAATGTGTTTAGTTAAGTAATCTGAGTCAGTCGCATGGCTGGACCATGCGAGTGGGCCAATCGCACGACTGGACCAGGTGATTGAGTCAATCGCACTACTGAGTCATAAGACTGACTCAGTCGTACGAATGAATCAATCGTATGACTCAGTCGCACGACGCTGGCTCAGTCGTACGAATGAAAGCTGTAACCTATAAATACCACTTAATTCATGGAAAAACGGGACAGTTGGATAATCTTTAACCCTAGCCGTCCCAGTTCGCACAGAGCGTCCCTTCCAACTTCATATAGCGTTTCAGATCATTCCTACTTCATTCTTAACGTATTCTAATCGTTAGGTTTGATCCGGTTAACGTTCTCACTGATTGGATCGCCAATCAAATAGAATTCCACGCTATTTGATTAGGTTTCATATAGAATCAGTTAGTACTCCGTCCGTACACGGTCCTAACAAGCATTGCTTTATGTGAGGCCAAATGTGAAAGTCAACGTACCAAGAAAATTTTCAAGCGGATGGGTTCACCAACAACATATGACTATGATGACACCAATCCTTATCTTTACACCAAAGATATTCAGCTCATGGTTAAGTATTATGATGATTCATCACATGAATCAAATGGAACACGAGAGCGGCAAACAACTTCATGGAACAACCAGAATTGAAGGTGCAACATTGATCCATCAAGCATTGCAATTCAAAATCTTATCGAGATGATCGCCTCCTTCATTAGGTAAGTTGTGTCAGGTTTGGTCTAGGTAAATACAAATGTTAGTGGCACAACCCATATGCATTGTGTTTGCGTTTACCATCAGGTTTCTCACTAACCTTTGGTAAATGCATTAAATCAAATAGGTCGTATGAGTTTCAAGTATCTAGGACACCCTTTTGTTAATTTATTCCATCAATTGCCCTAAATTTACATGAAATTGGGGCTGAGTCAAGCTAATGACTCATAAATAAATGAGCGCTTTCGGTAGGCAACCCAAGTTTCTGAAACACTTGCTCTTTATGTGTTTGATGTTTGTTGTTTTTTTTCTTTCTATCGTGTGTGATTATACTCAATTTTGTGCTTGGAGTTTGACAGATATATTTGCTTATGATCTACAATGGATGCTTGGGGCACTTCATATTTTTCTTGGATTTTTGTCGCACATTTCAACGCCTATACGGCAAGGGAGTTTTTTTATTTTTTTTTCTTGCATTACTTTACTATTTGTTTACATTGAGGATAATGTATAATTTAAGTGTGAGGATGGATATTTAAGGACTTAAAAACGTTCATGTCTTTAAACTTACTCTCACTCCACATGAAAAGTCTCCAGTTTTGACAAAATTTTCAATAATATGCATCCGTTGGCTTACATCTTGGATTCTTATGCATGATTGTGTTTTTGGAATCACAAAATTTTTAGAAATCAACGAGTTGTTTTAATAAAATATCATGAAATATCTGCTTAGTGTAGCATGTTAAAAAAATTATTATTATGCATGTTCTTGCACTTATATTGGTTGCTTGCGTTTTTGTTGACTTTTGAGTGTGCCATGTGTTGGTTCCATTTTAGAACTTGTTTACTTAATACATTTTGAGACCATGACTAAGTTTATGTACAAAAATAACAGAGGCATTAGGAAAATCCATTTTTGTAACCTTTTTTTCTGTTTCTTTCACCTTACCCTTTCGTAACCATTAGTCTCCATGTCGAGCCTTATTTCGTTTTGTTGTTATCACTCACATGGTGTACCCACTTAAGCAAAATTAGTCTTTAAATTTTAAACCAATGTGTTAAAATCCAGTTTATGTTAGTCATCTAAATTGTGTTACCTAGTTATATTGTTGTAGAATATATGTGTTTATTTTTGTATTGTTATGTGTAGTGTTCAAGAAAAAATAAAAAAAGAAAAAAGAGAAAAATCAAAAACAAAATAAAAAAGAAGATAGAAAAAAATATATCATTGTATTGTTTATTTCATTTCATTTTAGTAATAAATAAATTAGAATGATCAATTTTGTGGAATGAAAAATCATAGTGCTAGCTCACTATAAGCATGTTTATGTTAGTTTATATTTTGTTTTTTTAATTTTGTTCATATTTTTGTACTCAATCATAGTTAGCATCTATCTATTCCGTATTTTTAACCACTTCATATCCCAAACCCCGTTATAACCCATCAAACTCCTCTTAATTTTTATATTTTCTTATGTTATTTGGTAAAGATTTGATTTCTAAACAAGCTTGTGATTATGTTTGTTTCATTTCTTGACAACGAGGGATTCACATACACACAAATACGTATAACTAACCAACTGTTGAGCGAATTATTATGAGAGGTGTATGTTAATGCATAACAATAGTCCTATAGACTAGCTACACTTATCTAGATATTTGTATGTTTTTAAAGTAAAAAAAAGTCTATCCCATTCGTTTGGTTTTCTTCTTTTATGTATTGCATCTTTAGAAAACCATTTATGCACTTGGGTCGTTAATTTACAATGGATTTGCTTATCTCTAATTTTGGAATTTTGATCGGATTGTGTATGAGAGTTTGCTTGAGTACAAGCAAGGTTCAAGTGTGAGGATGTTTGATATGCTTTAAAATTATACATGTTAATAATGCATATTATCCCCCTATTTTAAATGTTTTTTCGTTACAAATCCATTTGAAGCGACATTTAATCATGTTTTATATAATTTTTATAGGTTTGAATGGTGAATTAGTGATTTTGATAAAAAAAACTCAAAAAATAAGTGGATTGTTAAAATTTGGCTATTGCCATGGCCATGTCAGGGTTAATTCAAGCTTTACATGTCTGATGCGCGACACGGTAATGTCGCTTTAACGACATGGACATGTTCGGCGTTGATCTCACTTTTTAACCTAAATTGAGCCTCATTTCACACATAAAACTATGGGGGTTAAAACCCTAATTCGCTCCAGCCCCTAAACCAACTTTTGAGCAATTATCAAAGGAAAAAAAGTCAACATATATTGAAGATCAAGCACTCCAAGCAAGAATCTAACAACATACAACCCATCTAGCTTGATTTGGTTTGATAATTTCTTCTTCTAACCATGTAGTTTTTTTATTATTCAAGTTTCTTGGGTGTTTTTGTAGTTAGTATGAGCTAAAACTCTTTATTTACTTAGATCAGATGAATCCTAGCTAACTTTAATGATGTACATGTGATTTTTGATGATTATTATATTGATGAATTTAACATGTTCTTGAATCTTATTTAATGATTATGTGTGTTTGTTTGACTTTATTATATGTTAAATCTCATGGGTACCTTGGCCATACTATGTTGGAAAACAATATGTGTTACGGTATTTATTCAGGAATATGCATATGTATGTATATGTATTCATGGCATTTGATTAGAAATGGTGGATAGGGATTGGAACATGTATGATTATTATTCAAATGTGCATCCTTGTATATATGCTTGAAAGGCCATTACATTTGTTGTGAATAATTACTGTTTACTAGCGTAAATTTATAGTTCATATATTCATGCTGTGATATTCACAAGTTGGAGGACTTAATGATGTTGTTTTCTTTACGTGATTTGAGGTGGATAATATGTGTTTATCGTATCACCTTTCTAAAGAATTATGAAACTAAATAACCTTGACATGAGTTTAGTCCACATTTATATTTAGGATTATTGTATCATTGGATTTTTATGGAATGACTTTAGGTTGTTACTATATAAACATTGTTTAAACTTTCCAAAGGATCATATGATTAGGTAGTCTTGATGGGTGTATAGTCTATTTTCATGTTACACATGTATAGAATGATCTCATCGTGAATTTGTGTATGTAATCATTATTTGATTGGGTGGATATAAAGTCTAAGTGAATATTCTCTTTGCTTGATTATCTTTCTTAATTTTTATCCATATTTATCTATTTATGTTTATTTTAGTTCAAAATATAAAAAAATACCAAATCATCTGTATTTTCTGACTAAATAATAACAAATGTTTACTATTAGTAGCTACCATGTTCTTGGATCGATACTTGGTTCTTGCCTAAACTATGCTAAATATACGATAAGTACACTTGCCTATTTGTATGTGGGTTAATTTTAATGTAAAAATCATTTCTTTAAATTTAAAACCAAGTGTTGTGAAAATCATTATACATAATATATATATATATATATATATATATATATATATATATATATGTATGTATATATATATATATATATGTATGTATGTATATATATATGTCACATCCCGACGGAAGCGTGAAGCGATATTTGGATGTGACTTGTTTGATCAGAACGCAATTGATTACAAGGAATTTAAAACACAACAAAATGAAAACATAAAACACATACTTCATATATATATATATATATATTATCATAATTTGGATTACATCATTACATATAGTCAAAATTTGATATAATTCTTATTACAACATTTTATTTAGCTAACATCTTCAGGTACGATGAAAGTGCGCAACCACTACCACACTTCCATCATAGATGTTAACTGTTAAACTAACACAAACTCGCCCGACTACTTCTCCACATTCGTTGTAGACGTCAAAGGAAAAATCAATATTGTTAGTCATTTCTACCTGAAAAAGCATACTTAAATAATCAACATAAAGTTGGTGAGAACATAGGTTTATATCTAGACAAAATATTTTGTTGATGCACCAATTACAACCAAACCTGTTCACACACATAATCATACTGTCACGAAATAATCACAAAATTAGATAATATTACATCTCAACCCTCATTCGGTTAGGCGCACGAAAATAGCATCACAACACTCATCCTGTTGGTGCAAATATTCTCCTAAGTAGCGCTACTAATATTATCAGACGGTTCCTCATTCGAACTAATGATTGTATCACAAATGACAGTAAGTCTCAAAATATTTTCAAAAAATAATACATCAACATAACCAGTATGCTTTTTCCCCCAAAAACTTTACAAATACCAAAAGGTCAAAATGGGGCTATGAGTCTCACCGTGTCTCCAAATTTTAACCTATAAAATAATTCATAAAATTAGACATAAATTTCTTTAAAATTTTTATAACCTCAGATTTTATTAATTCTGGAAAATTTAACTGTAAAATAGTCAAATAAGGTTACCATAAAATTCTCAATATTTATTCTATTATACATAAATAGCTATAATTATTCCAAAATCTCCATAAATAATAAAAATTAGTTACAGTTATCCAAAAATCACTAAAAATTTACAGAATATTATTTCAATAGTTTAGATCATGCCATAATTTTCTTGATGTCCAAGTCCTAACAGATTTCTTTCTGCAAATCTCACAAAATTCCAAAATTCACTAAAAATACTTATATATCTCCAAATATTATGAAAGTTATAAAATATGTTTATCTTGATTTATCATAACTTAAGTGAATTTTTCACGATTTATGGTACTGTTTAAGTATTTCTTTAGATTTTTCTACTACAGATCACTTAAAAATTCATTTTTCAAGCATAATAATGAAATAAAATACCAAATAATTCCTGGAGCTTTTATACTTCAAAAGAGACATTCTGTGATTTTTCCAGAATTTTATCGAATTATTTTGTATTTTTGAGTATTTTCTTTATTTTTAAATAATCTATATACATTATTTTGCTTAGTATATTTTTACTAAAATTTACACAAGGATAAGTAAATATTTTCTAAAATTTTTCCAATGTTTATTCCCACAATCACATTTATTTAGTATTTTTACTAAATTTTTGTAATATTTTAAGATTAATTCTCATAAATTTCAAATTATCCTTTTTGTCATAATTTTTCTGTTTTTATCACTGTATTTTGATGAAAATTAAATTTTTCCAAAACCTTTTTAAGATTAGTTTTGGTGTTTTTGCACCAAAGCTAATTATATATGTGTTTATATCACATATATAACTCAAAGTTTCAAAGTTTCCTTAAGAATTTTAGAAACTAAACCTTGTGAATGATGTTTGTTACCTTGAGAACCGAGAGAAAGGTTTGTGAAGGTGAGAGTGATCGGGGTTAGTTATGGTGGTGTGCTTAAGGTGATGGCTACGGGTGGTGTTTGTGGTGATGTTTAAAGATGGTGATGGTGGTACTTGGGGAATGGAGATGGTCGCGGTTTGTTTGGAGGATGTTGGTGGTGGTGATGGTGTGGTATGGTTGTTGGTTGTTTGTGTGAGAGCTGAGAGCAAAAAAGGAGATGAAGATGGTTGTGCTTCAGTTAAGGTGGTGGTGTTGGTTGTAGTGTGTGGCCGAGGGGTTCAAGTAGAAGATTAATAATAATGAGCTCTAAGCATGAGGTGTTGTGGCTTAGACTTGCTTAGTCAACTTGTAGACCTAGGTGGCAATTGGAGGAGTTATCTTGGTGTTAGGGATGAATACTTAGTGTCCTAGTAGCTTATGGTACATGCATGTTAGTCGGCCGAAGATGCATGAATGTGCTCTTAGGGTTTTCCACCTAATCATCTAGTAATGATGATAGCTTGATAAGGTGGCATCTTGGTGGTGATGCTTGGTGTTATAAGGGTGGCCGAGAATGCCCTTAGGTAGTGCCACCTTTCCTTTGTAATCATGATAGTTCATGTGTTCATATATATATGTATCTAGATGGTTGTTTCATATGGCGGTTTTGGTGATCATCTAACCGAGAGTTTATATGGCTAAGTGCTTTGATTGATTAACTAGTTAATAACCCATTTAAGGTTTAACTTAATTTAGTAACTAATCAGTTTAAGAGTTTAGTTAGTTTTTACGTGTTAGTTTCTTTCTTGATGTTGTGTTGTAATGTTTAGGTTGGGTTATCATTTGTTTTGATAGTTAATTCACGTATGAGTAGCTTTATACATTACACCCATATACATTTAGCACATATAGTCATAAGTCAAAAGCATGTATATATATATATATATACATGTAAAGTATATATCACCAGTAAAATATATATGTACGTGCATGAATCTACATGCTAAATTTTCATATATATACATGCATGCACACGTAAATTTTAAATTTTTATACATGTATGTAAACATGCATACGTAAATTTTCATATATATGCATGCATACGTGAATTTCTAATATATATACATGCATGTACACGTAAGTTTTCTAATGTATATATACACGCATGCAATCATGCATACGAAAAGTATACATATACTTGACATAATAATATGATTTATTTTAGTCGTAATAAAATTTTAAAAGTATACAATTTATTTTTAGGGTTGTCACAATATATACCCTCACACATCAGTTTACAAACGCATGACACAAGTATTCAAACCCTAATGGAAACCACATATCCACAACCCTAATATGTGTAACATAGCCCCACTCACCTTTGGCTAAACCCTATGAACACATGGACACCGACCTTGGGCTGAACCCTTCAACATATAAACACCACATAACCGAACTCATAACCATATGTCGTATCAACCGAGAATGAAAAGTGTAACACCCGGATATTTTTCTTTGAAGCCGACGAAAGAAGAGAAAGAGAAATAAAGTCCAAAGTCGGGGGACCAAACTCGTCAACGAGAGAAAGTCGGGTGCATGGGAGTATTTAAGGGAGAGGGCAACCCTTACCCTCTCCTCACACCCACATTTCAGCAAAAGAGAGAAAGAAGAGAGAAAGAAGAGAAAAAAAGGGAGAAAAGGGTTGATTCGGGTTGATTCGAGTGAGCAAAATCATCGTGTAGCGAGTCAACACGAAGCTCTTCTTCTTCTTGTAATTTGTGTGAGTTCTAGGACCCTTATTTTACTTGTTTTCAACTGATTTGGGGCTGGAACACATAGTACACCCGTTTTTGAATGTGTGTGTGTTTGACCCATTCGGGTGTGATTGTGTTTGATGCGTTTGAGGTATGTTCTTGGGCTTGTGTGTGCTTGAATGGTGTTATAGTATGCATTCCTAAGGTTTAGGATGGTTGATTTGGGCTTAGAATGGGTTTGGATGAGCTTGGAGGTTGAAAATGGCAGATTGGGTTCGGGAGGACTGCATTCTGCACCAGCTAGGGTTGGGCGACCAACTGGAGGCCATACGACCAACTGGAGGGTGATTGGGGTTCAGTCGCACGATTGAGGTTTAGTCGCATGACTGGGGGTCCAGTCGCATAAGGAGTCATTCACATAAGGTCCATTCGCATAGTGTTCATTCGCACGATTGGTCCATTCGCATGATCTTCAGTCTCATGGAGGCTATGCGACTGAAGGGTGCCCATACGCCCAAATAGAGCTATTGTACCCGAGGAAGAGCGTAGTTAAAGTACTGACTTTCGGGGGAAAGTGCAAATGTAAGTTTTGACGTGGAAGTCCCCGTAGGCACATGTAAGATGACTGTTGGGATCGTAGAAGTCACGTAGGGCATGATGGTGATGATGTTGCAGGTTTGTGCATGATGCATGTTTTGTATGTATGATGATGCCCTGTATAGTAATGCTATAGTGTATGTTGATGTTCCTATTTGTGATGTATGTTTATCTTTCCATGGCTTTGCGTGTTACGTTAACGAATGAATGAATAGTATTATGTAACGTAAAGTGAAAGATAATGAAAAGAAGAACGTAATGAAAGAATGCATGCATTAATGAATGAACGAATAAATGTAAGAAAGGCTTGCAAGCATATGTATGGAGGTGCACACCCAATGAAGGTGTTAGCTCAACGGTGTGAGGGTTAGCTACCCCGAAGGATGCACACTGGGGTCCAATCTTTGTGACTGACCATATGTACGGGATCCTTGCCGCTTACCCTAGATGACTGGATCAGCTTCGTACACAATTTTCGTGATTTAATTACCACAGGTCCAGCATCAGCTTCGTGCACAATGTTCGGGGTATAGCATATGGCATTGATCCAAAATGAAAGAGTAAAGAAAAGTGATGAATGTACTTACCCTAGGTATTGGAGCCAGCTCCGTGCCCAATGTTTGAGGTCTATGAAAGACCTCAGGCTCAGTTACCTGTTTCGTGCACAATGTTCGGGCTAATGTACATGTCATCGAAAGTAATGAACGTACGAATGAACGGAATGAATGTACATGTCATTGAAAGTAATGAACGTACGAATGAACGGAATGAATGTACGAATGAAAGTAAGGAACGTACGAATGAAAGTAAGAATTCATGAATGAATGTGAACGAAAGTAACGAATGTAAATTTAACAATGTACGTTAAATGAACAAAAGTTAACGAACGAATGATGAAGATAATAATGATATTATCTATGTGTACGTATGTTGTGTGATCGCATGTATGTAAAGAACGGTTTTAACGAAAGAAAAGTATGTTTTATTATAAAACTAGAACTCACTCAGCAACGCTGACTTTTTAATGTGTTTCCAGTTGGCAGGTAGTGTTGCTAAGGATGGCAAGGGGCGGCTACTCAGCTCTTTTGGATGGCATCCATTTATATAATGCTTTTGTGATGTAATGCAACAATGTATTTTGTAACTAATTGATGATGTATTATTTGGAAAAAGTATTTATAATGAAATGAGATGTCATTTGAATGTTTCCGCTGTAATATTTTTATAAAGATTATATAATGATGTGTTTTAGGTACGATGATGACCAGCTGTGAGGTGCCCGGGAACGGGGCCTTACAAGTTGGTATCAGAGCCAAAGTTTAAGTGAAATGGGTAAAATTTCAAAATAAACCTTAACTTAAACTAAGAATAGGACAAAAAGGGAAGGGATTCCAGTCTGAGTAGCTGGGTGCCATCAAGTATTTTCTTAATGTTAACCGGTATTATGTGCACATGTTACGTGGTTTATGTGTTGCTGGTAGATTTAGATACTGATGTAGGCAGGACAGGTAATGCTCGGGGTACAAAGAGTAATGTAAGTGGCTAATCACAACTGGCCACTGTAATTAGGGACTTACTATACTTGACATAATTTGAGCTATTCCCTTGAATGACCGTGTTGGTGTTTGAATCTTTCAGTGTGTGATAGAGGATGGCTGGTGGTAGATCATCCAAAGCGTCACGTGGTGGGCTTGCTGCTACGTCGCAGCCCAAAAGAGGCAGGCCTAGAGTTGAAAAGGTGATTCCTGAAGAAACAGAGACCCCTCATCCGGAGGGTGTAGATGAGAGCGTCAATCTGAGAGCCTCGGTAAAGGAGGCGGTAGTGGAAGGGGTGCATCAGGTTATGCAGACGATCTTACCATTCGTGGTGACCGAAATGATAAAGGTCGTACGGGAAGGAGAACGGAAAGAGAGGAATAGGTCCTCGGGAAGACAGGAGCAACCGGAGCCGGAAACGGTTCTTTCTGATGATGAAGAAGGGGAAGAAGAGGAGCCTGCACCGGAGGCAGCACGAGGCTGTAACTAGGGGGCATTTCAACGGTGCAAGCCCCCTACTTTTGATGGTAATGGCACTGCTGCTGCTTCTCACCGATGGGTGAGGGAAATGGAAGACGTTCTGAATATTAGTGAGTGCCGGGAGGATCAGAAAGTAAAGTTTGTTGCCTATTCTTTCGTGGACTCGTCTCTGTGCTGGTGGGACAATATAGTCCAAGCCGAGGGTAGCAAGGCCATCGGGAGGATGAGATGGTCTGAACTGAAAAAGTTGGTGATTAAGGAGTTTTGTCCTCACCAGGAAATGGATAAGGTTGAGAGGGAGTTCCTGCAGCTGGAGGCAGGAACGATGACACATCAGCAGTACACCACGAAGTTCAACGAGATGGCACGTCTGGTGCCGGATCAGGTGACGACTCTATCACGAAAGATTAAGAGGTACATTTAGGGTTTGCTCGCGGATATTCGTAGGCATATGATCGCTGCCCGACCAAGCACATTTAGGTCGGCGGTGGACTTGGCAGGGAGGTTGTATGACGAGAGGGCGGTAGTGGTGGTGGCTGAAGGTAGTAAGAAGGGTGGTGGTGATCGAAACTGGAATGGGAAGAGGTTTGGTCGGGGTGAGGCCTCGACGGGTAACAAGAAGGCACGGGTGGATGATCGCCGTGTAGCCACGCCTGGTACGGGATCGAGAAAGTGTGGCAAATGTGGGAAGAAGCACATTGGTGAGTGTAGATGGGGACTGAATGTTTGCTTCAAGTATGGGAAACTTGGTCATATGGCTAGGGATTGCAGGGGTATGAGGTGCTTCAACTATGGTGAAAGTAGTCATATGAGTAAAGACTGTAAGAAGCCAAGAGTTAAAGGTTCGAGGGTGAAGAAGACGGGAAGTGAAGGACCAAGGGCGAGCGCCAGGGCATTCACTATGACACAGGAGGAAGCTAGGACAGACCCTGATGTTGTGTCCGGTACATTTCTGGTGAACCAAAATTTATCTTCCGTGTTATTTGATTCGGGTGTCAGTAGAAGTTTTATTTCGGTTGCTTTCTGTACTAAGCTGCCGGTTAGTAGTAGTCATGTCAATGTGCCCTGTGATGTAGAAACTGCCATAGGTAAGTCTACCAGGATTTCTGAGATGATAGAAAACTGTGATGTGGAATTAGAAGGTCATAGGTTTCCTGTTCGACCGTTCGTGATGACCTTAGGTGGCTTCGATTTAGTTCTTGGGATGGATTGGTTGGCGGACTTCGAGGCGAATATTATGTGTCGCAAGAAGATGATTCGTTTGATAGCGCCTGACGGGAGTTTGGTAACTGTTTATGGGGATCGGGTCACGACGATTCCGAAAGTAATCTCAATGGCGGTGGCGGGAAAGTGCATGAGGCGCGGATGTAGTGCTTACTTGGCCTATGTAAAGGATGTGGATGCGCCAACACCACCGCTATCCGATGTTCCGGTTGTGTGTGACTTTCCATACGTGTTCCCAGAAGACTTATCGGGGGTGCCACCTGACCGAGAGGTTGAGTTTCAGATTGATCTGATACCGGGTGCCCAACCTGTTGCCAAGGCACCGTATCGGTTGGCTCCGACTGAGATGAAAGAGTTGATGGAGCAATTGCAGGAGCTGCTGGATAAGGGGTTTATTAGACCGAGTATCTCTCCTTGGGGTGCTCCGGTCTTATTCGTAAAGAAGAAAGACGGTAGCATGAGGATGTGTATAGACTACCGTGAGCTAAATAAGTTGACGGTGAAGAATCGGTACCCGTTGCCGAGGATTGATGATTTGTTTGATCAGCTTCAAGGTGTCAGTTGGTTTTCGAGGATCGACCTTCTATCTGGCTACCATCAGCTAAAGGTGAAAGAGCAGGATATTCCTAAAACAGCTTTTCGCACGCGCTACGGTCACTACGAGTTTCTTGTCATGTCTTTTGGTTTGACCAATGCGCCAGCTGCTTTTATGGACTTGATGAATCGGGTGTGTCGCCCGATGTTGGATAATCAGTGATTGTGTTTATTGATGATATCCTGATTTATTCAAAAAGCGAGATAGAGCATGCCGGTCACATTCGAGAGGTATTGGAGACGTTGAGGAGGGAGAAGTTGTATGCCAAGTTCCCCAAATGCGCGTTTTGGTTGCGCGAAGTCCAATTTTGGGTCATGTGGTAAATCCCGACGGGATTATGGTGGACCCGGCTAAGGTGGAGGCAGTGATGCAATGGAAGTCTCCAAATACGCCATCTGAGGTCCGTAGTTTCTTGGGTTTGGCGGGCTATTACAGAAGATTTATTCAAGACTTCTCTAAGATCGCTTCTCCACTAACCAAGTTGACCCGGAAGGATGTGAAATTTGTATGATGTCAAGCTCAAGAGAACGCATTTGAAAAATTGAAGACGAGATTGACTCAAGCTCATGTTCTGTCATTACCTGATGGAAGTGAGGATCTGGTGGTTTATTTTGATGCTTCCTATTCGGGATTGGGGTGCGTGTTAATGCAGAGAGGGAAGGTTATAGCTTATGCATCTCGACAGTTGAAAGTTCATGAGATCAACTATCCTACTCATGACTTGGAGCTAGCAGCAGTGGTCTTTGCACTAAAGATTTGGAGGCACTATCTCTACGGGACGAAGTGCGGCATTTTCACTGACCACAAGATCTTGAAGTATCTCTTCAAGCAGAAAGACTTGAACATGAGGCAGAGGTGATGGTTGGAGCTCATAAAGGATTATGATTGTGAGGTCCATTATCATCCGGGCAAAGCCAACGTGGTGGCGGACGCCCTTAGCCGAAAGGAGAGACCTGAACCGATTCGGGTGAAGGCGTACCAGCTGATTATGACCTCTGATGTGATGAAGCAAGTCAAAGAGTTTCAAGATGAGGCATTGAAGGAAGATCAACTTAACTCTGAAAGAATGAGAGGTCTGGTTGCGGAATTGGGTGAAAACACACTCGGTGTTAAGTCCAGATTCGGGCGGATGTGGATTCGTCATTTTGGGAATCTACGGGTGAAGATTATGGATGAGGCTCACAAGACTCGAAACTGTATTCATCCCGGTGCTACAAAGATGTATCAAGACATGATGAAAGACTATTGGTGGCCGGGTATGAAGCGTGATGTGGTGGAGTATGTGAGTAAGTGCCTTACTTGTCTGCAAGTGAAGGCCGAGCATCAGAAGCCGTATGGGAAGATCCAACCTTTGGATATACCGGAATGGAAGTGGGAGCGCATCACCATGGATTTCATTATGAAGCTGCCGTGTACTCTGAAAGGGTATGATGCTATATGGGTGATTGTTGATCGTCTGACGAAGAGTGCTCACTTCCTACCGATTCGCGAGACATATTCATCTGAGAGGTTGGCTGATCTGTTCATCAAGGAAATTATAACTCGTCATGGTGTGCCGGTGTTTATTGTGTCTGATCGTGACACACGTTTTACATCCAAATTCTGGAAGAAATTCCACGACGCCATGGGGACGAGATTACATATTAGCACGGCTTACCATCCCCAAACTAATGGTCAGTCAGAAAGGACCATTCAGACGTTGGAGGACAAGCTTCAGGCATGTGTGATTGATTTTGGGGGAAGTTAGGATGACCACTTACCGTTAGCTGAATTCTCATACAACAACAGCTATCATGCCAGCATTGGTATGCCACCCTATGAGATGCTATACGGTAGGAGGTGCAGGACACCCGTTTGTTGGGGTGATATTGGTCATAAAGAGTTCGTGAGCGTCGAGGTGATCGAGGCTACTACTGAAAAGCATGAAAGGATCAAAGCCTTCATGAAGGCAACCAAAGATAGGCAGAAGTCGTACGCCGACAAACGACACAGACCGATTGAGTTCCAAGTGGGTGACCGGGTTATGTTGAAGGTCTCACCTTGGAAAGGTATCATTTATTTCAGGAAGCGGGGCAAGTTGAGCCCAAGATACATAGGCCCTTTCCGAATCATTGCTCGAGTAGGAGAGGTGGCCTATAGATTGGAGTTACCAGATGAGTTAAGTGGAATTCACCTGACATTCCACATATCTCATCTAAGTGTTTGGCAGATGAAGATATGATTTTTCCATTGGAGGATATCGAAGTAGACAAACGGCTCAATTATATGGAGCAACCAGTAGCAATCATTGATCGAAAGGAGAAGAGGCTGAGAAATAAAGCGGTTCCTTTTGTGCGTGCACAGTGGACGCACAGGAAGGGATCCGAGTCAACGTGGCAGACCGAAGAGGAAATGAGACATCATTACCCGCATTTGTTCGAGGAATAACAGGTTTCGGGGATGAAACCAATATGAGAGGGGTGGACTTGTAACACCCGGATATTTTTCTTTGAAGCCGACGAAAGAAGAAAAGAGAAATATAGTCCAAAGTCAGGGGACCAAACTCATCAACAAGAGAAAGCCGGGTGCATGGGAGTATTTAAGGGAGAGGGCAGCCCTTACCCTCTCCCCACCCACATTTCAGCAATAGAGAGAAAGAAGAGAGAAAGAAGAGAAAAAAGGGAGAAAAGGGTTGATTCGGGTTGATTCGAGTGAGCAAAATCGTCGTGTAGCTAGTCAACACGATGCTCTTCTTCTTCTTGTAGTTTGTGTGAGTTCTAGGACCCCTATTTTACTTGTTTTCAAATGATTTAGGGCTGGAACATATAGTAAACCCATTTTTGAATGTGTGTGTGTGTGTTTGACCCATTTGGGTGTGATTGTGTTTGATGCGTTTGAGGTATGTTCTTGGGCTTGTGTGTGCTTGAATGGTGTTATAGTATGCATTCCTAAGATTTAGGATGGTTGATTTGGGCTTAGAATGGGTTTCATTGAGCTTGGAGGTCGAAAATGGCAAATTAGGTTCGTGAGGACTGCATTCTGCACCAGGTAGGGTTGGGCGATCGACTGGAGGCCATACGGCCGACTAGAGGGCGATTGGGGTTCAGTCGCATGATTGAGGTTTAGTCGCACGACTGGGGGTCCTGTCGTATGGGGAGTCATGCGACTGAGAGCCCAGTCGCATGTGTGCTCATTCGCAGGTCCATTCACATAGATTTCATTCGCACGATTGGTCCATTCGCATGATGTTCAGCCGCATGGAGGCTATGCGACTAAAGGGTGCCCATACGCCTAAATAGGACTGTTGTACCCGAGGAAAAGCATAGTTAAAGTACTGACTTTTGGGGGAAAGTGAAGATGTAAGTTTTGACATGGAAGTCCCCGTAGGCACATGTAAGATGACTGTTGGGATCATAGAAGTCACGTCGGGCATGATGGTGATGATGTTGCGTGTTTGTGCATGATGCATGTTATGTATGTATGATGATGCCCTGTATAGTAATGCTATAGTGTATGTTGATGTTCCTATTTGTGACGTATGTTTATCTTTCCGTGGCTTTGCGTGTTACGTTAATGAATGAATGAAAAGTATTATGTAACGTAAAGTGAAAGATAATGAAAAGAGGAACGTAATGAAAGAATGCATGCATTAATGAATAAACGAATGAATGTAAGAAAGGCTTGCAAGCATATGTATGGAGGTGCACACCCAATGAAGGTGTTAGCTCAATGGTGTGCGGGTTAGCTACCCCGAAGGATGCACACTGGGGTCCAATCTTTGTGATTGACCATATGTACGGGATCCTTGCCGCTTACCCTAGATGACTGGATCAGCTTCGTGCACAATGTTCATGATTTAATTTCCACAGGTCCAGCATCAGCTTCGTGCATAATGTTCGGGGTATAGCATATGGCATTGATCCAAAATGAAAGAGGAAAGATAAGCGATGAATGTACTTACCCTAGTGTCACACCCCCGGGCCCAGGTAGGGTGGGACGTCACAGATTAGCAACAACATACATGGCAGCGGAAACAAACCAATATAGGAGCTCAAAGGGAGAGAACATCACATGGCATTTAAAGTTTTAAAAGACATCGGGCTGGAAACAGATCCAGCCCCAAATGTTTACATAGTTCAACAAAATAAAATAGTCATAAAATCAAATTGTTCAAGTCATGATTTTGGTCACACAAGCAAATGCCATGGTCTCGGGGTTGAGTCTAAGTCTTCCATAATAGCTAAGAGTCTTCACGGGTTACCTGAAACATGCTCAAAAGAAAATTGTGTCAACTAAAAAGTTGGTGAATTCAAGTGCTTAAACTTTCAAAACAATAAAAGGAACTCTTAAAGTCCACAGAAAAGGTTTTAGAATCAAGTGTGAAAGTTTATGAAAATCTCATTTGATTTTAAAAGCATCATTTTTAGTATCAGTCATTGTGAGGTATCACAATCAACCCTTCACTTGGTCCCCGGTTAGCCTCTTCTAAACTTGTGTTTAACCGGATATTCCCGAAGGAAAGAACCAAGCCTCAGAACAGTGAACCATTCCTGCTAGGATGGTTCACCATAGTATCTTATTCAAAACCTGTTACATGCCACAAACGACCCCTCAGGATCTCAGTGGGGTACCTCCCTGTAGCGGGAGCCACTGTGCGTGGGGGATTCCCCAAATAGATCTATTCATGTAAAACAAGCGGTTCATAAAAGAATTAATGATCATGATATAAGTATCAGGAGGTATCCAAAAGTCCCACATACAAGCGTCAAATAAAGCACAATCATAGTTCATAACAAAAGAGGGTGTTCCATCCCAAAATTGTAAGTAAAAAGGGATCACTGGAACTCACCTTAGACGTTAAGCAAAGAAATCCTTCGTTTGCCAGGAATATCTCAAATCTAGCACCCTATCATGAATATATTAAGTGATTAGCTACTGCTCTAAACCTATTTAAGGTGCATCAAGAGTGTCTAAGCCTTAGTTGGTCGGGTTCGACTTTGATTCGATTAAAGTTTGTATAAAAGTTTCCTTTTATGGAAAGTCAAGGTTTCTCATACAATTAAGGGTTTTTACATTACTAAGTCCAAATATATGGTAAATATGCTAATAAAGTGACTAATTTGCTTATTGGATTCGGTTATGAAGTTTAACAAAATTTTACAGTTTAGCCCCTGAAGTTTCCAAATTGATAGTTTCAACCCTTAAGTTTGGTTTCTTGTATTAGATGATGTTTATAACCAAAAATCAGTTTCAAGAACTTAATATAACTTTATTTTAAGAATATATACTCAAGTTTTCAGTATATGGGCTCGGTTTATAATTTACGCGTTTAACGTTGCCGGTTACGGTAAAACCGAAGGGTTTAAGATGGTTAACAATGGGTTTTCATGTTTTTGAGTCTAGGTCTAGTAGCTAACTTTTTAAATTCATCTTTATAAGTTTCTAACATTTTAAATCACAAAATTTACCCCTAGTAGTGGGAAGACTCGTTTTTACGTTTAAACCGTTAAAACACGTTTTAACCGGGTTTGACCATTTTAAAAGCTTGTTTGACCAACCTTTCCACTTTATAAGTTATTTTATTATTTATCCTACTAGAATGCCATGATTTTATAAGTTCTCACCTTATATCCATTTTTCTTAGATTTTCCTAAAAATGTCTCTCGGTTAGCACCCGTTTTCACTTAAAATTCCATTTAAATTATCTTTTGACCACTAAAAATTCCCATTAACTCCATAAAACTTTATTTATCCTTAATGAACCTGGAATTCTCTTTAAAAAGTTTATAGTTCAAGATTTCTTGTTTTTAAGTAATTTTAGCTTGTTTTCGGGTCCCGAAAGTGACCAAAATGGGTCTAAACACAACATGTCCTTTGTTCCAGAGATTAAACAATATTAACACTCTTAATATTCATCAAAAACTACTGAAATAACATTCCAAAATCGTGGCCTAGTCATTCTACTCATCCATAGCTTTCAAAGACATAGAAAACGCCATAACCGGCCATTACACTTGTGTAAATCATTGTAACTTAAGTTTATTCATTACCAAAACTACATCTAACTTAGAAATCTGGTTGTTGGGGTGTCTAAAAATCATTTTTGAGCAGGTTATAACCCTTGTTTAAGAGGGTTTTCAAGAAAGTGTTTAAGGTGTGTTGTAACTTGTAGAAAGAGTGGTTTTTCGAGGTGTTCTTGTGTTAACACCTTCCATTCATGGTGTACAACCATTTTTAAAATTCAAAGAATATTATTAGGATTTTATTGAGTCATTAGAAATCAGGTTACAAGGTTGGTTTCTAAAGGTTACAAGATGCACAAGTTGGGTGGTGAGAATCACCCAAAAAGAGGTTCTAGGTGTAACTCTTGTTACAACTATAGACCGACATGTTATACTTGTGGAATACCTTCAATAATGTGGAAATCTCTCCAAGAACAAGGTATTAGTGAGTTTTTTCTGCTACAACAAGAAAAATAGGGTTTTTAGGTGCAAAAATGAAGTCAAACTTGAGAAATGACCAAAACCGAACATAGTGAGCTTACACTTGATGCATCTCACGGTTTAGAAGGTGTGGATGGTCGTGGATGGTTGAAATCTCCTTGGACTTGACTGTAGAACCTCGAACAAGAGCTGGAACCTCAAGTCTTGCACGTTCCAAGCCTCAAAACATCACCAAAAGGTCACCTTCCTTGCGGTTTGTTACTGGCCGATGTTGTTGTTATTGTTGTTCGTGACTTGGAGCTGGAATGGAGGCTGAAATGAGAGAGTGTTGTGTGTGTCTTCTGGTGTGAATAATCCGAGAGAGAGAGGAGAGAATGAGAGTGAAGTTGTCTTGCAAGGGTGAAGGTTGCATGTGTAGAGAGTGGTTGATAGAAGTGGGTTGTGTGTAGTGGTGGACAAGGGTGTCCATTGGTGGCAAGGGGCGGCCGATTTGGCCTTTAGTGGAAGGCTTTTCAAATTTTATTTTTAAATGTAAACTAATTATTATGTGGTTTTATTTTTGTAGTGTAGTATTTAAAGGGGTAAGAGTTTTTAGTTAGTAGGTATCTTGTGCATGGTTATGCATGCATTAGCCGAATGTTTTCAAGTGTGTGTGTGCACATATGCTTTTAATTGTTTCAATCGATATTGTATATTCTACTTAGGGTGGCTAATTGATATTCCCGAGCACTAATTTTCTAAAAAGTCAAGACACAAAATGACTAAATTCACATAAATCACATAGAATTATGAAAATGGATCCAATAAGAATTGGTGATTCTAAAATTATTGATATTCCATTATTAGTACACATAAGATGGGATATGATGCAATTAAATTAGGGTTTAGAATAGTGACCTTGGGACCGGTTGTCACATTCTTCCACCGTTTAGGAAATTTCGCTTAGAATTGGTACGGGTGGGTTTAAAGAGATGCGGGTAGTTCTTCCTCATCTCGTCCTCATGTTCCCAAGTGAATTCCGGCCCTCGTCTCGAGTTCCATCTAACCTTAACCTTGGGTATGCGGCTTCGTCTGAGTTGCTTAACCAAACGGTCCGTGATCTCTATAGGCTCTTCCACGAAGTTTAGCTTATCATTGATTCTTATCTCCTTCACCGGTAGCTCTAAGGTTTTGTCTACCAGGCATTTCTTCAAGTTTGACACGTGGAAGGTGTCGTGTATATAACTCAATTTCTGAGGTAGTTTCAACTTGTACGCCTTAGGACCAATTCTTGCAAGTATTTCAAATGGTCCAATGTATCTTGGGTTTAACATGCCTCTTTTTCCAAATCTCTCGGTTCCTTTCCATGGTGCTACCTTCAGCATTACCCTATCACCTATCTGAAACTCTAATGGTTTTCGTCTTCTATCAGCGTACTTCTTTTGACGGTCCCTTGCTGCCCGTAGACGTTCCTTGATCTTGAAAATCTTATCAGTGGTCTCTAATACGATGTCGGGTCCCAACACTTGACTATCACGAATTTCATTCCAACTCAAGGGTGACAGACATTTCCTACCATAGAGAGCCTCATACGGAGCAGCATTGATACTTGCATGGTAACTGTTATTATAGGAGAACTCTACCAATGGAAGATGGTTATCCTAATTCCCTCCAAAATCAATTACGCAAGCTCTCAGCATATCTTCTAAGGTTTGAATAGTCCTTTCGCTTTGACCGTCAGTTTGCGGGTGGTAAGCCGTGCTTAAGTCCAGGCGGGTTCCTAAAGCTCGTTGAAGTGATTTCCAGAAACGTGAAGTAAAACGACTATCACGGTCGGAGATTAGGGATAGTGGCACACCATGCCTAGCCACTATTTCATTAATATACATTTGAGCCAGTCTTGACATGTCATAGTCTTCCTGAATTGGTAAGAAGTGAGCTAATTTTGTTAGTTTACCCACTATTACCCAAATACCATCATGACCCCTAGACGTTCTGGGTAACTTGGTAACAAAATCCATCATGACATTATCCCATTTCCATTCTGGGATTTCTGACTGCTGCAACGTCCCTGGCGGTTTTTGGTTTTCAGCTTTTACCATGGCACAGGTAAGACATTTTGCGACATAAACGGCGATTGATTTCTTGATTCCAGGCCACCAGAAAAGTGCCTTCAAATCCTGGTACATTCTATCACTTCCAGGATGAACTGAATACCTAGATTTGTGAGCTTCATCTAGAATTACCTCTCAAATTCCCCCATGCTTTGGCACCCATGTTCTCCCTTCGCACTTATATGTAATCATTTCCTGTTTCAAATCGCTTTTCCTTTCCAGTTAATCCTTCTCCCACTAAATTTTCCTCCTTTAACGCTTCACTTTGAGCTTCTTTCAGCCTTGCGATTAGGTCAGTGTACACATTTATCCTTAAAGCTCGTACACGAAGAGGTTTTTCTCTCTCCTTTCTGCTCAAAGCATCTGCCACCACGTTGGCCTTACCGGGATGATAACGGATTTCACACTCATAGTCGTTCAACAACTCAACCCATCTTCTTTGATGCATGTTTAGCATCTTCTGGTTGAGAATGTGTTGCACACTTCGATGGTCAGTGTAAATGACGCACTTTGTGCCATAGAGGTAGTGCCTCCACATTTTGAGAGCAAACACCACAGCACCTAATTCCAAATCATGCGTAGTATAGTTCTTTTCGTGATCGTTTAGCAGTCTAGATGCATAGGCAATGACCTTGTTGCGTTGTATTAGCACACATCCTAACCCCTGACGCGAGGCGTCGTAATAGACTACGAAGTCTTCGACTCCTTCCGGGAGGGCTAGAACAGGTGCACTGTACAACTTTTCCTTGAGCGTCTCAAAGGCTTCATCTTGCTCTGGTTCCCACACAAAGTTTTGCTCTTCTTAGTCAGTACGGTCAATGGTTGCACAATGCGCGAGAAGTCTTTTATGAATCGTCGGTAGTATCCGGCCAATCCTAGGAATTACCTAATCTCAGTGGGAGTTTCAGGAATCTTCCAATTCTTTATAGCCTCAATCTTGGAAGGGTCAACTTGAATTCCATTCTCATTCACTACATGCCCTAAAAATTGGATCTCTCGCATCCAAAATTCACATTTTGAAAATTTGGCATATAGTTGCTCATTCTTGAGTAACTCAAGAATTAGTCTGAGATGTTTCTCGTGCTCTTCCTTATTACTGGAGTAGATCAGAAGGTCGTCGATGAACACGATCACAAACTTGTCGTGATATGGGCGGCATACATGGTTCATGAGATCCATGAATGCTGTTGGTGCATTAGTCAGCCCGAAGGGCATGACTAAGTACTCATAGTGCCCATACCTAGTTCGGAAAGCCGTCTTGGGTATGTCTTCTTCCCTTATCTTTAGTTGGTGGTAACCGGATCTTAAATCTATCTTGGAAAAGTAGCTTGCTCCTTGAAGTTGATCAAATAGGTCGTCTATCCTCGGAAGTGGGTAACGGTTCTTTATGGTCAACTTATTTAACTCCCGGTAGTCAATGCACATGCGTAAGGTTCCATCCTTCTTTTTCACAAATAACACCGGGGCACCCCATGGAGAGACACTCGGACGTATGAATCCTTTGTCCAACAGTTCTTGAATTTGCGTCATCAGTTCCTTCATCTCAGGAGGGGCGAGTCGATACGGCGCCTTGGCTACCGGTGCAGCGCTAGGTAGCAAATCTACTTGGAACTCAACTTGTCGATTCGGGGAAGTCCCGGTAGGTCTTCTGGAAACACCTCAGGGTATTCAGAACTACTGGGAAATCCGAAATCTTCTTCTCCTCTTTGGTCTTCATCACGTAGATGATGAAAGCTGAGCATCCCTTCCTTAAGCTCTTGGTAGCTTTTAAATGGGATATCATGGGGCATAAGGTGTTACTCCTTTCTCCTTGCACCACTAACTCTTCCTTGTCGTTCAACGGTATCTTGAGTAGGCGTTCATCACAAACAATTTCGACTCTGTTCTTAGCTAACCAGTCCATGCCAACAACCACATCAAATCCTCCTAACTTAATGGGCATCAGATCTATCTTAAATGTATTCCCATTTAGATTTATTGAACAATCCTTTATGATTTCATTAGTTTCTAAAATGTTGCCATCAGCTAATTCGACGGTAAACGTATCGGCTAAGGTATGCGTAGCTAGGTCAATCAAGGATCTAAAAGCACTAGAGATAAAACTAGCAGTCGCTCCAGTATCAAACAAAACAGTAACAAGATGATCTTTTACAAGAAACGTACCATTAACCACATCAGGTTCCCTTCGGGCTCCAGCTGGGTCCATCACAAAAGCTCTTCCCTTGGGCTTGTTGGGTCGGGTGTCCTTGTTTCTTCCTAGTTTGGGGCATTTGTTCCTCATATGCCCTGGATCTCCGCACCCATAGCATTACTTTCCAGGCTCGTAGGTACAGTCTTTAATCAGGTGACCAGGTCTCTTGCACCGATAACAAGGCATGGGATTGCACTCCCCTTGGTGATGAATCTTGCATTTGTCGCAGAAGGGGCTTGTGCCTAGATACAACCTCTTTGCCTTTCCACCATGGTCGCTTCGTCTCCCTTCTTCTCTAGGTCTCTTGTTTGATCCGCTACTGCTGCTGACCACCTTCCTAGTATCAAACCACTTCCTCTTCTCTTCAACAGCCTTCTTTTATCCTCAGTTTTCCCATGTTCAGTCCACCCAGCTCTAACTAGGTCGTCGGTCAGACTGCTGGTAAAGTCGACCGCAGCCTGTATGGTTGTAGGCCTGGATGACCGAACCATGCCCCTCACCCTTGGGTGTAACCCCCAGATAAAGCGGGCCATGCCCTTGGATTCTGGCATCACCAAGTGCGGTACCAGTTGGGACAATGCAAGGAACTGGTTGATGTATTCGGTGTAGTTCGGGCCCCTCATCTCCAAATTCAGAAATCTAGCCTCCAGTTTTTCTAGCTGGTTGATCGGGCAGTACTTGTTGGTGATTAGTTCCCTGAACTCAGACCAGTTCATCCTACCAACGGCGTCCTGGCCTCGAGGCTGAATGATGGTTTTCCACCATTCAAGTGCTGGTCCCTTGAGAGATTGAGAAGCAAACCTCACCATGTGTTCCAACTTGCATTCGCTGATGTCTAACACAGCTTCGATTTTGTCCAGCCACCTATATGTTTCAATTGCACCCTCGGTGCCATGGAAGTCCTTTGGCTTGCAAGCCATGAATGTTTTGTAGGAGCACCCTTCCTGATAGCTTCAGATTCCTCGTTTTCAGTCCCAGTACCACCTCCGGTGACGTTCCGATCAGCATTGATTTGAGCAATGATGGTTGGTATAGCGTGCGCAATTTGCTGTGCCACGAGATTTGCCATCTTCTCGTCATTTCCTGAGTTAGCATTCTCCCCGATGGGAGTCCCTGGAGGAGTAGGAGGTTGGTTTCTGGTTCGCCTTGTCCCTTCGTGACGACCTCGGTACGCTCCTTGCCTTCCGATGCGTGTTCCTCTTCTGGTAGGCATTCTGATAGTACTACAGATAAAGTCGTTTAGCATCTCATAATTTGTTTCAAATAATCTATGCATCAATTACCTACAAGGCTCCCTCTATACGAGGAAAGAATACGGTGTATAATTACACACAACTTACCAATTTCCACAGATTACCAATTTAAACAGTTTAAGCAGTCATAAAGAATGGCATGGCCTAACACCATGAATAAACAACACATGACAGATAATCATAAATGTTTCAACAGCATTGTATCATAGGAATTAGTTCAAAACAAGACGAAGTTCATAGTATCAGAGTCTAGCTCTTACAAAGTGGAAGGTGCCATCACCCCCATGAATAATAATAATAATAATGTCAGATAATGATAAGTTTGTTTCCTTCAAGTGTTCAAAGACAGATATCTCTTCCCCCTTCCACATGTCGCCTTCACATCCACTTGTTTTTCATCCATCCCATCCATCCAGAGCTCTTCTTCCTCTGTTCCTGCTCCAACCTCTGCACCCCGTGTGACGCCATCATAGCTTGGAATTGAGCAGACTGGGAGGTCCGGGTAGCGTGCTGAAGAGTCAGCTCGTGGCGACGGACGGTCTTCAATAGCTCCTCTTGTGTTGCATCAGTAGGTCCTACGTCACTAGCTCGACGACTGGATTGTGAATACCTATCTCCTGCTAGTACGCTGGGGTCGTCGTACATGCTGTGCCTCAGAGGCATCCAGGGCTCCTCCTGTGGGTGGCGTTGGTGCGGCTCGAACGGCGGTGGTGCGGGTATAGGAGTTCTAACCGGTGATGGAGGAGGAGGGGGCATCCTAAATGAGACCGAAGGTCCAGGTCTAGCACTTTTTCATGGACGAGTGACGGTGCGTGCTCCCCTATTCCCAATGGGAGGGATAGGTGAGTGGGATGGAGCGGCAACATGCGGCGAGTGGGAGCGCGTCCGGCTCCTGGAAGGTGTCGTCGAAGAAGAGTCCTTGGAAGCTTCAGTTTCCTCTAACGTGACGGATATCCAACCCGGGTGTCCACACCTCCTAAGGTATTCCTCATACTCCGTGCGCGGTTTTGCCTTCTTGGTGTCCCCTACTGGTGCACTGCTCTCAGTAGGGTATGCAGGTGCTTTTCCCTTGTCAGCCATAGTTGTTTCCTGTAAAAAGACATCATGAGTAATTTGGTTTCTCATAGCTCATGATAATCTTAATAATAATAATAATATACTCATAGTACTAGTGATGGCATTAGTATCAGGAATCTCTATGTATCCCTCATCAATGATGTTAGAATCAATTGTTTCTCAAAATAATGTCAGGCAAAATAGTTCATCTTTAAAAATCAATTTCAAATCCCCAGTCAAAATAAATTTCAAAGTTAATCAGCATCAAACAGAAAGGTCCAGACATAACTTAGAGGTTCGTGATGGAAATTACGCGTCCGGTAAATTCATGATTACGTTGATCAAGTGTAATCATCAATTTACCCAACCCGATCATTCCAACACTTTCCCACAAGGACAGTCCTAGGGTATCAGGGTTGTAGCCTAGGGTCTACTATGGTATTCCCGACTTCTCTACAACCTTTGGCTCTAACACCAATCTGTCACACCCCCGGGCCCAGGTAGGGTGGGACGTCACAGATTAGCAACAACATACATGGCAGCGGAAACAAAACAATATAGGAGCTCAAAGGGAGAGAACATCACATGGCATTTAAAGTTTTAAAAGACACCGGGCTGGAAACAGATCCAGCCCCAAATGTTTACATAGTTCAACAAAATAAAATAGTCATTAAATCAAATTGTTCAAGTCATGATTTTGGTCACACAAGCAAATGCCATGGTCTCGAGGTTGAGTCTAAGTCTTCCATAATAGCTAAGAGTCTTCACGGGTTACCTGAAACATGCTCAAAAGAAAATTGTGTCAACTAAAAAGTTGATGAATTCAAGGGCTTAAAGTTTCAAAACAATAAAAGGAACTCTTAAAGTCCACAGAAAAGGTTTTAGAATCAAGTGTGAAAGTTTATGAAAATATCATTTGATTTTAAAAGCATCATTTTAGTATCAGTCATCGTGGGGTATCACAATCAACCCTTCACTTGGTCCCCGGTTGGCCTCTTCTAAACTTGTGTTTAACCGGATATTCCCGAAGGAAAGAACCAAGCCTCAGAACAGTGAACCATTCCTGCTAGGATGGTTCACCATAGTATCTTATTCAAAAACTATTACATGCCACAAACGACCCCTCAGGATCTCAGTGGGGCACCTCCCTATAGCGGGAGCCACTGTGCGTGGGGGATTCCCCAAATAGATCTATTCACATAAAACAAGTGGCTCACATAAGAATTAATGATCATGATATAAGTATCAGCAGGTATCCAAAAGTCCCACATACAAGCATGAAATAAAGCACAATCATAGTTCATAACAAAATAATTAAAATCGTCATGTAGCGAGTCAACACGATGCTCTTCTTCTTCTTGTAGTTTGTGTGAGTTCTAGGACCCGTATTTTACTTGTTTTCAACTGATTTGGGGCTGGAACATATAGTAAACCCGTTTTTGAATGTGTGTGTGTGTTTGACCCATTTGGGTGTGATTGTGTTTGATGCGTTTGAGGTATGTTCTTGGGCTTATGTGAGCTTGAATGGTGTTATAGTATGCATTCCTAAGGTTTAGGATGGTTGATTTGGGCTTAGAACGGGTTTCAATAAGCTTGGAGGTCGAATATGGCAGATTGGGTTCGGGAGGACTGCATTCTGCACCAGCTAGGGCTGGGCGACCGACTGGAGGCCATACGGCCGACTAGAGGGCGATTGGGGTTCAGTCGCACGATTGAGGTTCAGTCGCACGACTGGGGGTCCAGTCGTATGGGGAGTCATACGACTGAGAGCCCAGTCGTATGTGTGCTCATTCGCAGGTCCATTCGCATAGATTTCATTCGCACGATTGGTCCATTCGCATGATGTTCAGCCGCATGGAGGCTATGCGACTGAAGGGTGCCCATACGCCCAAATAGGACTGTTGTACCAGAGGAAGAGCGTAGTTAAAGTACTGACTTTTGGGGGAAAGTGAAGATGTAAGTTTTGACGTGAAAGTCCCCGTAGGCACATGTAAGATGACTGTTGGGATCGTAGAAGTCACGTAGGGCATGATGGTGATGATGTTGCGTGTTTGTGCATGATGCATGTTATGTATGTATGATGATGCCCTGTATAGTGATGCTATAGTATATGTTGATGTTCCTATTTATGACGTATGTTTATCTTTCCGTGGCTTTGCGTGTTACGTTAATGAATGAATGAAAAGTATTATGTAACATAAAGTGAAAGATAATGAAAAGAGGAACTTAATGAAAGAATGCATGCATTAATGAATGAACGAATGAATGTAAGAAAGGCTTGCAAGCATATGTATGGAGGTGCACACCTAATGAAGGTGTTAGCTCAATGGTGTGCGGGTTAGCTACCCCGAAGGATGCACACTGGGGTCCAATCTTTGTGATTGACCATATGTACGGGATCCTTGCCGCTTACCCTAGATGACTGGATCAGCTTCGTGCACAATGTTCGTGATTTAATTACCACAGGTCCAGCATCAGCTTCGTGCACAATGTTCGGGGTATAGCATATGACATTGATCCAAAATGAAAGAGGAAAGATAAGCGATGAATGTACTTACCCTAGTGTCACACCCCCGGGCCCAGGTAGGGTGGGACGTCACATATTAGAAACAACATACATGGCAGCATAAATAAACCAATATAGGAGCTCAAAGGGAGAGAACATCACATGGCATTTAAAGTTTTAAAAGACACCAGGCTGGATACAGATCCAGCCCCAAATGTTTACATAGTTCAACAAAATAAAATAGTCATTAAATCAAATTGTTCAAGTCATGATTTTGGTCACACAAGCAAATGTCATGGTCTCGGGGTTGATTCTAAGTCTTCCATAATAGCTAAGAGTCTTCACGGGTTACCTGAAACATGCTCAAAAGAAAATTGTGTCAACTAAAAAGTTGGTGAATTCAAGGGCTTAAAGTTTCAAAACAATAAAAGGAACTCTTAAAGTCCACAGAAAAGGTTTTAGAATCAAGTGTGAAAGTTTATGAAAATCTCATTTGATTTTAAAAGCATCATTTTTAGTATCAGTCATCGTGGGGTATCACAATCAACCCTTCACTTGGTCCCCAGTTGGCCTCTTCTAAACTTGTGTTTAACCGGATATTCCCGAAGGAAAGAACCAAGCCTCAGAACAGTGAACCATTCCTGCTAGGATGGTTCACCATAGTATCTTATTCAAAACCTGTTACATGCCACAAACGACCCCTCAGGATCTTAGTGGGGTACCTCCCTGTAGCGGGAGCCACTGTGCGTGGGGGATTCCCCAAATAGATCAATTCACATAAAACAAGCGGTTAACAAAAGAATTAATGATCATGATATAAGTATCAGCAGGTATCCAAAAGTCCTACATACAAGCATCAAATAAAGCACAATCATAGTTCATAACAAAAGAGCGTGTTCCATCCCAAAACAGTAAGTAAAAAGGGATCACTAGAACTCACCTTAGACGTTAAGCAAAGAAATCCTTCGTGTGCCGGGAATATCTCAAGTCTAGCACCCTATCATGAATATATTAAGTGATTAGATACTGCTCTAAACCTATTTAAGGTGCATCAAGAGTGTCTAAGCCTTAGTTGGTCGGGTTCGACTTTGATTCGATTAGGGTTTGTATAAAAGTTTCCTTTTATGGAAAGTCAAGGTTTCTCATACAATTAAGGGTTTTTACATTACTAAGTACAGAATATATGGTAAATATACTAATAAAGTGACTAAGTTGCTTATTGGAGTCGGTTATGAAGTTTAACAAAATTTTACAGTTTAGTTCCTGAAGTTTCCAAATTGACAGTTTCTACCCTTAAGTTTGGTTTCTTGTATTAGATGGCGTTTATAACCAAAAATCAGTTTCAAGAACTTAATATAACTTTATTTTAAGAATATATACTCAAGTTTTCAGTTTATGGGCTCGGTTTATAATTTACACGTTTAACGTTGCCGGTTACGGTAAAACCGAAGGGTTTAAGATGGTTAACTATGGGTTTTTATGTTTTTAAGTCTAGGTCCAGTAGCTAACTTTTTAAAGTCATATTTGTAAGTTTCTAACATTTTAAATCACAAAATTTACCCCTAGTAGTGGGAAGACTCGTTTTTACGTTTAAACCGTTAAAACACGTTTTTAACCGGGTTTGACCATTTTAAAAGCTTGTTTGACCAACCTTTCCACTTTATAAGTTATTTTATTATTTATCCTACTGGAATGCCATGATTTTTATAAGTTCTCACCTTATATCCATTTTTCTTAGATTTTCCTAAAAATGTCTCTCGGTTAGTACCCGTTTTCACTTAAAATTCCATTTAAATTATCTTTTGACCACTAAAAATTCCCATTAACTCCATAACACTTTATTTATCCTTAATTAACCTGGAATTATCTTTAAAAAGTTTATAGTTCAAGATTTCTTTTTTTTAAGTAATTTTAGCTTGTTTTCGGGTCCCGAAAGTGACCAAAATGGGTCTAAACACAACATGTCCTTTGTTCCAGAGATTAAACAATATTAAAACTCTTAATATTCATCAAAACCTACTAAAATAACAGTCCCAAATCATGGCCTAGTCATTCTACGCATCCATAGCTTTCAAAGACATAGAAAACGCCATAACCGGCCATTACACTTGTGTAAATCATTGTAACTTAAGTTTATTCATTACCAAAACTTCATCTAACTTTGAAATCAGGTTGTTGGGGTGTCTAAAAATCATTTTTGAGCAGGTTATAACCCTTGTTTAAGAGGGTTTTCAAGAAAGTGTTTAAGGTGTGTTGTAACTTGTAGAAAGAGTGGTTTTTCGTGGTGTTCTTGTGTTAACACCTTCCATTCATGGTGTACAACCATTTTTAACATTCAAATAATATTATTAGGAGTTTATTGAGTCATTAGAAATCAGGTTACAAGGTTGGTTTTTAAAGGTTACAAGATGCACAAGTTGGGTGGTGAGAATCACCCAAAAAGAGGTTCTAGGTGTAACTCTTGTTACACCTATAGATCGACATGTTATACTTGTGGAATAAATTCAAGAATGTGGAAAGCTCTCCAAGAACAAGGTAGTAGTGAGTTGTTTCTGCTACAACAAGAAAAATAGGGTTTTTAGGTGCAAAAATGAAGTCAAACTTGAGAAATGACCAAAACCGAACATAGTGAGCTTACACTTGATGCATCTCACGGTTTAGAAGGTGTGGATGGTCGTGGATGGTTGAAATATCCTTGTAATTGACTGTAGAACCTCGAACAAGAGCTGGAACCTCAAGTCTTGCACGTTCCAAGCCTCAAAACATCACCAAAAGGTCACCTTCCTTGCGGTTTCTTACTGGCCGATGTTGTTGTTGTTGTTGTTCGTGACTTGGAGCTGGAATGGAGGCTGAAATGAGAGAGTGTTGTGTGTGTCTTCTGGTGTGAATAATCCGAGAGAGAGTGGAGAGAAGGAGAGTGAAGTTGTCTTGCAAGGGTGAAGGTTGCATGTGTAGAGAGTGGTTGATAGAAGTGGGTTGTGTGTAGTGGTGGACAAGGGTGTCCATTGGTGGCAAGGGGCGGCCGATTTGGCCTTTAGTGGAAGGCTTTTCAAATTTTATTTTTAAATGTAAACTAATTATTATGTAGTTTTATTTTGTAGTGTAGTAATTAAAGGGGTAAGAGTTTTTAGTTAGTAGGTATCTTGTGCATGGTTATGCATGCATTAGTCGAATGTTTTCAAGTGTGTGTGTGCACATATGCTTTTAATTGTTTCAATAGATATTGTATATTCTACTTAGGGTGGCTAATTGATATTCCCGGGCACTAATTTTCTAAAAAGTCAAGACACAAAATGACTAAATTCACATAAATCACATAGAATCATGAAAATGGATCCAATAACAATTGGTGATTCTAACATTATTGATATAATTAAATTGTTTCCATTATTAGTACACATAAGATGGGATATGATGCAATTAAATTAGGGTTTAGAATAGTGACCTTAGGACCGGTTGTCACACCTAGGTACTGGAGCCAGCTCCGTGCCTAATGTTCGAGGTCTATGAAAGACCTCAGGCTCAGTTACCCACTTCGTGCACAATGTTCGGGGTAATGTACATGTCATCGAAAGTAATGAATGTACGAATGAACGGAATGAATGTACATATTATCGAAAGTAATGAACGTACGAGTGAACGGAATGAATGTACAAATGAAAGTAAGGAACGTGCGAATGAAAGTAAGAATTCATGAATGAATGTGAACGAAAGTAACGAATGTAAATTTAATGATGTACGTTAAATGAATGAAAGTTAACGAATGAATGATGAAGATAATAATGATATTAGCTATGTGTACGCATGTTGTGTGATCGTATGTATGTAAAGAACGGTTTTAACAAAAGAAAAGTATGTTTTATTATAAAACTAGAACTCACTCAGCAACGCTAACTTTTTAATGTGTTTCCAGTTGGCAGGTAGTGTTGCTGAGGATGGCACGGGGCGGCTACTAAGCTCTTTTGGATGGCATCCATTATATAATGATTTTGTGATGTAATGTAACAATGTATTTTGTAACTAATTGACGATGTATTATTTGGCAAAAGTATTTATAATGAAATGAGATGTAATTTGAATGTTTCCGCTACAATATTTTTATAAAGATTATTAAATGGTGTGTTTTAGGTGCGATGATGACCATCTGTGAGGTGCCCGAGAACGGGGCCTTACAAAAAGCATAACTAAAAATTAACTTAGAAGAATCAATAGTAACACACTCACCTAGTCTAGGAGAAAAGAGAACCGAGGGAGGTCTAGTTAAGGCTGCTGCGAGTAAGGAAAAGATCCAAGGGATGCTTGCTTACGAGGAGAGTGTTGTCGATGGGAGGGGAGTAGACGGCTGAACCAAGGGGTGAAGGGGTAGAATTAGGGTTCTGAGAGAGCGAGAGCGAGAGCGAGAGAGATAAATTAGCGATATATATATATATACACCCATATAAATACATATATATATATATATGTATACATATATACATATATATATATACATATATATGTGTGTGCGTGTGTGTGTGTGTGATCAGAAGAGAGGGATCGAGGGGTATAAGAACCAAGTGGAGAGGGGTCAGCTATGAGAAGAAGTTTAAAGATTTAATTATTAGTTTAATAACTTAGGGTTGTTTAAATAAATTAGAGTTAGTTTTATTATTAATAATAATATTATTATTATCAATTATTAGAAGAAACACTTATTAACTACAAAGTAATAGAATTATTTAAATAACACGAAGAAATTAAATAACTGAAGGTTAACTAAGTTTTAGCGTGAAAACGCAAGGTGGACGAACAATCCAGTATTCCACGTATCGAATTTAAAGAAATGCTTGTCTAATAAGACATTGCGACAGTCCCTAAACGAAATCTAGGTGGATGAATGATCGACTTTGTGGAGGAGTCAGTCGAGATAGCAGAGAGACAAGAGTGGAGAATAAGACGGAAACAATTTCAGATCGTAAAGATAAAATGGGGCGCTAAGCATGATCCGGAGTTTACATGGGAATCACAAGAGACAATGAGGAAGAAATACCCTCATATTTTAATGGATTAAAGTGATTCCGGACAGAATCCCTTGACCTAATGGGTAGGTTACCATGAAAATAAACGGATCGAGAATGGGAATAGATGGATCAATGTCACACCCCCACTAAGAGCGGAAACACGAGGATGTAACGAGACGGGATCGTCATAACACATTGTAATCAATAGAGATGCAATATATATATATATATATATATATATTTGTACAAAATGAATAATGTCTCATGGCGACACCCAACACAAAGAAGACTTGTGTCGTGTCTAGTCATTAACCACGACAACATAGCCAAAAGTACTAACATTGTAATAAAATTCCCACAACTCGAGAACAAGTATCCAAAAGTATAATAACATGCAATTAGACCAACAATGTCAAGTAATGTACAGTCTCCAAAAATACATCCTAGAGTCTCCACTAAGGCAGCACTCCTAGAATCTTCAGTTATTAGTGTCACCTGAAAAGATATGCTCAAAATGGTCAACATAATTGTTGGTGAGTTCGCAGGTTTATTAGTAAATAAATTGATGTTGTGTAATAGTTTTGCGGAACATCACAATTACAGTTATAAGTATGCAAAATCACATGACAACATGAGCGTCACAACCAAACCTACAACATACACCCAGATATTATCGGAATATATTCACCCTAGGGCCCGTTCCTGCCCACCGTTGGTACTAACTAGTATACCAACAGACGAGGCTAGGGGTGTCACCCCAATAGTACTACCAATACCTATTTGTCGGTTCCAACACCGAAATTAAATGGTTGTGAATCAAGTACCACACAGCAAACTCATGCATGTATCACATAAAGACTTACAAAACAGTAACACAATAATTCCAAGAATATGAGTTGTACAGCATGAAAAAGGATGAGCATACTTTTCCCCCCAAGTTTGTAATAATTGAAGTAATAAATCAACATAAAAAGGGGCCATGAAACTCACTTGATTGATAGTAGAAGTAGATGTATAAAGGTTATAGAAGATGAAGCAACAATCGTTCAAACACCTATTATTAATTTTTGTTAAGTATTAAAGATAAGCTTAAAGTGAATCGATGCGTTCGGTAAGTTCAGGTTGGATCGGTCACGCGACACACACTCATACAAGCAGGCATAAGCATAAGATCTTATATATATCCATGTACTAGGAATCGTCACCATTGATAATGATATTAGTGTAAGGGTTTCATTGTTACTAGAGGTGTACTTAGTATGACAAATCGGTTATGTTGATAAAAGTAATAAGGATAGTAGTAGTTACTGATGTTAGTCTTGATAACCTTAAAATGTTAGCATTGATTATATTTGTGATAATATAGGTAATAATCATAATGTTAATATTAATAATGTCATTAGCAATGGTAACGGTATCAATGTTACTTTAGCATTACACGACCTACTCACACTACACACAAGAATGCATTCACACACATACAACCTTCAGCCCCACGACTCAACATCCATTCACACGAAGCAAACTTCATTCGTACGAATCAACCTTCATTCGTACGAATCAACCTTCATTCGTGCAAATCGCCATTCAGTCGCATGACACAACACTCATTCACACACACATGTCTAGTCGTACACACACATTCGCACGGCATAACATTCATACACACACTCTCATTCGCACGACACAACGTTCATTCGCACACACACTCATTCGCATGACTCACACTCAATCGCACGCCTACATTCAATCGCACACACTCATTCATACGAAGCAGACTCAATCACACACACATATTCAATCGCACACACTCATTCGTTCGAAGCAGACTCAATCGCACACACACATTCAATCGCACACACTCATTCATTCAAAGCAAACTCAATCGCACCCATACATTCAATCGCATAGACAGAACACAGATGCATACGTAGGTCACAGAGGTGTCGGAGTGCTCACAGCCGCCTTTGGCCGCTATGACCACTCGAGTTGCACCACCACATAATCAGAAATTGATTTCCCAACATATTTAAGCAATTGAGGTACATAAAAATCTCTCGATAGTGCTCGCCAATGGTGGGGGTAGGGTTTGGATAAGGTGAATAGTGGCTGATAATGGGTTTTTATACCCATTTCAGGTTTGTGAGTTTGACAACTTTAGTCCCTGGACTTTCTAGGACAATTAATCCTTCTAGTTTGGTTAATTACAATTTGGGACCCTTAACTTGTTATTTATATTAATAATAGTATGTTAATGATAGGGTTTTACAACATCAATGATACTAATAATATTACTGATAATAATACTAACAATAACTTTGTTAATAGTAATCACATTAATTATATTATTGATGTTAATGATAGTAATAATAATAATACTAGTAATACTACTAATAATAGTTTTAATAAAAATAATAACAATGATAATAATAATAATAATAGTAATTGTATCAATAATAGTGTTAGTAGTATTCAAAAATAAGGTAACTTTTATGTGCTAATATTTTCTTAATTACTTAAGAAAAAGAGGGAACTATATTAGGTAGGGTTTTTTTAGGTTTTTAATGTTTGAGTATTCATGCACACTTAAGATAATACACATAACTAAGGAAGCAAAATTTGAAACTAAAGCAACATGATTATGAAATATGGTTGAATATTCAAGAAGGGCTAACAAATACTACGTTAATTGATGGACCTTTTCGTGACAGATGTCACAGTATCCCCTAGTTGAGAGAACATCTTCCCGAAATTCAGCTGGAGTTAGATCCAGGAGTATCATCCACGAACAGATTTGGGTACTTGAGTTTTGTCTGGTCTTCCCATTCCCATATGAACTCTGGTCCTCATTTAGAGTTCCATATCACGCGGATAATCGGTATCTTGCTGCGCCTTAATCGTTTGACCTTTCGATCCATAATCTCTATGGGCTCTTTGACAAAATGAAGCTTTTAATTAATCTTGATTTCCTCAATTGGCACATGAAAGGATTCATCCGTTAAGCACTTCTTGAGGTTCGATAAGTGGAATGTATCATGTACACCACTTAGTTATGGTGGCAACCTTAATCGGTATGCCACTGGACCAATTCTTTTTGTGATTTCGAATGGTCCTACATATCTTAGGGCTAACTTCCCTCTCTTTCCAAACCGTACAATCCCTTTCCAGGGAGAGACTTTAAGTAGAACGCGATCTTCGACGTTGAATTCCAGAGGTTTCCGACGGTTGTCGGCGTATTGACGATCTCTGGCTGCTTTTAGTCTATCTTTGATCTGGAAAATCTTGTCAGTTGTTTCCTGGATAATCTCTGGGCCTGTCAACTGGCTTTCACCAATCTCTGTCCAATAAATTGGAGACCTATATTTCCTTCCATACAGGGCTTTAAACAGAGCACACCTAATGCTCGTATGATGGCTGTTGTTCTAAGAGAACTCAATCAACGATAGATGGGTGTCCCAACTACCACCAAAATCGATTACACAAGCCCTAAGCATGTCTTCTAACGTTTGTATCATTCGCTCGCTTTGCCGTCTGTTTGCGGGCGATAGGAGGTACTCAAATCTAATCGAGTGCCCATCGTTTTCTGTAGCGTCTGCCAAAATCGCGATGTAAACCGGCTATCATGGTCAGATATGATCAATACCGGCACTCCATGCCTTGTTATAATCTCGTTTATGTACAATCTCGCCAACTTATCCATCTTGTAATCCTATCGGATCGGCAAGAAATAAGCCGACTTCGTCACACGGTCCACTATAACCCATATCGAGTCGTGCCCACTACTCGTTCTAGCAAGTTTGGTAATAAAATCCATAGCTATGTTTTCTCATTTCCATTCGGGAATTTTCGGTTGATGCAGTAATCCTGATGGTTTCTGATGTTCAGCTTTAACTTTCGAGCACGTCAAGCATCGGATTACATACATAGCAATGTCTTTCTTCATGCCTGACCACCAATACTGGTCTTTGAGATCGTGGTACATCTTGTCTGCACCAGGGTGAACAGAATACCTTGACCTATGCGCTTCATCCATAACCAAGGTACGTACGTCTCCCCATTTGGGTACCCATATACGATCTACAAAATACCGTAAGCCATCTTCCTTGTAACTCATTCGCTTATCCAAACCTCAAAATTCTTCTCTTGTAACGTTCTCTTCTTTCAGCGCTTCACCTTGTGCTGTTAGGATCCGAGCTTTCAGGCTGGCTTGAATGGACAATCCTAACGCTCGAGCAGGTAGCGGTTTCACGTGTTCCTTGCAACTTAAGGCATCAGCCACCACGTTTGCCTTCCCCGGATGATACCGGATTTCACAGTCATAGTCATTAAGGAGTTCTACCCATCGTCGCTGGCACATATTAAGTTCCTTTTGATCTAGGATATGTTGGAGGCTCTTATGATCCGTGTAGATGATGCACTTAGTTCCATACAGGTAATGCCTCCATATCTTAAGTACAAATACCACAGTGCCCAACTCCAGGTCATGAGTAGTATAGTTCTTTTCATGCACCTTAAGCTGCCGCGAGGCGTAGGCAATCACCTTATCCTTCTGCATTAGCACACATCCTAGTCCTTGATGTGAAGCATCGCAGTACACCACAAAATCATTGGATCCATCCGGAAGGGACAATATCGGCGCATTACACAACTTCTCTTTCAATGTTTGGAATGCCTCTTCTTGTGCACATCCCCAATCAAATTTCTTGTCTTTCTGAGTCAGCAGAGTCAACGGTTGTGCTATTTTTGAGAAATTTACGATGAAACGACGATAGTATCCAGCCAAACCTAAGAATTGCCGTATTTCTGAAGGTGTCTGTGGGGCTTCACATTTCTTCATTGCTTCGATCTTTCCGGGATCTATGTAAATTCCATTCTCGTTCACCACGTGTCCCAGAAATTTCACTTCTCGTAGCAAAAACTCACACTTTAAGAACTTGGTGAAAAGTTTTTCTTCCTGTAATAGTCCTAGTATTTCCCAAAGGTGTTCCTTGTGGTCCTCTTTTGATCGGGAGTAGATAAGTATATCGTCTATGAATATGATCACGAACTTATCCAAATAGGATTTACACACACGATTCATCAGGTCCATCAATACGGCTGGTGCGTTAGTTAGTCCAAATGGCAAGACTAAGAACTCATAGTGCCCATAATGAGTTCTAAACACTATTTTCGGTATGTCAACCTCGAAAACTCTTAAATGATGGTATCCCGAATAAAGGTCGATCGTGGACAAATACGAGGCCCCTTGCTACTGATCGAACAGATCGTCGATCTTGGGAAGAGGATATCGATTTTTCACGGTTAGTTTATTCAGCTCGCGGTAATCGATACACATGCGAAACGATCCGTCTTTCTTTTTGATGAATAATATCGGTGCTCCTTATGGTGAGTGACTCGGCCGAATAAGACCCTTTTTCCATTAGTTCCTGTAATTGGCTAGATAGCTCTTGCATTTCAGATGGTGCCAACCGATATGGCGTCTTTGCTACCGGTGTGGCTCCTGGAACCAAGTCTATACGAAATCGCACTTGCCGCGGTGGGGGCAAACCGGACAAGTCATTAGGGAATACATCCGGGTAATCCCGTACTAGAGGAATGTCTACCAACTTCCTCTCCTCTTCCTTCTTTTCTACTATATGGGCCAGAAACGCGTAACACTGCTTTTGTAAACATTGACGCGTCTTCATGCAGGAGATAAGCTTTAGGGTTCTCCCTGATCGTTCTCCCTGAATCCTGAGTACCTTCCCGTCTGGCATGGGGATTCATACTACTTTTTCCCAACAAACAATCTCTGCTTCTTGCTTTGACAACCAATCTATCCCCACGACCATATCGAAACTCCCTAACTCAAAGGTATCAAATCTATTTCAAAGGCATGGTTTTCCAATATCATCGAGCACTTTCTAATAATCTCATCGGCCTGTACAATCCTACCGTTGTCCATTTCTATGGATTAGCTAGTTTCTAGCCTACTAGGGTTCAAGTTGAGTGGATGAGCAAATTTAGAAGATATAAAACTATTGTCTGCTCCAGTATCAAGCAATATAGATGTGAAATGGTGATTGAGCAAGTACATACCCGTAACGACATTCGGATCCTGACGGGCGTTATTTGCTCTGATGACGAATGCACGTCCTCTAGCAGTATTTCCTTGATTCCCCTGGCCTTGATTACCAGCTATGGCCATCACCTGTGGTTGATTGTTTCCTTGTTGACCGGCGCCCGATTCAATCTGGGGCACATGTTCCGGTAGTGATCAGGGCATCCACACTCATAGCAAACCCTAGCGTTCCCGGCGGGGTTAACCGCATTAACCGACGCAACCAGATTCGGCGCCACTCTACAGTCTCTCGCAAGATGCCCCGGGCTTCTGCAATTTACACAAACCCGGCATGACATTGCTTGGGGTGATGAAAGTTGCACCTATTACACTTAGGGTGCGGCCCGACATATTCCTTCCATCCCTGAGCCACTGCCATAAAATTCCTCCCGTTTGTCAAATTTCCCGGTACTCGACCTGCTCGCTTCTCCAATATCTTTTCTCTTCTCTGCTCCTTTTCCCAAAACCCCAGTTCTAACCATCTCATATGTCAAAGTACCAGCCTTCAGAATTGCACTCTGGATAGTAGGCGGAGCTGCTGCTATTACCATTGCCCGGATTTGAGGCATAAGTCCCCAAATATACCTCTCAATCCTCTTGGATTCCAGAGTTACCAGATGTGGAACCATCCTTGCCAACTCTTGGAAACTGTCAGTGTACGCTGCGTGCCCAGCTCCTACCATAGCATGGTTCCTAAACTCAAGCTCCAATTTCTGCATCTCATTGAGTGGACAGTACTCTTCGGTGATTAATGCTTTAAACTCATCCCATGTCATCTTCTTGCCTGAATCTATGTGTTCCACAAAGTTAATGCCTTGACCTGTAGTGAACATGTGGCATACTTAACCTTTTGACTGTCTATGCATTCACTTATATCAATGCCTGCCGCCATCTTCTCAAGCCACCTAGTTAGGGCTATCGCCCCACCTTTCCCATCAAATTCCTTTGGTTTACAGGCCACAAACTCCTTGTAAGAACATCCCCTTATAGTATTAAAATCCCAGTTTCATTACCAGTAGTACCACCATTCTCAGTCTCTTCCCCTGTTCCTTGATTACGCTCATTCACAACCCGATTCTTAATTCCTCCTTCGTTACCAGCCTCACCTTGTCCTCCTTCTCCATTATCCCCATTGTCATTGTCGTCATCCCCATGGGGGTTGGGATTTAAAAGAGTGTCACTCACTTGGGCCACTATTGTTGGAATCAGTGCGGCTAGCTGCTGAGCGATCATGGCTGCTATATCGGGGTTTCCAGTCACCTGATTGTTGCCAGCAGGACTACCACCTGTTCCTGGTGTCCTACCTCTACCTCTTCCTCTGCCTCTGCCCCTTGGGGCCTCACCTTCACGACTTGTACTACGGGTGATTCTTCGAGGCGGAATTTTCTAATCATAAAAGGAGTGAACACGTAAACTTTAGTCACTTCAAGGTACATTATTAATTCCACTCATCAAGATCCACTATTCCAAATCAACATCACAATATTGACACCATTCATCATATGCACATCGTGTAAGTCCTCATGTCCATGAATCAATAGTATTCCAATAGTAGTCCGTCATAACAAATGAAAATCCAAGCACATAATCTTAATTAGTCTAACAAAGGTTGTCTATCTCTTCTTCTTCCGAGATTTCAGACCTAACTTTTTCAGGGTCGGACTCAATATCCGAGATCAAACGCTTCACGTGATCTATGGAGATCCCTTCAGGTTCGGTACCTGAACCTAGTAGAACAATATGGCACGCATGGGAACGGAAGGTCCAGCAGAAGATATCCCGTAAGGAAAGAAGGATAGCACTTTCCTTAGGGTGAACAGATAACAAGACAGAGAGATAAAAGAACAAGTATAGAAGGAACATACATGCAATATCCGATGCACGCCAATCCTAGCATGCATTCTACATGAAGGTTCCTAGGTTATAGTCTAGGTCAAGTCATTTGCCTAATTCTCTATAACCAATGTCTCTAATACCAGTCTGTCACACCCCCGCTAAGAGCGGAAACACGAGGATGTAACGAGACGGGATCGTCATAACACATTGTAATCAATAGAGATGCAATATATATGTATAAAATGAATAACGTGTCATGACGACACCCGACACAAAGGAGACTTGTGTCGTATCTAGTCATTAAATATGACAACATAGCCAAAAGTATTAACATTGTAATAAAATTCCCACAACCCGGGAACAAGTATCCAAAAGTATAATAACATGCAATTAGACCAACAAAGTCAAGTAATGTATAGTCTCCAAAAATGCATCCTAGGGTCTCCACAAAGGTAGCACTCCTAGAATCTTCAGTTATTAGTGTCACCTGAAAAGATATGCTCAAAATGGTCAATAAATTATTGGTGAGTTCGCATGTTTATAAGTAAATAAATTGATGTTGTGTAATAGTTTTGCAGAACATCGCGATTACAGTTATAAGTAAGCAAAATCACATGACAACATGAGCATCACAACCAAACCTACGACGTACACACAGATATTTTCGGAACATATTGACCCTAGGGCCCGTTCCTGGCCACTGTTGGTACTAACTAGTATACCAACAGACGAGGGTGGAGGTGTCAACCCAATAGTACTACAAATACCTATCCGTTAGTTCCAACAGCGGAATTAAATGGTTGTGAATAAAGTACCACACATCAAACTCATGCATGTTGTAAGGCCTCGTTCCCGGGATGCTTACAGTTGGATCCTCATCGCTCTTAAAACATATAATGTCATTAATTTAAATAAAACATGCAGTGGGAACTTTGAAATAACTTTTCAATTTACTATATAAAGGCATTTGCCAGTTAATACAACATTCATCAATTACAAAATATATATTGTTGCATTACATCACAAAAGCATTATACAAAAGAATTCCATCCCAAAAGAGCTGAGTAGCCGGCTCGTGCCATCCTCGGCAACCTTACCTGCCAACTGGAAACACATAAAAAGTCAGCGTTGCTGAGTGAGTTCTAGTTTTATAATAAAACATACTTTTCTTTTGTTAAACCATTCTTTATATACATATGGTCACACAACATACGTACACATAGATAATATCATTATTATCTTCATCATTCATTTATTAGCTTTTGTTCATTTACCGTTCATCGTTAACATTCGCATTCTTTCATAAACTCTTTCTTTCGTTCGTACATTTCTTACTTTCATTCATACATTCATTACATTCATTCGTACGTTCATTACATTCATTCGTACGTTCATTACTTTCGATTACATGTACAATACCCCGAACATTATGCACTAGTGCTGGTGCTGGACCTGTGGTAATTAATCACGAATATTATGCACGAAGCTGATCCAGTCACCTAGGGCAAGTACATGCACCACTTATCTTTCCTCTTTCATTTTGGATCAATGTCATGTGCTATACCCCGAACATTGTGCACGAGTGCTGGTGCTGGACCTGTGGTAATTAAATCATGAACATTGTGCACAAAGCTGATCCAATCACCTATGGTAAGCGGTAAGGATCCCGTACATATGGTCAATCACCAAGATTGGACCCCAGTGTGCATCCTTCGGGGTAGCTAACCCGCACACCGTTGAGCTAACACCTTCATTGGTGTACACCTCCTTACGTTTGCTTGCAAGCCTTTCTTACATTCGTTCGTTCATTCGTTAATGCATACATTCGTTCATCATGTTCCTCTTTCATTATCTTTCTCTTTACATTACATAATACTTTCATTACATTTATTGATCATAACACGTAAAGCCATGAAAAGATAAACACGTATCGAATCAAGGAACACCAACATTTACCAGTCATCAGTCATCACCATCATACATGGCAACATCATACTTAACATAGCATACATCACGCATAACATGCAACACTATCATCATCATGCCCAACATACCTATAAAGCCTCAACGGCCATCTTACATGTACCTATGGGAACTACCACATCATTACTCACCCCTGCTCTATTCCCGAAAGTCGGTAATCAAACTATGCCTCTCCTCGTACACAACAGCCCTATTTGGGCGATTGGGCACCCTTCAGTCGCATGGCCTCCATGTGACTGAACACCATGCGATTGGACCTTTACGGATCGACACCTATGGGAATGAACATCCAATCGTGCGAATGGACTCTCCATCGTGCGAATGAATACTAGGCGAATGGACCTCATACGAATGGACCTTATGCGAATGAGCACCTATGCGACTGGACTCTCAGTCGCATGACTCCCCCTGCGACTGGACCCCCAGTCGTACAACTGAGCCTCAGTCGTGCGTCTGAACCCCAATCGCCCCTCAGTCGGCCGATTAGCCTCCAGTCGGTCGCCTAGCCCTAACTGATGCAGAATGCAGTTCATCCCGAACTGCAGCCGTGACTTTCGACCTCCAAACCCTTCCAAACTCATTCTAAGCCCAAATCAACCCTCCTAAACCTTAGGGAAGCATACTATGACACCATTCAAGCACACACAAGCCCGAAATCACACTCTAAACACACTATACACAATCACACCCAAATGGGTCAAACACACACATTTTCAAAAATGGGTTTCTATGTGTTCCAGCCCCAAAATCGGTTGAAAACAAGTAAAATAAGGGTCCTAGAACTCACACAAATAAGAAGAAGATGAAGAGCTTCGTTTGGACTAGCTACACAATGAATTTCGAGCCCGAATCGACCCGAATCACCCCTTTTTCTCTTCTTTTTCTCTTCTTTTTCTCTTCTTCCTCTCTTCTTCCTCTTTAGTCTCCTACGTTGACTCGGATCCCTTCCTGTGCTTCCACTATACACGCACAAGAGGAACCACCTTATTTCTCAATCTTTTCTCTTTTCGATCGATGATCGCCATTGGTTGCCCCACATAATTGAGCTGTTCATCTACTTCGATATCCTCTAGTGGAACGATCATATCCTCATCTGCCAAACATTTCCTTAGATGAGATACGTGGAATGTCAGGTGAATTCCACTTAACTCATCCGGTAACTCCAGTCTATAGGCCACCTCTCCTACTCGAGCAATGATTCGGAAAGGGCCTATATACCTCGGGCTCAACATACCCCGCTTCCTGAAGCGTATGATACCCTTCCAAGGTGAGACCTTCAACATAACTCGGTCACCCACCTGGAACTCAATCAGTCTGCATCGTTTATCAGCATACGACTTCTATCTGTCTTTGGCTGCCTTTATGAAGGCCTTGATCCTTTCAAGCTTTTCAGTCGTAGCCTCAATCACCTCGACGCTCCCTAACTCTTTATGACTAATATCACCCCAACAAACGGGTGTTCTGCATCTCCTACCGTATAGCATCTCATAAGGTGGCATACCAATGCTGGCATGATAGCTGTTGTTGTATGAGAATTCAGCTAACGGTAAGTGGTCATCCCAACTTCCCCCAAAATCAATCACCCATGCCCGAAGCATGTCTTCCAGTGTCTGAATGGTCCTTTCTGACTGACCATCAGTTTGGGGATGATAAGCCGTGCTAATATGTAATCTCGTCCCCGTAGCGTCGTGGAATTTCTTCCAGAATTTAGATGTAAACCGGGTGTCACGATCGGACACAATAGACACCGGCACACCGTGACGAGTCACAATCTCCTTAATGAAAAGATCTACCAACCTCTCGGATGAATATGTCTCGCACATTGGTAGGAAGTGGGCACTCTTCGTCAAGCGGTCAACAATCACCCATATAGCATCATACCCTTTCGGAGTACGCGGCAGCTTCGTAATAAAATCCATGCTGATGTGTTCCCACTTCCATTCCAGTATATCCAAACGTTGGATCTTCCCATACGGCTTTTGATGCTCGGCATTCACTTGCAAGCAAGTAAGGCATTTACTTACATACTCCACTAAGTCACGCTTCATACCCGGCCACCAATAATCTTTCTTCATGTCTTGATACATCTTTGTAGCACCGGGATGAATAGAGTATCGAGTCTTGTGAGCTTCATCCATAATCTTCACCCGTAGATCTCCAAAACGAGGAATCCACATCCGCCCGAATCGGGTTTTAACACCGAGAGTGTTCTCACCCAACTCCGTAACCAGACCTCTCATTCTTTCGGAGTTAAGATGATCTTCTTTCAGTGCCTCATCTTGAAACTCTTTGACTTGCTTCATCACATCGAAGGTCAAAATCAACTGGTATGCTTTCACCCGGATCGGCTTGGGCCTTTCCTTTCAGCTAAGGGCATCCGCCACCACGTTGCTTTGCCCGGATGATAATGGATCTCACAATCATAATCCTTTATGAGCTCCAACCATCGCCTCTGCCTCATGTTCAAATCCTTCTGCTCGAAGAAGTACTTCAAGCTCTTGTGGTCAGTGAAAATGGTGCACTTCGTCCCATACAGGTAGTGCCTTCAAATCTTTAACGCAAAGACCACTGCTGCTAGCTCCAAGTCATGAGTAGGATAGTTAACCTCATGAACTTTTAACTGTCAGGATCCATAGGCTATAACCTTTCCTCTCTACATTAACACACACCCCAACCCGAGTAGGAAGCATCAGAATAAACCACCAGATCTTCACTTCCATCGGGTAACGACAGAACAGGAGCTTGAGTCAATCTCATCTTCAATTCTTCGAACGCCTTCTCTTGAGCTTGGCCCCATACAAACTTTACATCTTTACGGGTCAACTTGGTTAGTGGAGAAGCGATCTTGGAGAAGTCTTGAATAAACCTTCGGTAATAACCCGTCAAACCCAAGAAACTACGGATCTCGGATGGCGTCTTTGGAGACTTCCATTGCATCACCGCTTCCACCTTTGCTGGATCCACCATAATCCCCTCCGGATTCACCAGTGACCCAAGAATTGGACTTCGCGCAACCAAAACGCGCATTTGGAGAACTTGGCATACAACTTCTTCTCCTCAACGTCTCCAACACTTCTCGAATGTGACCGGCATGCTCTATCTCGCTTTTTGGATAAATCAGGATATCATCAATAAACACAATCACTGATTTATCCAACATCGGCCGACACAATCGGTTCATCAGATCCATAAAAGCAGCTGGCACATTGGTCAAATCAAAAGACATGACAAGAAACTCGTAGTGACCGTAGCGCGTGCGAAAAGCCGTTTTAGGAATATCCTACTCTTTCACCTTTATCTTATGGTAGCCCGATCGAAGATCTATCCGTGAGAACCAGCTGGCACTATGAAGCTGATCGAATAAATCATCAATTCTCGGTAACGGGTACCGATTCTTCACTGTCAGCTTGTTCAGCTCACGGTAGTCTATGCACATCCTCATACTACCATCTTTCTTCTTTACGAATAAGACCGGAGCACCCTAAGGAGAGATACTCGGTCTAATCAACCCCTTATCGAGTAGCTCTTGCAACTGCTCCATCAACTCTTTCATCTCTGTCGGAACCCACCGATATGGTGCCTTTGCAACAGGTTGGGCACCTGGTATCAGATCAATTTGGAACTCAATCTCTCAGTCAGGTGGCACTCCTGACAAGTCTTCGGGAAACACATCTGGAAAGTCACACACAACCAGAACATCGGATAGTTGTGGTGTTGGCGCATCCACATCCTTTACATAGGCCAAGTAAGCACTACATCCGCGCCTCATGCACTTTCCCGCCACCGCCATTGAGATTACTTTCGGGATCTTCGTGACCCGATCCCCATAAACAGTTACCGAACTCCCGTCAGGCGCTATCAAACAAATCATCTTCTTTCGGCACACTATATTCGCCTTGAAGTCAGCCAATCCATCCCAAGTACCAAGCCGAAACCACCTAAGATCATCACAAATGGTCTTACCGGAAATTTACGACCCTCTAACTCCACATCACAACCCTCTATTAACTCTGAAATCCTTGTAGACTTACCTATGGTAGTTTCTACATCAAATGACGCATCAGCACGTTTACTACTAACAGGCAGCTTAGCACAGAAAGCAGCAGAAATAAAACTTCTACTGGCACCCGAATCAAACAACACAGAAGCTAAAGTTTGGTTCACCAGAAACGTACCGGACACAACATCAGGGTCCGTCCTAGCCTCCTCCTGCGTCATCGTGAATGCCATGGCGCTTGCCCTCGGTCCTTCATTCCCTGTCTTCTTCACGCCGGAACCCTCAGCCATTGGCTTCTAACAGTCTTTACTCATATGACCACTATCTCCACAGTTGAAGCACCTCGCGCCCCAACAATCTCTAGCCATATGACTAGGCTTTCCACACTTGAAATAGACGTTCAACCCCAGTCTACACTCTCCGCTATGCTCCTTCCCACATTTGCCACACCTTTTCAGTCCCGTACCCGGTATGACTACACGACGGTCATCCACCCGTGCCTTCTTTTTGCTCATCGAGGCATTTCCCCGACCAAACCTCTTCCCGTTCCAATTCCTATCACCACCACCATTCCTACTACCTTCAGCCATCACCACTACAGCCCTTTCATCATACAGTCTTCCCGCCAAGTCCACCACCGACCTAAATGTGCTCGGTCGGGCAGCGATCATATGCCGCCGGTTGAATATACCTCTTGATCTTTCGTGACTGAGGTGTCACCTGGTCCGGCACCAGACGTGCCATCTCGTTGAACTTTGTGGTGTATTGCTAGTGTGTCATGGTTCCCGCCTCCAGCTGCAGGAACTCCCTCTCAACCTTATCCAATTCCCGATGAGGACAAAATTCCTCAATCACCAACTTCTTCAGTTCAGACCATCTCATCCTCCCGATGGCCCTGCTACCCTCGGCTTGGACTATATTGTCCCACCAGCACAGAGCCGAGTCCACGAAAGAATGGGCAGCAAACTTCACTTTCTGATCCTCCCGACACTCGTTGATATTCATAACGGCTTCTATTTCCCTCACCCATCGGTGAGCAGCAGCAGCAGTGCCATTACCATCAAAAGTTGGGGGCTTGCATCGTTGAAAAGCCCTGTAGTTATAGACTCGTGCCGCCCCCGATGCAGGCTCTTCTTCCTCCTCCTCTTCTTCATCAGAAGGAACCGTTTCAGGCTCCATTTGTTCCCGTCCTCCCGAGGACCGGTTCTTCTCCTTCCGTTCTCCTTCCCGTACAGCCTTTATCACTTCGGTCACCACAGACGGTAAGATCGTCTGCATGACCTGGTGCACCTCCTCCACTACAGCCTCCTTTACCGAGGCTCTTATATTGGCGCTCTCGTCTACACCCTCCGGATGAGGGTCTCGGGTTCTTCAGGAACCACCTTCTCAACTCTAGGCCTGCCTCTTTTTGGCCAGGATGCAGCAGCAAGCCCACCACGTGAGGCTTTGGATTATCTACCACCGGCCATCCTCTATCACATACTAAAAGATTCAAACACCAACACGGTCATTCAAGGGAATAGCTCAGTTTATATCAAGTATAGTAAGTCTCTAATTACAGTGGCCAGTTGTGATTAGCCACTTACTTTACTCTTCGTACCCCGAGCATTACCTGTCCTGACTACATTAGTATCTAAATCTACCAGCAACACATAAACCACATAACATGTGCACATAATGCCAGTTAACTTTAAGAAAATACCTGATGGCACGCAGCTACTCAGATTGGCATCCCTTCCCTTTTCCGTCCCATTTTTAGTTTAAGTTTAGGTTTATTCTGAAAATTTACCCGTTTCACTTAAACTTTGGCTCTAATACAAACTTGTAAGGCCCCGTTCCCGGGACGCTTACAGTTGGATCCTCATCGCTCTTAAAACATATAATTTCATTAATTTAAATAAAACATGCAGCAGAAACTTTGAAATAACTTTTCAATTTACTATATAAATGCTTTTGCCAGTTAATACAACTTTCATCAATTACAAAATATATATTGTTGCATTACATCACAAAAGCATTATACAAAAGAATCCCATCCCAAAAGAGCTGAGTAGCCGCCTCGTGCCATCCTCAGCAACCTTACCTGCCAACTAGAAACACATAAAAAGTCAGCGTTGCTGAGTGAGTTCTAATTTTATAATAAAACATACTTTTCTTTTGTTAAACCGTTCTTTACATACATGTGGTCACACAACATACGTACACATAGATAATATCATTATTATCTTCATCATTCATTCATTAGCTTTTGTTTATTTACCGTTCATCGTTAACATTCGCATTCTTTCATAAACTCTTTCTTTCGTTCGTACGTTTCTTACTTTCATTCATACATTCATTACATTCATTCGTACGTTCATTACATTCATTCGTACGTTCATTACTTTCGATGACATGTACAATACCTCGAACATTGTGCACTAGTGCTGGTGCTGGACCTGTGGTAATTAATCACGAACATTGTGCATGAAGCTGATCCAGTCACCTAGGGCAAGTACATGCACCACTTATCTTTCCTCTTTCATTTTGGATCAATGCCATGTGCTATACCCCGAACATTGTGCACGAGTGCTGGTGCTGGACCTGTGGTAATTAAATCATGAACATTGTGCACGAAGCTGATCCAATCACCTATGGTAAGCGGCAAGGATCCCGTACATATGATCAATCACCAAGATTGGACCCCAGTGTGCATCCTTCGGGGTAGCTAACCCGCACACCGTTGAGCTAACACCTTCATCGGATGTGCACCTCCTTACGTTTGCTTGCAAGCCTTTCTTACATTCGTTCGTTCATTCGTTAATGCATACATTCGTTCATCATGTTCCTCTTTCATTATCTTTCTCTTTACATTACATAATACTTTCATTACATTTATTAATCATAACACGTAAAGCCATGGAAAGATAAACACCTATCGAAAAAAGGAACATCGACATTTACCAGTCATCAGTCATCGCCATCATACATGGCAACATCATACTTAACATAGCATACATCATGCATAACATGCAACACTATCATCATCGTGCCCAACATACTTCTAAAGCCTCAATGGCCATCTTACATGTACCTACGGGAACTATCACATCATTACTTACCCTGTTCTTTTCCCAAAAGTCAGTAATCAAACTATGCCTCTCCTCGTACACAACAGCCCTATTTGGGCGATTGGGCACCCTTCAGTCGCATGGCCTCCATGCGACTGAACACCATGTGATTGGACCTTTGCGGATCGACACCTATGCGAATGAACATCCAATCGTGTGAATGGACTCTAAATCGTGCGAATGAATACTAGGCGAATGGACCTCATACGAATGGACCTTATGCGAATGAGCACCTATGCGACTGGACTCTCAGTCGCATGACTCCCCCTGTGACTGGACCCCCAGTCGTGCGACTGGACCCCCAGTCGTGCGACTGGACCCCCAGTCGTGCGACTGGACCCCCAGTCGTGCGACTGGACCCCCAGTCGTGCGACTGGACCCCCAGTCGTGCGACTGGACCCCCAGTCGCCCATCAGTCGGCCGATTGGCCTCCAGTCGATCGCCTAGGCCTAACTGATGCAGAATGCAGTTCACCCCGAACTGCAGTCACGACTTTCGACCTCCAAACCCTTCCAAACTCATTCTAAGCCCAAATCAACCCTTCTAAACCTTAGGGAAGCATACTATGACACTATTCAAGCACACACAAGCCCAAAATCACACTCTAAACACACTATACACAATCACACCCAAATGGGTCAAACACACACATTTTCAAAAATGGGTTTCTATGTGTTCCAGCCCCAAAATCGGTTGAAAACAAGTAAAATAGGGGTCTTAGAACTCACACAAACAAGAAGATGATGAAGAGCTTCATTTGGACTAGCTACACAACGAATTTCAAGCCCGAATCGACTCGAATCACCCCTTTTTCTCTTCTTGTTCTCTTCTTTTTCTCTTCTTCCTCTCTTCTTCCTCTCTTCTCTCTTTTGGATGTGTTTTCTTAAGAGTGGGGAGGAAGTGGCTGACCTCCCCCTCTTAATCCCCCATATTTACAACTTTTCCCCCGTTTTGGCAAGTTCAGTCCCCCGACTTCAGACTTTATTTCTTTTTCTTCTTTCGTCGGCTTTAAAATAGATAAATAATCGGGTGTTACACATGTATCACATAAAGACTTACAAAACAGTATCACAATAATTCCAAGAATATGAGTTATACAGCATGAAAAAGGGTGAGCATACTTTTCCCCCAAGTTTGTAATAACTGAAATAATAAATCAACATAAAAAGAGGCCACGAAACTCACTTGATTGATAGTAGAAGTAGATGTATAAAGGTTCCAGAAGATGAAGCAACAATCGTTCAAACACATATTATTAATTTTTGTTAAGTATTAAAGATAAGCTTAAAGAGAATAGATGTGTTCGGTCGGTTCGGGTTGGGTCGGTCACGCGACACACACTCATACAAGCAGGCATAAGCATAAGATCTTATATAGATCCATGTACTAGGAATCGTCACTATTGATAATGATATTAGTGTAAGGGTTTCATTGTTACTAGAGGTGTACTTAGTATGACAAAACGGTTATGTTGATAAAATTAATGAGGATATTAGGAATGGTAACCATATCAATGTTACTTTAGCATTACACGACCTACTCACACAACACACAAGAATGCATTCACACACATACAACCTTCAGCCGCACGACTCAACATCTATTCGCACGAATCAACCTTCATTCGTACGAATCAACCTTCATTCGTACGAATCAACCTTCATTCGTGCGAATCGCCATTCAGTCACACTACACAGCACTCATTCGCACACACATGTCCAGTCGTACACACACATTCTCATGGCACAGCATTCATGCGCACACATTCTTATTCGCATGACACAATGTTCATTCGCACACACACTCATTCACATGACTCGCACTCAATCACACGCCTAGATTCAATCGCACACACTCATTTGTATGAAGCAGACTCAATCACACACACACATTCAATCGCACACACTCATTCGTTCGGAGCAGACTCAATCGCACACACTCATTCGTTCGAAGCAGACTCAATCGCACCCACACATTCAATCTCATAGACAGAACACAGACGCATACAAAGGTCACAGAGGTGTCAGAGTGCTCACAGCGGCCTTCGGCCACTGTGACCACTCGAGTTGCACCCCCACACAATCAGAAGTCGATTTCCCAACATATTTGAGCAATTGAGGCACACAAAAATCTCTCGACAGTGCTCGCTCGCTCGGGAACACCCAAAACACCCGAACTGCCTCAAGAAAAGAGAAATAAGGTGAAATAGGAGGTGACAGAGGTCGTCTACCTGCGTGGTGTCGATTTGGAGCGGCCTGTGGCAGCGATTTATTGGAGAAACAGCGAAGAGAGTCGGAGAGCAGAAGGAGGGGGCGAATGGTGGGGGGTAGGGTTTGGTAAGGTGAATAGTGGCTGATAATGGGTTTATACCCATTTCTGGTTTGTAAGTTTGACAACTTTAGTCCCTAGACTTTCCAGGACAATTAATCCTTCTAGTTTGGTTAATTATAATTTGGGACCCTTAACTTGTTATTTATATTAATAATAGTATGTTAATAATAAGGTTTTTCAACATTAATGATAATAATAATATTACTAATAATAATACTAATAATAACTTTGTTAATAGTAATCACATTAATTATATTATTGATGCTAATGATAGTAATAATAATAATACTAGTAATACTACTAATAATAGTTTTAATAACAATAATAAACATGATAATAATAATAATAATAGTAATTGTATCAATAATAGTGTTAGTAGCATTCAAATATAAGGTAACTTTTATGTGCTAATAGTTTCTTAATTACTTAAGGAAAAGAGGGAACTATATTAGGTAGGGTTTTTATTAGGCTTTTAATGTTTGAGTATTCATGCACACTTAAGATAATACACATAATTAAGGAAGCAAATTTTAAAACTAAAGCAACTTGATTATGAAATAAGGTTGAATATTCAAGAAGGACTAACAAATACTACGTTAATTGACGGACCTTTTGGTGCCAGATATGATAATCAAGGTTGAAAATTTCCTAAGGAAATAGGAACAAAGGACCATAGCAGACCAATATAGGTCTTATTGGATGACCAAAACACTTCGGCAAGAAAAACGTTTCAGAACCAAGGTAGCAGGCCTCATAAAGGACTGCCAAAGGTTCGAGTTGATGGTTTCTCAAGGTACTCGCAGACCGTCACAGGTGTAATATTTGATCCATTTCAAACTGTAAACCCGAACCCTTTTGGGTCAATTGTATAAATTCATTATTTAAGTTGTTTTTTTGTTTTTGTGTTTTAGAAAATTAATCGTATTATCTATTCAATTTATAACAATTTAATATAATTTTATGAGTTACAAATCAAATTATTATAAATTTATAAAGTTTTACCATCAACTATGAGTTATAATTATTAAATTAAAATAAATAATAAAATTGCAAGGTTTTTTCAAGATTTATAAAATTTTATAAAGTTTTATAAATAATTTGATTATCATTCAAATTAGAATTCATAAAGTCAGAGGGTTAAATTGTAATTTTGAAAACTTAAAAAGATTTGAAGTTTTAACATAAAATGTTAAATGTTGTAAACTCAGGGACCAAAGTGTGAATTTGTTTAAATCAACCTAAACCCCCTCCATCGACATTTTCCTTATTTCGGTGGTCCTTTCGGCCAAAATCCAGCAACACCAAACCACCCAGACAGATCGACTTAAACTCAATTAAATCACCACCCCTATGTCACGAATCAGTTTCAAACCAAGACCACAATTCAATTCGAATCATTTAAATGTTATACCTTGTTCCATCTCGAAACCGAACACCCATTCAAAATTAAATCAACTTTGATCTCAAAGACTCAAACTAGTGTAATTGACCAAATCAATTAGTCTAAAACGTAACAAAGATCATTACAATCATAACCAGCGAATCAATTAATCTTATACACGTATAATCATCATTAATTCTTTCGTAACGCTAAAATTCAAACCTTGAATTCATTTGAACCAAAAAAGACAAGATCATATCAATATAATTGAAGTTAAACATCCTATTTATTCCTTAAAACTCTTTGAAGTCTCAATTTCAACTATCAAACACACACACGTCAATTGACCACTGACTCTCTCTCTCGACCTACATCACTAACGAAATCCATCTTCTAGTCTATCTCAATTGCAATTTTTTGTGGCAATTGTTCATTATCTTCCTCAAAAGTTTCTTAAACTATTAATTTGGTCCAATCATTGTCATCACCTCGATTATTTTTTTCCCTTAGTAGAGGTTGTTCTTGTTATTGCTTTTTATCCAATCAATACAAATCTAGGTAATTAGATACATATAAACACTCTGTAACACCCAGTCCCTCATACCGTCAATATTGTCCGCTTTGCCCATGAGGAGCTCACGGATTTGCTTTTGGTTGCCCGGGGGAAAACTTCCCATGGAGGTCACCCATCCCTGGATTGCTGTCACCTAAACACGCTTAACCGTGGAGTTCTCCTCTCATCCACAGCCAATGCGCCCAAAATGTGTTGGTGATATTAGAGACCAGACATTCCTTATGAACGAGGAATCTCTTCTATGCACGGTCGATGTAGGAAAAATGTAGGGTGTCACAATCAACCCCCCCACCCACTTTGGACTTATCGTCTTCAATGAGTCTGAGAAGTCACCATGCCCGGTGAGGTATGTCCCACATCCTGAATGGTACAAGAGTGGCTCTGATACCATTCTGTCACACCCGGCCTCTCATACCATCAATATTGTTCGCTTTGCTCACGAGTAGTTCATGGATTTGCTTTTGGTTGCCCGGGTGAAAACTTCTCAAGGAGGTCACCCATTCCTGAATTGTTGCCACCTGAGCACGCTTAATTGTGGAGTTCTCCTCTCATCCACAGCCAATATGCCCGATGTTAGAGACCAGACATTCCTTATGAACCAAGAATCTCTCTTGTCCACGGCTGATGTGGGATAAATGTAGGGTGTCACACACTCATTTCATGTGGGGAACAAAAGCCCCATGATGATTTTGATTATCATATATGAATTGATGTTCAATTTGATTGATCTAATTATAGGTCCTTTCGAATATTGGGGATTTCTTGTAATAAGGCATTTAAACAATTCTAACCGAGTTAAGGCAGATCTGGCTCTAGCCCAACCGGTTAACATACACTACAATCCTACAAAAGACCTTGGTTGGATTCCGGCACCCCTAAATCATTTTTAAATCTTTTTTTATTCAAATTAATTCTACAAATTATTTATATTTTATATATTTAATTTAAAATTTATTTTATAATTAAAATTTAGAGTTAATTTTAAAAATGGTCCCTGTGGTTTATTAAAAATAATAGGTTCGGGTACTAAGAGTTTTTTTATAACATGTAGGGTATTGTGTTTTCAATTTATAATGAGTTAAGGTATTAACATTAATAGAAGTTAACTTTTCTGCTAAATCTAAGGGCATTTCCGTCTTTTTACCTTACAGAGACTATTTATGTCATTTAATACATAAAAAGAACCATTTGTGTAAGTTGATATATACATATAAATATATAAATGTATAAACACACACACTCCTTAATCCATATGTTCCAGATCTAATTTCACTTCCCCCACTACTGGCTACCACATCACCGCCGCCCCCACCACTGGCTACATCCATGCAGCCTAACGTCGGCTACCACATCCGCCAGCCCCACCATCGGCTACCATCCCCTCCAGCCCCAATCGTCAGCTACCACCTCACCACCACCATCTTGTTCACCTCTTAAATTAAAACAGCAGGACCTAAAACCCTATCATCATCTGACCATCACCAACACTGTCTCACCATCACCAACACTGTCTCACCATCATCATCCTATTATCTCCACCATTGCATCATCCACTACTACTTCATCCCTATTGAAGCATTAGGACCATCAACGCCATCATCATCTGTTGCTACCTACATGCTTTAAAGTCAAGAATCCCAAAGTAGGTATTACTTGATTTAGGTTTTAAGGTTATGAAAGAAAGCTGAAGGTAGGGGGACCAGCGATGTGTTCGGTACTGATTGTGGTGATGTATTCGGATGGGTGGGGTTAGACAAAATGGTGGTGATAGTGGCTGATGGTGGTGGCTAGGTGGTGGTGGTTTACCCTTTTGACAAATTTTAGTTTTTTTGTAGTGGTTGCTTCATCTATGATAGTGTCTGATAGTGGTGGCGGTGGAGACATTACTCCCAATGGGGCTGAAATCGTGGGCAGCGGCGGCAAATATAGTGGTGGTGGTCGGAAACGATGGTGGGTTAGAGCAGCAGTGGATTCAATCCTAGTAGTGGCTGATTTTTTAAAGAGACGTGAATGGATGGCGGTTGGGTTTTTCTTTAAGTTATAGGTAACTACACAAATGGTCCTTGAATCAAAGAGAGACATAAAATAACAAAAGTAGTCCCACAAAAGGTATATTAGTCATTTTATTTAAAACTAACATAAAAGTTAATGAAAGTAAGTATTAATACTCATTCTTGTTATAAAATTGAAAACATAATACCCAAACTTGTTACAAAAAACCCTTAGTATCCAAACCTGTTATTTTTATAAATCACAAGGACCATTTATGTAATTAACTCTTAAATCTATTTCAGGATTTATTAATTATTTTTAAAAAACTATAAAATATATAACTTTCAGTTTCATTCTTTATTTAAAACCTATAAAAATTATTATAAATTACTTACATATTTTGATATTATAAATATTATTCTAAAATTTAATAAATTGTTATTTCAAATTATTTTTAACTAAGAGTTATTACAAATACAAATTCAAATAATTAATTAATTATCAATTTAATTATTTTGAATATGTTATTAAATAATTAATTATTAAAGTAAACTATTATCATACTTATATTTTCAAACTTTATTTATCATAACTTAGCATTTAATTGTATTATTCAATTAAACATTTTATTACTTTATTTCTTTATTAATAATCATAATCTTTCAAAATATTATATCAAATCATTTCATTTAAACAAAGGTATATAATAAAATTAAATACATTATTTTATTTTTTATCAAACCTTAGTTCTCAAATAAAACCCTCGTTCCCAAATCAATATTTAGTATGTAAATCATTCTAACAAAAAACACCAAACCTTAGGCTTAACCATGAGGACTTTGATGTCAATTATGTCATTCTACCATTTTCAAGTCGCTTACATAATTATCAAGTGAGTATTCATAGCCTATTTGTTATGTTTTATATTTTAAAAAAATCATGTGACTCATATTCATTCGTTGTTATTTTATTTTAAAATTCAATTTTATACATGATATGTTATTACTTACAAATATGCGTTCATAGTCAGATAAACAAGTTGGTAATATAATTATTAATTCATGCAACCATGGTAACTATGATAGATCTATTAGTTTGACAAATCCATACCATATGATTATTCAAATGGTGATTGGAACTGGATTTACACATCCTACCACAAGTCTTTGTTTGCGAACTGAGTCAATTCGATCATTAGGTTTGATTGTGTTTGATTTGTTTTTTATGTTACACTATTGCATTTACAAGTCTTGACATTGTCATGTGAATTGAATCGTTTCAATTATTTTAATCAAATTATATATGCATGTCAAACCTATGTTTAATCACTGGCTAATTCGTTACCCGACTTGTTATTTTTTTATATGATTTTAGGAAATGCAACATAGTTGGATTTCATGCAAGATTTCATCTAGGATTATGGACCTAGATTAATAAAAGATAGTTGTTATGTTTGTTTTGAAGTTTGATTGTAATAGATGTTTTGATTAGTTTTTTTAATGAATAATGAATTTAATAATATTCTAACTTATTTACTACCATGTGTTATAAGTAATCGATTCAAATTCGTCCACCTTAATGATTCCGCCATCGGTTGGGGAGTGAGAATAGGTTTGTTAAACTGTCCACGAGGAATATTATGTTTCAAGATCTGAATATTCCAATATGCCTTTTTAAGGTAGTAGCGAATAGCCAAGCTTGGGTAGCGGTCTGCCAAAGGCCAGTCAAAAAGTGGTATAAAAACTTCCAAAACTTAATTATTCATATTTTACACTATCCACTCTCAGTCTACTCTTTCTCTCTCTCTTTGATGATCGCCAAACTCTCTTTATAGTTTCAAGGTGTTTGGGTATTCTTGTGAACAACTAGAACTCGCAGATACGTCCGTTGACATTGTTTTTGCATGAATTGTAACATCCCGAGCGTTCAGGTCATATGTAATGGTTGAAATACAAGCAATATGAACTTCATATTTCATATATTGTCAAATGAGTAAGTAATGAGTAAATAGTCTATTTGAAATTTAAAGTTTTTAGATGAAATTTTTATGTCATAACAGACTTGAATATAATAATATATTATATGTCGAACATGCTCCGTTTTTTATTCGAACAAGCAGGCTAGCTGCTCAATTCAATCCCATATCTAATATTTTCATCTACCTGCATGCTACCTTATAAATAGAAGTCTTAAGGTTGAATTTATAATATAAGTTTCTTTGGGAACACTCTAATGTAAAGAGAATCTCGAGTTTCAATACCCCTTGGGTGTTGTTAGTAAACATTTTTGAAGATCGAGTACGGGCGCGAGTAGGGGAGACTCTACATCAAATTGTCATAGATAGTTTTCTAATACGTTCTTGTTTAATTATATCTTTAGTTATTATAGTTATTATTATTATTATTTGTAACACCCGTATTTTTTTAGCAAGAAATAAAAGAAAAAGGAAGAAAAGAAGAGAAAATAAAAAGCAACTAAAAAGGAGGGACCAAAAGTGCCAAATGGGCAAAGTTGTTATTTATTTTGTACAAAAGGAAGGCATGGTCGCCCATAACCCCTGCACAATTCTTTGCATTCGGTTTTAGAGAGAGAAACAGCAGGGACTTCGATTCTTAGAGAGAGAAAGAAAAAGAAATCGGATTCAAGGTAAGAATTGATGTTTTTAAGTTGTGTTTGGGCTAGGAAACCGAGAAATGCATGTTCTTATGTGTGTGTTTGTGTTCGGGTTGCACTGTGTGTGTGTTTTAGGTGTAGAAACGACTGGGAAGTTAAGAAAGGGCATCCAAAACCCGAAGACAAACTAAGGTGAGTTCTAGACCCCTTTTTACCTGTTTTTAAATGCTTTGGGGCTGGAAAATGCATGTAAGTATGTTTGTATAAAACTTGGATTTTATACCCGTATGAATGAATGTATGAATGTATGTGTTTATGTTAAGTTTTGCCTAGAATCAGGTGAGCATGTTTAGAACTAGGCATTTTGATGTTTGGGATTTGGAATATGAATTAGATACATGTCCAGGTTACTAATACGACCAACAGGGTGGTCGTATGACCAGGTGATATTTTTCCTAAGTGTGTTGAAGAGTCCAATAGGACTCATACGACCAACAGTGTGGTCGTATGACCAGGTGATATTTTTCTAAGTGTGTTGAAGAGTCCAATAGGACTCATACGACCAACAGGGTGGTCGTATGACCAGATGATATTTCTAAGTATAGGATGAAAAGTCCAATAGGGCTCATACGACCAGCAGTGCTCTTACGCCTAACAGGGCTCATACGCCCAAGGGGCTTATACGCCCAACAGGGCTCAAACGTCCAGAACACTTAGAATTTTTACAGAAATTTCCTACAAATCCGAAGTTCGAGGTTTTGACCAGGGTTGACTGGGGTTAATAAATGAGGATGTTTTATGCATGTAATGATGATTATGATTAACCCTTATTATTACTGATATTATTATCAGTGTATTATTATTGTTAACAATATTATTAATAAAATATTGTTAAGTATGGTATGATGCTATGTATGATGATGAATGTGAATGATGATGTTTGAATGTAATAATATTCTTTTCCTAATATTATAATTAATATTATGATTAGAGATATTATTAAGAGTATGAATAATATTATTTATAATATTATTATTATTATTATTAATATGCTTATTAATAATAATACTGTATGTTTCTATGTGTAATGATCATGATCAATAATTATTATCATTAATAAAGTGAAAGATTAATGATAATGAGGAATGGAACGTGAACGAATGAACGAAAGTCTTGCAAGCAAATGAATGGAGGTGCACACCCCTGGCAGGTGTTAGCTCAACTGTGATGCGGGTTCGCTACCCCGAAGGATGCACACAGGATCAATCCTTGAGATTGATATAGAGGTGAGTGACTTGGTGTCACAACAGACTCACAGGAATGTAGGTCAATCTTTGTGATTGGCTTAGAGGTGAGTGACTTGGTGTCACAACAGACTCACAGTATGTAGGTCAATCTTGGTGATTGACTTAGAGGTGAGCGACTTGGTGTCGCAACAGACTCACAGCTTAATTGAAGAGGAACGATAAAAGTATGAATTGAACGATGATGAAGATAATGAAAGTATTACCTATGTGTACGTACGATGTATGATCACCTATGAAAATGAAGAACGGTTTTTGAATGAAAAGTAAAGTATTTTAACTACAAAACTAGAACTCACTCAGAAACGCTGACTTTTATGTATTTTCCAGTTGGCAGGTAACAGGTTGCTGAGGATAGCACAATGGGATGACTACTTGGTGGGCAAGACTGACATCCAAATTATATTTTGACGATACTGTTGTGTTGTAATTCATTCAATTAAACATTTCGTGACTTAGAAACTAGAATGTATTGCTTAACAACAGTTTTCATAATGAATGGATGGTTTTTTTTTGTTAAACTTAATTCCACTGCTCAATTTATTAATATATGTGTTTTATGCTGTGAATGACCAACTGTGAGGTGCCCGGGAACGGGGCCTTACAAGTTGGTATCAGAGCTAAAGTTTAAGTGAAACGGGTAAATTTTCAAAAATAAACCTTAACTTAAACTGTGAATGGGACGGAAAGAGGGATGTCAGCCCGAGTAGCCATGTGCCATCAGGTGTTGCTTTTCTTAGAAGTTAATCAGTGTTATGTGCGTGTGCTATGTGATTTATGTGTTCTTAGTAGATTTAGATGCTGATGTAGTCAGGATAGGAAGTGCTTGGGGTGTGAAGAGTAAAGTAAGTGGCTAATCACAACTGGCCACTGTAATTAGGGACTTACTATACTTGACATAAACTGAGCTATTCCTTGAATGACTATTTCTTGACATAAACTGAGCTATTCCTTGAATGACTGTTTTAGTGTTTGAATCTTATAGTGCATAGGAAAATGGCTGGGAAGAAACCTTCTAAGGCTGCTAGAGGTAGAGGTCGTCCGCGTACGACTAGGAACAGTACTAAAGCTCCTGAGACGACTCCTGTGAACCCTGAGGTTCCTAACCGGAATGAAGAAACCGAGAATGCGAGCCTGAATGCCTCAGCTAGGGAGGCGATTGCTGATGAGGTACACCAAGTCCTGCAGGCAGTTATGCCATCTGTGGTGACTGATGTTATTCGTGCTATGAGGAATGAGGAAAGGAAGGAGAAGGAGGATAGGAGAGGGTCAACTGGGAAGGAAAGCAAGGGAGGAGAGGAACGACCAGATCCAGAGATAGTAGTATCTGATGAAGAGGAAGATGATGTGGTAGGGGTGACAACCAAGGGATGCAATTACGGGGCATTCCAGAGGTGCAGGCCCCCGACTTTTGATGGAAATGGCAATGCTGCGGCTGCCCATCGGTGGGTAAGGGAGATGGAGGCGGTACTCGAGATCAGTGAGTGCCGGGAAGATCAGAAGGTGAAGTTTGCCACCCACTCCTTTACTGACTCAGCCCTATGTTGGTGGGACAATATTGTCCAGGCTGAGGGCAGCAGGGCTATAAGCAAGATGAAGTGGTCCGAGTTGAAGTAGCTGGTAATTGAGGAATTCTGTCCTCACAGGGAACTCGATAAGATTGAGAGGGAGTTCCTACAACTCGAAGCGGGAACCATGACCCACCAGCAGTACACTGCCAAATTCAATGAGATGGCGAGGCTGGTGCCGGATCAAGTGACGCCGGTGTCCCGAAAGATTAACCGGTACATTCAGGGACTACCAGCCGACATTCGTAGGCACTTGATTGCTGCTCGGCCAAGCACGTTTAGGTCGGCAGTGGATTTGGCTGGAAGACTCTACGATGAGAGGGAGGTAGCAGATGCGGAGGTGAAGAAGGCTGGTGGGGGTGACCGAAACTGGAATGGGAAGCGGTTCGGGCGTGGTGGCTTTACCCCGAACAACAAAAGGATGAGAATGGATGACCGTAGGGTGGGGTCATCAAGCTCGAGGCCCAAAAGGTGTGGCAAGTGCGGGAAGGAGCATACGGGTGAGTGCAAATCGGGACTCAACGTGTGTTTCAAGTGCGGAAAGCCGGGCCACATCTTGAAAGACTGTAAGGAGCTGAGGTGTTATAACTGCGGCGAGGCAGGCCATATGAGCAAAGACTGCAGGAAGCAGAGGGTGGAGAGTTCCGGGGCAAAGAAGACGGTCGGGACTGAAGGGCAGAAGACGAGTGCCAAAGCTTTCACTATGACCACGGAGGAGGCTAGGACGGACCCCGATGTTGTGTCAGGTACGTTTCTAGTAAATCAAACTCTTGCTTCTATGTTATTTGATTCTGGTGCTAGTAGGAGTTTCATTTCTACTACTTTCTGTGCTAAATTGCCTGCTAGTATTAAATGCATTGATGAGCCCTTTGATGTAGAAACCGCTATTGGTAAGTCCACTAGAGTTACTGATGTGATAGAGGACTGTACCATAGAGTTAGAAGGCCATAGGTTTGCTGTCAAATTACATGTGATGCCCCTAGGAGGATTTGATGTAGTGTTAGGGATGGATTGGTTAGCAACCTTCGAAGCGAATATCGTGTGCCGAAAGAAGATGATTAGGCTGACGGCGACTGACGGAAGTCCGGTGACAATATATGGCGATCGGGTTACGACGATTTCGAAGGTGATCTCGATGGCGGTGGCGGGAAAGTGTATGAGGCGCGGATGTAGCGCCTACTTATGTTATGTAAAGAATGTAGAGACGCCAACACCACAACTATCTGATGTACCAGTTGTGCGTGACTTTCCGGACGTGTTTCCCGAAGACTTATCGGGATTGCCACCTGACCGAGAGATCGAATTCCAGATCGACCTGATACCGGGTGCTCAACCTGTCGCAAAAGCACCGTATCGCTTGGCTCCGACGGAGATGAAAGAGTTGATGGAGCAACTGCAGGAGTTGCTTGACAAGGGCTTTATTAGACCGAGTATCTCTCCTTGGGGTGCTCCGATCTTGTTTGTGAAGAAGAAGGACGGTAGCATGAGAATGTGTATCGACTACCGTGAGTTGAACAAGCTAACGGTAAAGAATCGGTATCCGTTACCGAGGATTGACGACTTGTTCGACCAGCTCCAGGGTGCCAGTTGGTTCTCGAGGATAGATCTTCGATCTGGCTACCACCAGTTGAAGGTGAAGGAGCAGGACATTCCTAAAACAGCTTTTCGTACGCGTTATGGGCACTATGAGTTTCTCGTTATGTCATTTGGTTTGACCAACGCGCCAGCTGCTTTTATGGATTTGATGAACCGAGTGTGCCGGCCAATGTTAGATAAATCAGTGATTGTGTTCATCGATGATATCCTGATTTATTCGAGGAGCGAAGAAGAGCATGCAGGTCACATTCGGGAAGTGTTGGAGACTTTGAGAAGGGAGAAACTGTATGCTAAGTTCTCCAAATGTGCCTTCTGGCTACGCGAGGTGCAATTTCTGGGTCACGTGGTAAATGCAGAAGGAATAATGGTGGACCCAGCAAAGGTTGAGGCTGTGATGCAATGGAAATCACCAAAGACGCCATCCGAGATTCATAGTTTCTTAGGACTGGCGGGCTACTATAGGAGATTTATTTAAGACTTCTCCAAGATAGCCTCCCCTTTGACAAAATTGACCCGAAAGGACGTGAAATTTGTGTGGGGTCGAGAGCAGGAGACCGCCTTTGAGGAGTTGAAGACAAGACTAACACAAGCTCCTGTTTTGACTTTGCCCGAGGGGAATGAAGACTTAGTGGTCTATTCAGATGCATCTTATTCTGGGCTAGGTTGCGTGTTGATGCAACGTGGAAGGGTAATAGCCTATGCATCCCGACAACTGAAAACCCACGAAGTCAACTATCCCACACACGATCTAGAACTAGCTGCGGTGGTTTTTGCGTTGAAGATATGGCGGCACTATCTATACGGGACGAAGTGCACTATCTTCACAGACCACAAAAGCTTGAAGTATTTCTTCGAGCAGAAAGATTTAAACATGAGGCAAAGGTGATGGTTGGAGCTCATAAAGGATTATGACTGCGAAATCCATTACCATCCGGGCAAGGCCAACGTGGTGGCCGATGCCCTTAGCCGAAAAGAAAGGCCTGAGCCGATCCGGGTAAAGGCATATCAGCTAATTATGACCTCAGATGTAATGACTCAGGTTAAGGAGTTTCAAGACGAGGCTTTGAAAGAAGATCGTCTTAACTCCGAAAGGATGAGAGGTCTAGTTACGAAATTGGGTGAGAACACTCTTGGTGTTAAGACTCGATTTGGACGAATGTGGATTCCTCGATACGGGGATCTACGTGGTAGAATTATGGACGAGGCCCATAAGACCCGATACTCCATTCACCCCGGTGCTACCAAAATGTACCACGATATGAAGAAAGACTATTGGTGGCCGGGTATGAAACGCGACGTAGTGGAGTACGTAAGTAAGTGCTTGACTTGCTTACAAGTGAAGGCGGAACATCAGAAGCCCTACGGGAAGATCCAACCGTTGGATATACCCGAGTGGAAGTGGGAACATATCACCATGGATTTCATCACGAAGTTACCACGTACCCCAAAAGGGTATGATGCCATATGGGTGATAGTTGACCGCTTGACAAAGAGTGCCCACTTCCTAGCGATCCGCGAAACGTACTCATCTGAAAGATTGGCGGATCTGTTCATCAAAGAAATTGTAAATCGTCATGGTGTACCGGTGTCTATTGTGTCTGATCGCGACACCCGGTTTACCTCTAAGTTTTGGAAGAGATTTCACGATGTAATGGGGACGAGACTACACATTAGTACAGCATATCACCCTCAGACAGACGGTCAGTCTGAGAGGACGATCCAAACACTCGAGGACATGCTTCGGGCGTGCGTGATCGATTTTGGAGGAAGTTGGGACGACCACCTGCCGTTAGCAGAATTCTCGTACAACAACAGTTATCATGCCAGCATTGGCATGCCACCTTACGAGATGCTATACGGTAGGAGATGTAGGACGCCCGTATGTTGGGGAGATATTGGGCAGAAAGAACTGGGAGGCGTTGAGGTGATTGAAGCAACGACTGAGAAATTAGAAAAGATCAAAGCCTTCATGAAGGCGGCGAAAGATAGGCAAAAGTCGTATGCTGACAAGAGGCGAAGACCAATAGAGTTCAAGGTTGGTGACCAAGTTATGTTGAAGGTCTCACCTTGGAAAGGAATCATTAGATTCAGGAAACGAGTTAAGCTAAGCCCGAGATACATAGGACCTTTCCAGATTGTCGCACGGGTAGGAGAGGTGGCCTATCGACTTGAATTGCCAGATGAGTTAAGTGGAATTCATCCTACATTCCATGTATCTCATCTGAGGAAGTGCTTAGCTGATGAAGGCATGGTTGTACCACTGGAGGATATTGAAGTAGACAAACGGCTCAATTACGTTGAGCAACCAGTGACAATCATTGATCGTAAGGAGAAGAGGTTGAGAAATAAAGTGGTTCCTCTTGTGCGTGTACAGTGGAAGCACAGGAAGGGATCCGAGTTTACGTGGGAGACTGAAGAAGAAATGAGACAGCACTACCCACATCTGTTTGAGGAATAACACGTTTCGGGGACGAAACCTATATAAGGGGGGTGGACTTGTAACACCCGTATTTTTTTAGCAAGAAATAAAAGAAAAAGGAAGAAAAGAAGAGAAAATAAAAAGCAACTAAAAAGGAGGGACCAAAAGTGCCAAATGGGCAAAGTTGTTATTTATTTGTACAAAAGGAAGGCATGGTCACCCATAACCCCTGCACAATTCTTTGCATTCGGTTTTAGAGAGAGAACCAGCAGGGACTTCGATTCTTAGAGAGAGAAAGAAGAAGAAATCGGATTCAAGGTAAGAATTGATGTTTTTAAGTTGTGTTTAGGCTAAGAAACCAAGAAATGCATGTTCTTATGTGTGTGTTTGTGTTCGGGTTGCACTGTGTGTGTGTTTTAGGTGTAGAAACGACTGGGAAGTTAAGAAAGGGCATCCAAAACCCGAAGACAAACTAAGGTGAGTTCTAGACCCCTTTTTACCTTTTTTTAAATGCTTTGGGGCTGGAAAATGCATGTAAGTATGTTTGTATAAAACTTGGATTTTATACCCGTATGAATGAATGTATGAATGTATGTGTTTATGTTAAGTTTTGCCTAGAATCAGGTGATCATGTTTAGAACTAGGCATTTTGATGTTTGGGATTTGGAATATGAATTAGATACATGTCCAGGTTGCTAATACGACCAACAGGGTGGTCGTATGACCAGGTGATATTTTTCCTAAGTGTGTTGAAGAGTCCAATAGGACTCATACGACCAACAGTGTGGTCGTATGACTAGGTGATATTTTTCTAAGTGTGTTGAAGAGTCCAATAGGACTCATACGACCAACAGGGTGGTCGTATGACCAGATGATATTTCTAAGTATAGGATGAAAAGTCCAATAGGGCTCATACGACCAGCAGTGCTCTTACGCCTAACAGGGCTCATACGCCCAAGGGGCTTATACGCCCAACAGGGCTCAAACGTCCAGAACACTTAGAATTTTTACAGAAATTTCCTACAAATCCGAAGTTCGAGGTTTTGACCAGGGTTGACTGGGGTTAATAAATGAGGATGTTTTATGCATGTAATGATGATTATGATTAACCCTTATTATTACTGATATTATTATCAGTGTATTATTATTGTTAACAATATTATTAATAAAATATTGTTAAGTATGGTATGATGCTATGTATGATGATGAATGTGAATGATGATGTTTGAATGTAATAATATTCTTTTCCTAATATTATAATTAATATTATGATTAGAGATATTATTAAGAGTATGAATAATATTATTTATAATATTATTATTATTATTATTAATATGCTTATTAATAATAATACTGTATGTTTCTATGTGTAATGATCATGATCAATAATTATTATCATTAATAAAGTGAAAGATTAATGATAATGAGGAATGGAACGTGAACGAATGAACGAAAGTCTTGCAAGCAAATGAATGGAGGTGCACACCCCTGGCAGGTGTTAGCTCAACTGTGATGCGGGTTCGCTACCCCGAAGGATGCACACAGGATCAATCCTTGAGATTGATATAGAGGTGAGTGACTTGGTGTCACAACAGACTCACAGGAATGTAGGTCAATCTTTGTGATTGGCTTAGAGGTGAGTGACTTGGTGTCACAACAGACTCACAGTATGTAGGTCAATCTTGGTGATTGACTTAGAGGTGAGCGACTTGGTGTCGCAACAGACTCACAGCTTAATTGAAGAGGAACGATAAAAGTACGAATTGAACGATGATGAAGATAATGAAAGTATTACCTATGTGTACGTACGATGTATGATCACCTATGAAAATGAAGAACGGTTTTTGAATGAAAAGTAAAGTATTTTAACTACAAAACTAGAACTCACTTAGCAACGCTGACTTTTATGTATTTTCCAGTTGGCAGGTAACAGGTTGCTGAGGATGGCATAAGGGGATGACTACTTGGTGGGCAAGACTGACATCCAAATTATATTTTGACGATACTGTTGTGTTGTAATTCATTCAATTAAACATTTTGTGACTTAGAAACTAGAATGTATTGCTTAACAACAGTTTTCATAATGAATGGATGGTTTTTTTTTGTTAAACTTAATTCCGCTGCTCAATTTATTAATATATATGTGTTTATGCTGTGAATGACCAACTGTGAGGTGCCCGGGAACGGGGCCTTACATTATTGTTATTATTATTATTATATTATTATTATTATTATCATAGTTATTATTATTCTTGTTGTAGTTATTATTATTATTCTTGTTTTAGATATTATTATTATTATTATTATTATAAGGTGTTAGGGTTATTAATGGGGAAGGTATTGGGTAGCTCCAAGTGTTGGCAATAGCATGACAGAAATATTTAAGATATACCAACTAGTAAGGGTTGTACCAAAGGGTTGGCATACAGTAAGAGAAAGTGTTGAATAATGCCAACAAATAGAAAAAGATAACAAATCATTAATGAGATAGTTGCTAGCTAGAATATAGCTTAAATAATGTTATTTTATGTATATGATAATACCTAATAGCAGTGAACCTGAGCAGATGTATCACCAATCTGATTAGTTATGGTGAGTTCTACATAAATGTTTTCTAAAACGAGATATGATGTTCTCATAACTGGTATTAATTGAAGAATTGACTATCAATAATATCTATGATATGTGGCAGTGCTTGATAGGATGCTTGAGGGTTGCTTGTATGATTCTGTTTTAGCCAGTAGAGTTTGTATACATAGCCTGGTTATGTGAATTTATATTGTGCTTACTTTTCCCTATATGTTTGCAATGGTTGTATTTGCTTAATGCAATAGTCGATATTAATATGTTTTGAATTTTGAAGAATGCTATGTTCAGGAACTCACAAGCTTTATGCTAAACCCCAAATGTTTTTATTTTATCGACACACATCTTAGGTGCCAAGTGCTTACAGGAATAAGAGATCATGGGCTAAGCTTATGAGAAGATAAAAGACTAAAGTGTTGCTGAGGATTTGGATCTTTACTACAGTTAAACTGATGTAATATAAGTATTGTATTAGAAGACAGATGTATAACGCTATAATGTATTATTATAGTTTGACTTCTGCTATGTGTTCTTTAATTACTATATGTTTTGTATATCTGATGCGTAACGCTTCCCAGGGTGTGCCCTGGGAGGCGGGTGTTACATGAATTAACATTTGGTGGATTGGTTTTTTTAGTAAGCCTCAAACTGTTGTAAATATAGAGTTATGGCCATATATGAGTATATTTGTGACCTGTGAAACTCCACGGTTATGTTGGATCGTGAGGTGGTATGTTTGTGGACGTCAAGGACAAGCTTTCAGTAATGTGATAAGGAAAATGATTACTTCTGGATAATTGAATTTTTCATGAGATAATATTTAATATGAGTATGAAATGGAGAACATAGTGTCATTTCATAATCATGAGTATTTCACAGGAGTTCACGATAGGGATTTCGTTTGGTGGTTAAGTCCATTTGATCACTCTATCGGAAGTATGCACAACTCTAAGTATTTGACGCATGTTTGTCAAGATTTGTGATGGAAATATTGGCCTGAGTTGAAGAACTCTAGCTTGGGGTCATGTGCTTGAAAAGTGCAGGCCGAGTCATTATATCGGGTGGGATGACCACAGGGATTTCACGGTCAATGGTATTGTGTCTTGATGTTAATGTTTGTATGTTCAGGCTTGTAAGACGCTCACTGACAGTGTGCACTCTCGGTAGCTTAATGTTATGAATAGAACTGTTCTATTTTTCTAATTGTTTTTGGGGTTGTATCCAAGTTGGCTAAAAGTTTTACTGAAATGTTGATGTTTGTGGTTTCAATTTTAAATTATCTCTTATGATGTAACATGTCATGGTTATATGTGTCCAGCGTGGGTTAGTGTTATTCACGGGCAATTCATTTAGATATGTGTGGTGTGTACGTGGAGCTGCACCAGGAATGATAGCAGCTCATCACATGGAGTGAACTTAGTCTAACCTTGGGGCATATGTGCACTTAGTTAGATCCATCTAGGTATAGGGGCCACGTTCTTAGGTTTTATGTCAAGTGACTCTGGACTGAGTAACCAATCACCATGTTACAATCTTTTAGGACTGGTCAGAGTGGAAGGTCATGGTAGGGGATGTCTGATACTCAAATGTTGTGATGTGTTAGGATTGGGTAGACCGAAGAGCCTTTAACCTATCCATCGTCATGGTCGTAAAACCAGAACGACATATATGTTGACGGGCACTACCCTAATTGTTAGGGTGTAGGTTTGACAAACAATTTGCTTGCATATACATGGTTATATTGTCTAACTGTTTAGATTCACTGTTTTTGACTCACCAACAACGTTGTTGTTGATGTGGAACTTTGCTAATGCATACAATTACTAGGAAGCGGACTTCATACTTCCTTATGAATCCTTTGTGCATTTCCCATAGTGACTTGAATTATTGAGGCAAAAGTTTCACCATAACTTAATCACCCGATTTGAAACTCCATATGTTGCCTCTTATTGTTGGTCAATTATTTCATTTTCTTAGGATGCCTTATTTAGGGATGCTAGAGCCACATTTATTTGTTTATTTCAACCGGTTGGTGCTAATGGTTATCAACCACTAACTAGGTTTGAAAAGGTATTTTGGTCATTTCATATGAACTAAATAGAAAAGGTTACTTCTCGTCAAAATTGAAGACCCAACATATTATGTTTATGTATTCTTATTGAAACAATTATGTAATCATCATATATATTTATTTAGGAATGAAATGAATAATAAAGTACTAATAAATAAGCTTTACGTACAATTACGTCTCCCAATAAAGAAACGATGGTGGTGGTGATGGAGTCTTAAACGAAACTAGAAATGTAACTACACTAAAATATTGTCAATAACTAACAGAATCCATGTTTCTTGAGTTCCTCCAACCAAAACTGGAGCTGTGTGAGTACGGTCTTACATAAAAGCATCATAAAGTCATACTTCCTGATGGTAGTCATTGTCCACTAAATATCCAACCCGATAGAACCCACTCCGTTAATAAATACTTAAACAAGCAACGACGGTGGAGAAGCCACCATCGTGAAACCGGCGGGACTTCAGTTGTGGAATATTCTAGTTATACATACAAACAACCACTTGTAACAAATGTGATCAACAACAATAGTGTTCAAGATCTAGGTTTCAAGGGTTTGAGTTGCGGGTGTCATCTAGGGATTTAATATATCACTGTAGTGGTGGCGTGGTTACTAGGCGACGATAGGGTGGTGGTGGTGTGGTTGGTTACTTGGCAGAAACGGAGTGGTGACGATGTATGTAGTAGTAGATAACCAGGACTAAAAATATGATTTAACATATGTTTTCCCTTATCTTGAAAATGACTATCTCGAGACACACATTTGTCAATGGACATTAAATAAATTTAAATTATTTTAGGACAACAAAAAATATTATATTATTAATTGTTTTATAAAATTGTTAAAGTGTAATGCTTTAAAAATATTTTATGTTTTTTGTGAGATTTTAGTTTAAAAGTATTACTTTAATTTAATGTAAAAATGTCAATGTAAAAACGTTTCTTCTTTGGAATTTAGAATCTTCGTACTCTAATAAAAAGGTAAACAAGGGTGTCACGTGTCAGCGCCACATTCATTTCCATCAAACTTTCTCGCTTCTCTCTCCTATTAAATAACAACATTAATTACTAATAATATTATTTATTTATTTTTACATTATAATTAGTTTTTTAATAAATTAAAAGAAATTTTATTAATGTTATTTCTGTAGAGATAACTTTTTATAAAAAGATTTTTTTTCTAAAAATCAAACTATTTTTACGTAATATTTAAAATTATTTTTTTAAGTAATTTTTTATAAAAAAAAACAAAATAGGGAATTATAGTAAGGAAAATTTTAAAATTAAAAAATTTCTAGAACGTTATTTTAAAACAAGATGTTTAATTTATCTTTGAAAAAACTAAAAAAAAATTAAAAGTTCATATTATTATTTTATTACTTATAGTTATTACTCATACATAGTTTCAATCATATCATGTCTTAGTCTACCGTTTTATAAATAAAATTTTTTATTCTATTTAATATTTTATTTATTCAACCCATGTAATATACGGGTTTACTAAAACTAGTAATATGTATACAGAAAAAAGGTTCAAATACAAAATCTTATAAAACTAAAAAGTGTAAAAAGTAATCTCAACCATCCATCTCACTAATCAATGGTTGAGATTAAAATGATAGGAAAAAATTTGTTACAGGTATATTTTAGTAATAACCACTTTTGTTGACTTTTTACAAGTTCACCCATTTTTTTTAAAAGTTCATAAATTTTATGTGCGACATTATTTTTCATAAAAATTACACCAAAAAACAAGTGTTGTTTTATTTTTAAAATGAGTACAATATTGTTATATAAAAATATTAAAAAAATGTTATTAAGCTTATATCTTGATATTATGCCTTTAGCGCAGTTCATTGTGTATTTTTGTTAGTTATTGTGTTTTTTGAATAATATTATGTTTTTCTAAAATAATAAATTTTAAAAAATATAATGATGAATAACAATGTTATGTATCTCTAATATATGAAATACAATAATAAGTTAACAACTAATTAATCTAATATAATAAAAACAATGATCAAATAACACAATGTATCATTGTGTCTTTTGATCGTCATTAAGTTATCTTAAACATTATTATTTGTGGAAAATACAAGGGTGAAATAACATTATTATATACTTCCAATTGTAAAACAAAATGATAGATAAGAAATTTATATAATCTAATAAAATATAAATAACAAAAAATAACACATGTGTTATCTTCAACACTATGAGTTTTAAAAAATACATTGGTGAAAGTATGTTATTGTTTATTTCTAATTGTAAAACACAATGCTAAATAACAAGATCATAATCTATAAAAACAACGACAAAAATAGCACAAAATGATCTAAAACGTAAAATATGAATGATTAATACACATAACTGTAAGGATTCCTAGAAGTCTGATGCAGCCAAAACACTTTTGTAACTATCTACTGATGAAGACATCAGCTGAAGACAACAGCTGAAGGTAACATCTGAAGACAACAGCTGAAGACATCAGCTGAAGACAGCAGCTGAAGGTAACAGCTGAAGACAACAGCTGAAGACATCAGCTGAAGGTAACAGCTGAAGACAACAGCTGAAGACATCAGCTGAAGACAACAGCTGAAGGTAAAAGCTGAAGACAACAGCTGAAGACATCAGTTGAAGACAACAGCTGAAGGTAACAGCTGAAGACAACAGCTGAAGACATCAGTTGAATACATCAGCTAAAGACAAAGTCTAAAGACAAAGTCTTAAGATAGTTTTTTAGTAATTATCACAACAACTGAAGAAGTACTCTTCAGTAGTTGTGATGATTCTTTTCAGTAGTTGTGATGATTCTTTTCAGTAGTTGTCACAACAATTGAAGAAGTACTCTTCAGTAGTTGTAATAATCTTCTCTTAGTAGTTATCACAACAACTGAAGAAGTATTCTTCAGCAGTTATGACTAGTCCTCCTTCAGCAGTTATGCTAATCTTCTTTCAGTAGTTCTATGTAATGATCAAGTCTTCCTGCATGCTGCACAGAACATGAAGTAGTATTGCTACGAAATTTTTACACCACTTCAGAAACATTCTAAGTGTAAAATCTTTTATAGCCAAGACCAATATCTTCTGAAGCAAGAAATGAAGTCTTCCTTAGCTTCAAGACAAAGTCTTCCGAAGCCAAGAAATCAAGACAGATTCTTCCGAAGACTTTTATCATACATGCTTTTATCTGATGTACCTTTTCCAATAAAGCTGAACCACTTTGCCGCTGCCTACTCTGGTTGGTCACCAACTTATATGAGTTGGTGAAAAGGTCCATGCTTTAAGATAACTGTACATTGAGGTCTTGGGTCAAACCTTTCTACTTTATGTACCTTTATCCTTTTGTAATATATTAGGATGTGAGCTATGGCATGTCATAGTCACTAGCCAAAAGGCAATCTGCCTTTTGACTCTACATGGATTGTGTTGTCTAATTCATGTATCCAGCTGGCCTTCAAAGTATGGCCGTCTGTAGGTTGTATTATATAGTGTCTCAAGTCTTGTAATGTATGTATGCTGAATACTTGTAACTTGAATTTAAGAAGCAATATACAACATCCTTGAAAACCAACCACTACTGTTGTTATATTGTTCTTTCTTTCTAAGTTTACTTTTGTGTTCTTAGCATCATCATAACCGGTTCCCCATTTGATCTGTTAAGTGTTCTAATACACTCTCCTCATTGTGTTGTTGAGTTGTAAAAGTGCTAAACCCTTCACACGGTCCTGCATTTGGTATCAGAGCATCCAGGCTCTTGATATAAGATCTCACTATCTTAAGATCCCTCTCACACACTAAATACTTAACAACTCAAATGGCAGCTCTTTCAAAAGCTGATATGGAATGGTACTATGACCAAGTCCCCACTGATCACTCCTGAAGATTTTGATACATGGTGTACAAGAATGGAAGGCTTCATCAAGTGTCAAGATTCAAGGATGTGGGACTCAGTTATCAATGGTCCCTTCATACCAAGCACTCCTTCTGCTACTGGTAATCGTATCATCCCTAAAAATGTAGATGATTACTCAGAAGAAGACAGGAAGAGAATAGAGCTTGATCAAAGGGCCATGACTTGTCTTCAAACTGCTCTCCCAAACTCCATCTACAGAGGCTTCAAGAAGTGCAAGACAGCTAAAGATCTATGGGAAGCACTGAAGCTCATGTATGAAGGATCCAAGGAAACTAAAGAGAACAAGAAGGATCTCTTGAAGCAGCAGTTTGAAAACTTCACCTTCAAGGCAGGTGAGACACTAACTCAACAATACTTCAGGTACGTTGAGATAGTGGACGCTCTAGTGGATATTGGAGTGACTCTTGAGAACAGAGACATAGTAAGGAAGTTCATGTCTTCTCTTCCTAAACTATGGACACATTATTATGTTGTGATCAAGAGAACTTCGGATCTTAAAACTCTTACTCTTACAGAGTTGTATGGTATCCTGAGTGCATTCCAGATGGAGATGAACATGCAAAATTCCTCTGGTAACTCCAATAACCAACTGAGTTCAGCTCTTCATGTGAATGAAAGGGAATGATTGAACCACAACATCAGTTATTATGCTACCCTGACACCTCATAGAAGGGGCCTTTCATCACTCTTCCAGAGACACCAAGAGAAAGCTACACTCAAGGAAGTCCCTTCCAAGAGACAAGTGCTTCTCATGCCTTTGTCTCAGCTAATGAAACCTCTGGCAACCTTCTCTTCACTCTTGAAGACTTGGACTGTATCCATCCAGATGATCTGGAGTATATGGAGATAGTTTAGCAAATGGCTCTTCTCACTCACAGGGCCAAGAAGTTCTAAAAGAGGACTGGGAGAAGATTTCCAAGCAATACATCCAGTGGTATGTTTGGGCTGGATAAAAGCAAGGTAAAGTGCTACAACTGTAACCAGATGGGGCACTTTGCAAGAGAGTGTAAGGTACCAAAAACAAATGGTGGCCAAACACAAGCCAGACCAAACTACACTGAGAAAGTTCACCAAAATGAGAACCCAAAGCAACAGGCTGCAGTTGCTGCTGCAGGGGGAGGCTTTGACTGGAGATTTCAGATAGAAGATGCATCTCCAAACCAAGCTCTTATGGAAGATCATGATGAAACCAAGGTATTGGAAAATCTTTGCTCTTCTGAATGCATTGCTAAAGTTAATAGATACAGGTCATATAACTTAGAGCTGAGATCTGACCTTGAGTCCTTAAACATCTTGAAAGCTGATTTTAAAAGAGCTGAAAATGACTATAAACTTAAAATAGAAGATTTAGAGAAAACCATTTCAACTCTTAAACATGAACTAACAAATTACAGGACTCAGATCAAAGATCTCATAGCGAAGTTAACTGAATGCCAAGCTGAGCTTGTGATCAGCAAAGCTAAGGCAGAAAATTGTGTTCTTGAAGAAGATACCTTCAAGAACATAATATCCTCATCCTTGCATGCAAAAGTGTATTATTAGAACAAGCAGGGACTGGGATCCAGTGAGATAGCTCCTCCACACACCATCTTGTCTGTAAGATCTCCTAGGTGTGGAACTTGTAAAGATAAGCTTCCCCTCATAGATCCTTTGACTGAAGAGGATGAAGAGGAGTTGGTGAAGAATGACTTTGGTTTGAGTGAAGAAAAGCATTCTGAGAAGGGTCACCATTCCTCTGAGGAGAGTAAAATTGTTGGGATGACCAAGTCAAGGAGAAAGAACTTGATCAGGAAAGCCAAAAGAAAATCAAGGAAGGCTCAAGAGATCAAGGCTACTTTTGACTCTAAGTAGAAACAAGTCTTTATATCTGCAGGGTTTGAAGTAGTTAAGACTAATGACATGAATTCTGGTTCATGTCAAACTCATCTCAGTAACAAGAAGAAGACTGATCTGTTGTGTGTTACTGCTACACAACCTGGACCATCCAACTCCAAAAATAGTTCTCAACCTAAAAGAACTGTCTCAGCTCCTACAAAGGTGAAGATGGAGAAGGGATGTGACCAAAGTCAGTGCTCTTCCATGAAGAAGACTCTTGGAAAGAAGAATCTGATGTGTGTCATGTGTGAGAGTACTTGTCATTTGGCTAAGGATTGTCCATACAATCCTAAGGGTACTTTTCACATGATAAACAAAGAGATTTCTAATAATTCCAAGATGAAGAAGAAGGCAAGTAGAAAACTGCCTTCGGAAGAAAATTTGGTCTCTGAAGAAAGGAATGCTTTAGAAGTACTGAAGCTTGCTGCAGTAAAGGCAAGATCTTCTGTAGGACCAGTCATCAAAACTTCTAAAGTCTCAAAATCTTCTGAAGTTTTGAAGGTCAAGTCTAAACTTCCAAAGGTGGTGTGGAAGTCAAAGAAAGACCAAAAGACTGAAGGTTCTTCATCAACAACAGCTCAAGATCCTCAAAGCACAACCATAGGATCTATTACTGTTGCATTGTCTTCAACTGTTTTAAATGAGCCCAAGACCAATGAGGCTTGGGTTTCCAAATGTAACTAGCTATCTCTTTATGCAGGAACAGTTACAGACAAACAAAAATGTGTGGATCATTGACAGTGATTGTTCCAGGCACATGACAGGCAATAGGTTACTGCTCCAAAAATTTGAAAGAATTGATGGAGGACCAGTTGCTTTTGGAGGAGATGCAGGTGGTTACATTACTAGAAGGGGCAAGGTCACAAATGGTAAGCTCAGCATTAACAAGGTAAACTTTGTCAAGGAGCTTAGACACAATCTTTTGAGTGTATCTCAATTTTTTGATCAGAGTCATAACATGCTGTTTACTGAGTATGAGTGTATTGTTCTCAAGCCCGGGGTGGTCATTCCTCATGAGCACATCCTACTCAGAGCCCCCGGGAAAGGGAACATGTATAAGATGAATTTGCAAGAAACATCTCCCTCAGGAGAAGTTTCATGCTTTCTTTCTAAAGCTAACAGTGATGAATCTTTCCTTTGGCATAAAAGAATGTGCCATGTAAACTTTAAGAACATGAATAAATTGATTAAGAATGATTTGATAACTGGAATACCAAAAAGAGAGTTTACAAGTGATGATCATTGTGTTGCATGCCTGAAAGGGAAGCAACACAAGGTGTCTCACAAGCCTAAGGAAAGAAATTCCATCACTACACCCTACACTTGTTACATATGGATCTCTTTGGCCCCACCAATGTAATGAGTTTAGGAAGGACCTCTTACTGTCTGGTGATCACAGATGACTTTACAAGATTCACATGGGTCTTCTTCCTTAGAACTAAGGATGAGACTCCTGAGATTCTGAAGAATTTCATCTTAAAGATTGAGAATCAATGTGATCACAAGGTCAAAACCATAAGATGTGATCAAGGAACTGAATTCAAGAATCAAATAAGATGTGATCAAGGAACTGAATTCAAGAATCAAATACATTTTGTGATACATTTTGTGATAAAAACCATAAGATGCCAATATCTGTCTTCACTCTTGTTTATTATCCCAAATAGAGCCAAAGAAGATTGATGAAGCTCTAAAGGATGGAAGTTGGGTTGAAGTTATGCAAGATGGGTTGAAGTTATGCAAGAGGAGTTGCTTCAATTCAAGAGACAAAAAGTTTGGAACCTATGTCCTCTTCTTCATGGAAAGACTACCATAGGTACAAAATGGGTTTTCAGGAATAAGAAGGATGATAGAGGACTTGTCATCAAGAACAAAGCTAGACTAGTTGTTCAAGGGTATACTCAAGAAGAAGGGATTGACTACACTGATGTCTTTGCTCCCGTAGCAAGACTTGAAGCTGTTAGGATATTCCTAGCTTTTGCTGCATCCAAGAACTTCAAGGTCTATCAACTTGATGTCAAGTGTGCTTTTCTTTATGGAGTGATTGATGAAGAGGTGTATGTCAAACAACAACCTGGTTTTGCAGATTCTGATCATCCTGATTATGTCTGTAAGCTTGACAAAGCTCTCTATGGGCTACATCAGGCACCAAGAAAGTGGTATGAGACTCTATCTCAGTATCTCTGTCAACATGGGTTCAAAAAGTTACTATTGATGGAACTCTCTTCATCAAAGGAACAAGAAATGACATAATGCTAGTTCAAGTATATGTAGATGATATCATCTTTGGGTCAACTAATTCAAAGCTCTGCAAAGACTTTGAGAAGCGGATGAAGGATAGATTTGAAATGAGTGCCATGGGGGAACTCAATTTCTTTCTAGGGATTCAAGTGAAGCAAGTTGAAAATGGTATCTTCATAAATCAGTCAAAGTATGTCCAAGACATACTTAAAAGGTTCAACATGACTGAATGTAAGGTTGCTAAGACACCCATAGCTAGAAACCATTCCCTTGGACCTGCTCTTGAGGGGGAGTGTGTTTATGAACATCTCTACAGGGCTATGATTGGGTCTCTTATGTATCTTACAGCTAGCAGGCCAGATATTATGTTTGCCACTTGCATTTGTGCAAGATATCAGGCCAACCCCAAGATGTCTCACCTAATCACTGTCAAAAGGATTTTAAGATACCTTAAAGGAGCCCCATCTCTTGGCCTTTGGTATCCTAAAAATTCTGACTTCAATCTGTATGCATATACAGATAGTGATTATGGTGGATGCAATATGACTGCAAAGTCTACATCAGGGGGATGTCAATTTCTTGGTAGAAGGATAGTCTCTTGGCAATGCAAGAAACAATCCTGTGTATCTGCATCAACTGCTGAGGCTGAATACATTACTGCTGCAAGCTGCTGTGCTCAAGTGCTTTGGATTCAAAATCAGATGCTAGACTATGGATTTAACTTCAAAGAGACTCCCATTCACATAGACAACAACAGTGCTATCTCAATCACAGAAAATCCAGTACAGCACTCAAGAACTAAGCACATCAACATCTTGTATCATCTGATTAGAGATAACTTTGAAAAGGGATTAATCAAACTAATCAAAGTTCATACAGATGAACAATATGCTGATCTATTCATAAAAGCTTTTGATGAACAGAGATTTAAATATCTTATATCAGCTATTAGGATGATCAACTTTGAATAGCTTTTCTTAAAAACTTAATCATATTATTTCTAAAACTATGTGTGTTCTATGTTGTCTATTCTATCACTTTAATAAGCCCCAGTTTCTCTTTGGAAGAAAATTCTTCAAAAAATCTTTGAAATACTTTTGGAGGCAAAGTTTGCCTTCAGAAGCTTTCTAGTCAAAGCTTCCGAAGCAAAAATAACCTTCGGAAGATTTTTGGTCAAAACTTCCAAAGTTAAATTATCTTGGAAGATTTTCTTTTCCAAGAAAACTACCTTTTGGGCAAAAAGCAAACTACTTTTCAGAGGTGGGACCAACACAATGGATTTCAAAGTTTATCCTTTTGCATTAACTTTGTCTCAAATCCAAATTCATACAAATATCCAACGGTTACACCTCTTTCCTCTACCTGCTCCAAAAAATTCACCCATATCTCAAACCTAATCTCTCTGAAACAACCTCAAGCTTTTGTTCTTCACTATTTCTTCATCCTTAAGCTCTTCATAAATGGCCAACACTACAAACAGAAACAACCAAATTTTCTCCATGTAACTCCATAGGCAGCACAATCAAGTTGCCTTGTTGCACTCTGAGAAAGATGATAGTTTCTCAGAGGTTTGCCGTTTTCTTACTCTATCCAACTACTACACCTCACTCACCATTGATCCTATTCTCTATGAGGATCACCTGCTTGACTTTTAGAGGACATGTCAAGAGGTTATTATGGATGGGGAGAAGGCACTATCTGCCATAGTGCAAGGGAGGACAGTCTTTATCACTCCAGCCATCATCAACACCCATCTTCAGCTGGATGATGAAGAAGGTGAACTGTCTTTTCCAAAGGAAGTTGTCAACTATTCCTTTGAGCAGATGGGCTATGAGGGAGATTTCTCTGTAAAGACCTTCAGGAATGGGAAGGTCTCATCCCAGTGGAAATACCTACTCCATGTAGTGATTCACAGCTTGTCCAACAAGTATGGTGGGTGGGACCAGATTCCTGAGAATCTCTCCTTTATAATTCAGGAATGGTACAAGGGGTCAAGTTCAGGTACTCACAATTTGTTTACACAAACTTGCTTGCTAACTTGGATTCCTTAGAATACTATATGTTTCCTAGATATGTTCAACACATTCTCAACTGTGAACTTGGATCACAGTTGAGGGAAACAAATAATATTCTTAAATTGGGACAGATGAAGCCAGGCATCTTTAAGATTATGAAGAAGCCAACTGTAGGCTTCTCAGGGGTAGAAACAGCCCTGGTGTGAAGTCACTGGATCGATAAACATCCGAGCGTGTTCTTGACGGAAGGATAAACAACCAAAAGATAAACAATAGTACGAACAAGAATCGAATGATTTCATTGATAAAACATAACGATTTTAAGCTCGTTACAACTTAAGAATTACAACTTTTGGCAAGGGGAGATCGAGCATGATCTCCCCTCTCATCCGGCAGCGCCTGGGCGCCGGGCACACTCTCTCAAAAACCCTTAGGTTTCTACATATTGAAACTGGTATATATAGGCCTCGGCCCATATTAGATGCGACTAGGCCCATTCGTGCAATTGGACCATGCGTTTGGTCTAATCGTACGACTGGACCATGCGTATGGTTAAATCGTACGACTGGACCATTCTTATGGTTCAGTCTTACGAATGCCCCAATTGCATCTCTCAGTCGCACGACTGGTCCATTAGTATGGCTCAGTCGTACGACTAAGTCTCATTCGTATATGCTCCTGCGAATGACCCTGTTTCATGTGTTTACAAGGTGTACAACATTAAGCCTAGACTATTCGTCAAGCGATGGACACACTATATATGACTATATATGCTCCAACACCTGGTCCCCAAAATGTTAGAGCTCATTGCTCAAGGTGACAACCTAGCAACACAAGCTAGTGTTGAACCCACACCTTCTACATCTCAACCACCAAAACAGCCTCAAATCACCCTCACCTACCAAAGAAATCCAAACGAACCACTGCTCAAGCTATTGAGTCTGTGCAGGTCCCCACATACTCACCTATACAGGAAGAAGTGGATACTAGAGCTCCCACTTCTCCTAAGGAGCAAACCATTCCCATTTCTTCAAGAATCAGTGCTGATGTTCCTCATGATCGGCCTGATGAGCCTATAAGCCCAAATGCCTTAAGCCTTCACTCCGAGTCTCAACACTCAAGTGAACAACCTTCAGGGGACAGTTACCATCCCTAGCCTTTGGAATTAAACACCTAAATTCCCAACCTTAAATTCTATACTGATGAGGACTTAGGCTTCAGTGAACACCATGAATCTTTCTACCCTTCCCCTACTCAAAGAATGAGGAGTGTTTCTAAATTCCCTATGTCCATCCCACATCAGTCACCCATTGCTGAGGTGGGTCCTTTTGAACCTATTTAGGGGATCCATATGGAAGAGGCTCTCACTTCTGCAAGTGATTACATCATTAAGACCTCAACCATGGCAACTCAGCCCATTGACACTTCATCTGAGGCTGTCAATGAGCAGAGGAAATCCAGCAGCCAAGAACCCCAAGCTGGTGATGAGCTGGTGATGAGAGTGAAGACTTAGGTCCAATTATCTCATCCTCCCTTGATTCTTCTGATGAAGATAAGGGGAATCTAAGACTAAAGGTGCAACAACTGTCAAAATTATGCACCTACTTAGTCTCTAAGGTCAGTCATCTTGAATTCCAAGTGACTACCTTAAACCATAGGGTCAATGATCAGCAACTTGAGATATGTTATCTTAAGGAACAACTAGCTGAGAGGCCCTTAAGAAGAGCTCAACCAGGAACACAAGAACTTGAGGATGTGGTTGACCTAACTCCTAGCTCACCTATACAATAAGGTGATGCTACCAAAAAGGGGGAGAAAGTTACTACAATCACAGAACATGGGAGTTCTTCAAGGAGTATGGACATTAAGGACTCACCATTCTCTCTTATAACTGTCCCTACTCAACAAGCTCCTCAAGTTCACATTGATGTGAACATCCTAGACTACTTGTTTCAAAGTATCTTTGGGGAGGGTGTATCAAGGCAAGAAGCTAAAGAAGATAGACCAAGGCAATCAGGTAATGTCATTGGTCAACTGGATGTTGAGGAAGACCCTGAGATTAGCTTCAAAGGGAAAACCTTGACTGAAGGCCCAGTGATAGAGCCTGAAAGTCCTGTCTTACAATCAATTGAAGAAGTGACAGAGATTGAAACATCTGTCACAACAACAACTACTTCAGCAACTCAACCCCTCAGTGAAACACCTGCTGGTGAGGATGTCTCACAGTCTCTCTCCGGCCAGAGCTTAGATGCTGCACCAAGCAATGAAGGCCAAAGCTCTCTCCACCCTGTGTCACTAAGGTCTGTGGGTGACAAAGGGAAAAGGGTTCTAACCCCTGAGTACATTGAGGAGGAGGAAAGAGAGAGAAAGAGGAAGCTAAGGGGAATAAGTTCCACATAGTCTTCAAGCTTCATGCAAGCTGCAATCAGGGCTGCCCCCAGACCAAACACTCAAAATGATGAGTTGAGGGCAGTCAGGATTACTTACTTGCAGACCAGGAACTATGACATAGATAAGATTATCTCTCTCCCCTTAGAAGATTTGAATGATCTGGCTGACATGGAAATGTCAAGAGAGTGGAAGGAAGCTGAAGATGCAAGAATTCTTCTTGAAAACAAAGAGAAGAAAAGACAACAAAGGTTATACAAGTATGTTCCTACTCTCTCGCCAGTTCAAGAAAGCCCTGTGCAAGAGGCTGTGGTTGCTACACAAGAACCTCAGGTAGATAAAGAAACTGATAGACAAAGGATGATAGACTACCTGAGTACCACAGGTCTCTACCAGGCAGAAGCACTTCTTCCCTTGCCCTTTGAGTACATTGAGTTTGAGTATCTCAAACAACTAGAACTTCAAGTACTCAAAGAGCAGAAGACAACAAAGAAGAAAATAAGGGAAGAAGCTGCTAAGTCAAGAGCTCTCATTCAGAAGAACTTAAAGAAATCTGTTGATAGACAAAGAATGATGAGCTTCTTGAAGCTGTATGGATTCTCCGGAAGGAGACTTGGCCCTATGTCTCTATCCACTATGGATGAGCATATCAGGGTAATCAAGCAGAAGATCAAGAGTGGAGAGCTTGCTGACTTGCACACTCCTCCAAGTCAAGCTCTACCTCAAGTAGAGGTTAAGTTTGAACAACAAGAGACAACTCAAACTGAACCTCCAGCTTCATCTTCTGATCCACAGCAGGGTCAAAGGCCAGCCTCTTCAACTATTGACCAACAGCAAGGTCAAAGGCCAGCCTCAACATCTGACCCACAACAGGGTCAAACTCCCTCTCCTTCTAAACCTGTAAGGGATGAACACTCAACTAAGGAAGACACAACTGATCTACAAGGTGCTGCAGGCCAGTCTTCTCAGTCAAAGACTACAAAGAGGAAGAAGAGAATGGCTCCTAAATCTGATGCAAAGAAGAAGAAGAAGTCAAACTAAACCTCCTCTGATCCTCAGGATGAATCAGAGCATCCTAAGGAAGTGTAAGAAGAGAAAGCCCAAACATCTCCAATTCAAATGGCTCCTCTTGCATCAGGAAGACCTATCTTATTCTGGACTTACACAACTAATCCAGAGAGATAGCATGTAGTCAGAGATCAAGGTGAAGTAAATGTCTACTCTTGGGAAGACCTCTTTAATTTACCTCTGCACGATCTTTCTGACATGAGAAGATACTTCACAAGTCTGAGTGATCCTGACCCTCTAATGAAGAAAGGAATGGTCATGATCATGTTAAGCACTGTGAACTGCTAAAAATCTTCAAGTGTTTTGGTAGCATCAGCCTAGGGGGAGTTTGTAAGGATTCCTAGAAGTCTGATGCAGCCAAATACCTCTTGTAACTATCTACTGATGAAGACATCAGCTGAAGACAACAGCTGAAGGTAACAGCTGAAGACAACAGCTGAAGACATCAGCTGAAGACAACAGCTGAAGGTAACAGCTGAAGACAACAACTGAAGACATCAGCTGAAGACAACAGCTGAAGGTAACATCTGAAGACAACAGCTGAAGACATCAGCTGAAGACAACAGCTGAATGTAACAGCTGAAGACAACAACTGAAGACATCAGCTGAAGACATCAGCTGAAGACAAAGTCTGAAGACAGTTTTTCAGTAGTTATCACAACAACTGAAGAAGTACTCTTCAGTAGTTGTGATGATTCTTTTCAGTAGTTGTCACAACAACTGAAGAAGTACTCTTCAGTAGTTGTAATAATCTTCTCTCAGTAGTTATCACAACAACTAAAGAAGTATTCTTCAGCAGTTATGACTAGTCCTCCTTCAGCAGTTATGCTAGTCTTCTTTCAGTAGTTCTATGTAATGATCAAGTCTTCCTGCATGCTGCACAGAACATGAAGTAGTATTGCTACGAAAGTTTTACACCACTTCAGAAACATTCTAAGTGTAAAATATTTTATAGCCAAGACCAATATCTTCTGAAGCCAGAAATGAAGTCTTCCTTAGCTTCAAGACAAAGTCTTCCGAAGCCAAGAAATCAAGACAGATTCTTCCGAAGACTTTTATCATACATGCTTTTATCTGATGTACCTTTTCCAATAAAGCTGAACCACTTTTCCGCTATCCACTCTGGTTGGTCACCAACTTATATGAGTTGGTGAAAAGGTCCATGCTTTAGGAAAACTGTACATTGAGGTCTTGGGTCAAACCTTTCTACTTTATGTACCTCTATCCTTTTTGTAATATATTAGGAAGTGAGCTATGGCATGTCATAGTCACTAGCCAAAAGTCAATCTGCCTTTAGACTCTACATGGATTGTGTTGTCTAATTCATGTATCCAGCTGGCCTTCAAAGTATGGCCGTCTGTAGGTTGTATTATATAGTGTCTCAAGTCTTGTAATGTATGTATGCTGAATACTTGTAACTTGAATTTGAGAAGCAATATACAATATCCTTGAAAACCAACCACTACTGTTGTTATCTTGTTCTTTCTTTCTAAGTTTACTTTTGTGTTCTTAGCATCATCATAACCGGTTCCCCATTTGATCTGTTAAGTTCTCCTCATTGTGTTGTTGAGTTGTAAAAGTGCTAAACCCTTCACCCGGTCCTGCAATAACAAATGATGTAAAATATATGACACAATTAACGTATAATACACAATGACCAAAATACCTTCCTGTTCAAAACAATAAAAGGGCATGTGTCAAGCCCACAATACTTATTAGCTTTTTTAGATTAATACTTTTTAGTATGACCTTACACATTCTCAAAAGATATGAAAACATTAGAGTTTTAAAAGCAAAGGTTGGTGGCTTTTGCTACGAGCCATGCTCACCCCTCAAACTGTATATCTAACACTTTCACTTCTCACATTATATATATATATATATATATATATATATATATATATATTTATAGACACACACATATACATACTATGTTACAATCCCGTGTAATACATGTGCTGAATAAATTTACTGTTATATGGTTTATAATATAAAAATTTATGTCTTAATTATATATTATACGGATTGAATAAACCCATATATTACACATTTGAAAATTTGAAGTTAACATATTTGAAATTTTAATTATGAATAATTATTAATAAATAAATAGCTACTATAGCATTTATAATTAAGAGGAGGGAGAACCGTAAAAACAAATTATTAAATGTAAATGACCTAGAATGGTGACAAGTGTCCATGTTTATTTTTATTTATTAGTATTTGTGTGTGTCTATATATATATATTTATATATATATATATATATATATATATATATATATATATATATATGTATGTATGTATGTATGTATGTATACATATAGATAATATATATACACATATATATATACACATATATATACACATATATATACATATATAGACATATATACACATACACACACACACATATACATATATATATATATAAACATTTTCACTCTCATCTCTTAAAAATTTTATAAATGGCAATATAACCCTCTCGAGATTTAAATTTCAAGCTTACGTTGTATACATTTTTACTTACAAAACTAATTATTTACGTACTTATGTTTATGTATATGTCGGTATAAATTCAATTTCGTCTATATTTTGATGTACTTTTATTCGAAAACAAGACGGATCAAATATAAAACGCTTACGTGCTTATTTCTATATATCTATTGAGTTAAAAAACATTTCGATGTAAATTTTGTTTGAAAACAAGTTGAGTTAGATGCTATACGGTTTGATTTAGTGGTATAAATTCGAGTTACTCTACGTTTTAACATAAATGTAGTTAGAAAACGTGTCAAGACGATTATAAGCTACAATTTATCATGCAACGTACCTAATCGCTGCAACAAGCATCGGGTTAAACAACAAGTTCACTAAAAAGTTGTGTTAAAATGTGGTTGGGCTTATAATGACAATATTGCCCTTGGTATTATTATTATTATTACTAGGTTTTTTTCCCATGTGTTGCACCGGAAATTCCGTCACAATCCTAAATATCAAAACTTAAAAAACATGTTGTAAAGACAATCAATTCGACGTAAAACCCAAGGCGGCAATAAACCCGACTATAAACCAAGGTCACAACATCTTCCACACTCTTAAGAAACCCAAAAGAACGAAAATGTAAGGCCCCGTTCCCGGGCACCTCACAGTTGGTCATTCACAGCATAAAATATACATATTATAAGTTAAGCAGCGGAATTATGTTTAACAAAAACATCCATTCATTATAAAAACTGTTGCTAAGCAATACATTCTAGTTTCTAAGTCACAAAATATTTGGTTGAATGAATTACAGAACAACAGTATCGTCAAAACAAAATGGATGTCAGTCATCCCGCCAAGTAGCCACCCCTGTGTGCCATCCTCCGCAACCTGTCACCTGCCAACTGGAAAATACATAAAAGTCAGCGTTGCTGAGTGAGTTCTAGTTTTATAGTTAAAATACTTTACTTTTCGTTCAAAAACCATTCCTCATTTGGCACAAGTGATCATACATCGTACGTACACATAGGTAATACTTTCATTATCTGCATCATCGTTCAATTCGTACTTTTATCATTCCTCTTTAATTAAACTGTGAGTCTTTTGCAACACCAAGTCGCTCACCTCTGAGCCAATCACAAAGATTTACCCATATACTGTGAGTCTTTTGTGACACCAAGTCACTCACCTCTAAGCCAATCACGAAGATTGACCTACATTCCTGTGAGTCTTTTGTGACACCAAGTCACTCACCTCTATATCAATCTCAAGGATTGATCCTGTGTGCATCCTTCGGGGTAGCGAACCCGCATCACAGTTGAGCTAACACCTGCCAGGTGTGCACCTCCATTCATTTGCTTGCAAGACTTTCGTTCATTCGTTCACGTTCCATTCCTCTTTATCATTAATCTTTCACTTTATTAATGATAATAATTATTGATCATGATCATTCCACATAGAACATACAGTATTATTATTACTAAGCATGATAATAATAATAATACAAATAATATTATAAATAATATTATTCATACTCTTTATAATATTCCTAATCATAATATTAATAATATTAAGAAAGGATATTATTACATTCAAACATCATCTTACATTCCTCTTCATGCATTTATCACCATTCCTAGCATCATACCATACTTAACAATATTTTAATAATATTGTTAACAATAATATACTAATAATAACATTAGTAACGATTAGGGTTAATCATACTCATCATTATATGCATGAGACATCATTATTTATTAACCCTAGTCAACCCTGGTCAAACCTCGAACTTCGGGCTTACTGGAAATTTCCTGAAAATTTCTAAGTGTTTAGTCGTTTTAGCCCTGTTGGGCGTATAACCCTCTGGTCGTATGAGCACTATTAGCCGTATGAACCCTGCTGGACTTTTCACTTAACACTTAGAATTATCAACCGGTCTTACGACCACACTGTTGGTCGTATGACCACTGCCGGTCGTACCAACTCTGGACTTAGAAACATATTTGGATCATACGACCACTGTTGGTCGTATGAGCCCACACTTAGAAAAATTCTCATGATCATACGACCACTGTTGGTCGTATGAGTACTATGGGCCTCATACTTAGAAAATTTCACATATTCATACGACCACTGTTGGTCGTATGAGTCCTATTAGACTCATCAACACTTAGAAAAATCCCGATCATACGACCACTGTTGGTCGTATGAGCACTGCTGGACACATCAACTTTTCTTATTTATTCTAAGTCCCAAATTCAGACATATTAGCAACATATTCATGTGTCTAATTCATAATCCGAGCCCAAAACATCATCATGCCTAGTTCTAAACATATACATATAATCCTAGGCATAATCTAACATAAACATAAACATACACACATTCATATCATACGGGTATCAAACCCAAATTTTATAAAAATATATTTTTGCATGCATTTTCCAGCCCCAAAGCATTTAAAAATCAGTAAAAAGGGGTCTAGAACTCACCTTAGTCGTCTTCTTCGAATTTACACTCTTCAACCCGAACCTTCTCAACTTGTTCTAACACCTAGAACACACACACCACATCACCCGAACACACAAGACACACTTATAAGCACACATACGGTTCTAGAATTATCTAAAACTTCAAAAACTAGAGGATTCTTACCAAAAACCTCGAATTTCTCAGATCTTTCTTCAAAATTCCGATGGTTTTCTGCTCCTGCTACTTTCTCTCTCTAAAAATATCGATTGAAATGAAATGCAGGCAACGTGGGTGGCCATACCACCTTTTGTACAAAGAATTAATATAAAGTTTGTCAAATTGACACTTTTAGTCCCTCCTTTTAGTTGTTTTTCTTTTCTATTCTTTTCTTCCTTTTTTTTTCTTTTATTCTTTGTTAAAATACGGGTGTTACACGAACCCGCATCACAGTTGAGCTAACACCTGCCAGGGGTGTGCACCTCCATTCATTTGCTTGCAAGACTTTCGTTCATTCGTTCACGTTCCATTCCTCTTTATCATTAATCTTTCACTTTATTAATGATAATAATTATTGATCATGATCATTCCACATAGAACATACAGTATTATTATTACTAAGCATGATAATAATAATAATACAAATAATATTATAAATAATATTATTCATACTCTTTATAATATTCCTAATCATAATATTAATAATATTAAGAAAGGATATTATTACATTCAAACATCATCTTACATTCCTCTTCATGCATTTATCACCATTCCTAGCATCATACCATACTTAACAATATTTTAATAATATTGTTAACAATAATATACTAATAATAACATTAGTAACGATTAGGGTTAATCATACTCATCATTATATGCATGAGACATCATTATTTATTAACCCTAGTCAACCCTGGTCAAACCTCGAACTTCGGGCTTACTGGAAATTTCCTGAAAATTTCTAAGTGTTTAGTCGTTTTAGCCCTGTTGGGCGTATAACCCTCTGGTCGTATGAGCACTATTAGCCGTATGAACCCTGCTGGACTTTTCACTTAACACTTAGAATTATCAACCGGTCTTACGACCACACTGTTGGTCGTATGACCACTGCCGGTCGTACCAACTCTGGACTTAGAAACATATTTGGATCATACGACCACTGTTGGTCGTATGAGCCCACACTTAGAAAAATTCTCATGATCATACGACCACTGTTGGTCGTATGAGTACTATGGGCCTCATACTTAGAAAATTTCACATATTCATACGACCACTGTTGGTCGTATGAGTCCTATTAGACTCATCAACACTTAGAAAAATCCCGATCATACGACCACTGTTGGTCGTATGAGCACTGCTGGACACATCAACTTTTCTTATTTATTCTAAGTCCCAAATTCAGACATATTAGCAACATATTCATGTGTCTAATTCATAATCCGAGCCCAAAACATCATCATGCCTAGTTCTAAACATATACATATAATCCTAGGCATAATCTAACATAAACATAAACATACACACATTCATATCATACGGGTATCAAACCCAAATTTTATAAAAATATATTTTTGCATGCATTTTCCAGCCCCAAAGCATTTAAAAATCAGTAAAAAGGGGTCTAGAACTCACCTTAGTCGTCTTCTTCGAATTTACACCCTGCACCCGAACCTTCTCAACTTGTTCTAACACCTAGAACACACACACCACATCACCCGAACACACAAGACACACTTATAAGCACACATACGGTTCTAGAATTATCTAAAACTTCAAAAACTAGAGGATTCTTACCAAAAACCTCGAATTTCTCGGATCTTTCTTCAAAATTCCGATGGTTTTCTGCTCCTGCTACTTTCTCTCTCTAAAAATATCGATTGAAATGAAATGCAGGCAACGTGGGTGGCCATACCACCTTTTGTACAAAGAATTAATATAAAGTTTGTCAAATTGACACTTTTAGTCCCTCCTTTTAGTTGTCTTTCTTTTCTATTCTTTTCTTCCTTTTTTTTTCTTTTATTCTTTGTTAAAATACGGGTGTTACAAGTCCATCCCCCTTATATAGGTTTCGTCCCCGAAACCTGTTACTCCTCAAATAGATGTGGGTAGTGTTGTCTCATTTCTTCTTCAGTCTCCCACGTAGACTCGGATCTCTTCCTGTGCTTCCACTGTACACGCACAAGAGGAACCACTTTATTCCTCAACCTCTTTTCTTTACGATCAATGATTGCCACTGGTTGCTCCACGTAGTTGAGCCGTTCGTCTACTTCAATATCCTCCAGTGGAACAATCATATCTTCATCAGCTAAGCACTTCCTTAGATGAGATACATGGAATGTAGGATGAATTCCACTTAACTCATCTGGCAATTCAAGTCGATAGGCCACCTCTCCTACCCGTGCGACAATCCGGAAAGGTCCTATGTATCTCGGGCTTAGCTTACCTCGTTTTCTGAATCTAATGATTCCTTTCCAAGGTGAGACCTTCAACATAACTCGGTCACCAACCTTGAACTCTATCGGCCTCCGCCTCTTGTCAGCATACGACTTTTGCCTATCTTTCGCCGCCTTCATGAAGGCCTTGATCTTTTCTAATTTCTCAGTCGTTGCTTCAATCACCTCAACGCCTCCCAGTTCTTTCTGCCCAATGTCTCCCCAACATACGGGCGTCCTACACCTCCTACCGTATAGCATCTCGTAAGGTGGCATGCCAATGCTGGCGTGATAACTATTGTTGTACGAGAATTCTGCTAACGGCAGGTGATCGTCCCAACTTCCCCCAAAGTCGATCACGCACGCCCGAAGCATGTCTTCGAGTGTTTGGATCGTCCTCTCAGACTGACCGTCTGTCTGAGGATGATATGCCGTGCTAATATGTAGTCTCGTCCCCATCGCATCATGAAATCTCTTCCAAAACTTGGAGGTAAACCGGGTGTCGCGATCAGATACAATAGACACCGGCACCCCATGACGAGCTACAATTTCTTTGATGAACAGATCCGCCAATCTTTCAGATGAATACGTTTCGCGGATCGGTAGGAAGTGGGCACTCTTTGTCAAGCGGTCAACTATCACCCATATGGCATCATACCCTTTTGGGGTACGTGGTAACTTCGTGATGAAATCCATGGTGATGTGTTCCCACTTCCACTCGGGTATATCCAACGGTTGGATCTTCCCGTAGGGCTTCTGGTGTTCCGCCTTCACTTGTAAGCAAGTCAAGCACTTACTTACGTACTCCACTACGTCGCGTTTCATACCTGGCCACCAATAGTCTTTCTTCATATCGTGGTACATTTTGGTAGCACCGGGGTGAATGGAGTATCGGGTTTTATGGGCCTCGTCCATAATTCTACCACGTAGATTCCCGTATCGAGGAATCCACATTCGCCCAAATCGGGTCTTAACACCTAGAGTGTTCTCACCCAACTCCGTCACTAGACCTCTCATCCTTTCGGAGTTAAGATGATCTTCCTTCAAAGCCTCATCTTGAAACTCCTTAACCTGTGTCATCACGTCGGAGGTCATGATCAACTGATAAGCCTTCACCCGAATCGGCTCAGGCCTTTCTTTTCGGCTGAGGGCATCGGCCACCACATTGGCTTTGCCCGGGTGGTAATGGATCTCACAATCATAGTCTTTTATCAGTTCCAACCACCGCCTCTGCCTCATGTTTAGATCCTTCTGCTCGAAGAAATACTTCAAACTTTTGTGGTCAGTGAAGATTGTGCACTTCGTCCCGTACAGATAGTGCCGCCAAATCTTCAACGCAAAAACCACTGCGGCTAATTCGAGATCGTGTGTGGGATAGTTGACTTCGTGGGTCTTCAGCTGTCGGGATGCATAGGCTATTACTCTTCCACGTTGCATCAACACGCAACCTAGCCCAAAATAGGATGCATCCGAATAGACCACCAAGTCTTCATTTCCCTCGGGCAAAGTCAAGACAGGAGCTTGTGTTAGTCTTGTCTTCAACTCCTCAAAGGCGGTCTCTTGCTCTCGACCCCACACAAATTTCACGTCCTTTCGGGTCAATTTTGTCAAAGGTAAGGCTATCTTGGAGAAGTCTTGAATAAATCTCCTGTAATAGCCCGCCAATCCCAAGAAGCTACGAATCTCGGATGGCGTCTTTGGTGATTTCCATTGCATCACAGCCTCAACCTTTGCTGGGTCCACCATTATTCCTTCTGCATTTACTACGTGACCCAGAAATTGTACCTCGCGTAACCAGAAGGCACACTTGGAGAACTTAGCATACAGTTTCTCCCTTCTTAAAGTCTCCAACACTTCCCGAATGTGACCGGCATGCTCTTCTTCACTCCTCGAATAAATCAGGATATCATCGATGAACACAATCACTGATTTATCTAACATTGGCCGACACACTCGGTTCATCAAGTCCATAAAAGCAGCTGGCGCGTTAGTTAGCCCAAATGACATGACGAGAAACTCATAATGTCCATAACGCGTACGGAAAGCTGTTTTAGGAATGTCCTGCTCCTTCACCTTCAATTGATGGTAGCCAGATCGAAGATCTATCCTCGAGAACCAACTGGCACCCTGGAGCTGGTCAAACAAGTCATCGATCCTTGGTAAGGGGTATCTGTTCTTCACCGTCAGCTTATTCAGCTCGCGGTAGTCGATGCACATCCGCATACTACCATCCTTCTTCTTTACAAACAGAACCGGAGCACCCCAAGGTGAGATACTCGGTCGAATAAACCCCTTATCCAGCAGCTCCTGCAACTGATCCATCAATTCTTTCATCTCCGTCGGAGCCAAGCGATACGGTGCTTTCGCGACAGGTTGGGCACCCGGTATCAGGTCGATCTGGAATTCGATCTCTCGGTCAGGTGGCAATCCCGGTAAGTCTTCGGGAAACACGTCCGGAAAGTCCCGCACAACTGGTACATCAGATAGTTGTGGTGTTGGCGTCTCTACATTCTTTACATAACATAGGTAGGCGCTACATCCGCGCCTCATACACTTTCCCGCCACCGCCATCGAGATCACCTTCGGAATCGTCGTAACTCGATCGCCATAAATTGTCACCGGACTTCCGTCGGTCGCCGTCAGTCTAATCATCTTCTTTCGGCACACGATATTCGCTTCATAGGTTGCTAACCAGTCCATACCTAACACTACATCAAATCCTCCTAGGGGCATCACATGTAATCTAGCAGCAAACCTATGGCCTTCTAACTCTATGGCACAGTCCTCTATCACATCGGTAACTCTGATGGACTTACCAATAGCAGTTTCTACATCAAAGGGCTCATCAATGCATTTACTACTAGCAGATAATTTAGCACAGAAAGTAGCAGAAATGAAACTCCTACTAGCACCAGAATCAAATAACACAGAAGCAAGAGTTTGATTTACTAGGAACGTACCTGATACAACATCGGGGTCCGTCCTAGCCTCCTCTCTGGTCATGGTGAAAGCTCTGGCGCTCGCCCTTTGCCCTTCAGTTCCGGCCGTCTTCTTTCCCCCGGAACTCTCCGCCCTCGGCTTCTTGCAATCCCTGCTCATATGGCCCGCCTCACCGCAGGTGTAACACCTCAGACCCTTACAATCCTTCAGCATATGACCCGGCTTCCCGCACTTGAAACACACGTTGAGCCCCGATTTGCACTCACCCGTATGCTCCTTCCCGCACTTGCCACACCTTTTGGGCCTCGATCTTGATGACCCCACCCTTCGGTCATCCACTTTCATCCTTTTATTGTTCGGAGTAAAACCGCCACGCCCGAACCGTTTCCCATTCCAGTTTCGGTCACCACCACCAGTCTTCTTCACCTCCGCATCCGCTACCTCTCTCTCATCGTAGAGCCTCCCAGCCAAATCTACTGCCGACCTAAAAATGCTTGGTCGTGCAGTAATCAAATGCCTACGAATATCGGCTGGCAGTCCCTGAATATACCGGTTAATCTTGCGAGATACCGGTGTCACTTGGTCTGGCACCAGCCTTGCCATTTCATTGAACTTGGCAGTGTATTGCTGGTGGTTCATGGTTCCCGCCTCGAGTTGCAGAAACTCCCTCTCAATCTTATCCAGTTCCCTGTGAGGACAGAATTCCTCAATCACCAACTTCTTCAACTCGGGCCACTTCATCTTATTTATGGCCCTGCTTCCCTCAGCTTGGACAATATTGTCCCACCAACATAGTGCTGAGTCGGTAAAAGAGTGGGTGGCAAATTTTACCTTCTGATCTTCCCGGCACTCACTGATCTCGAGTACCGCTTCCATTTCCCTTACCCAACGATGGGCAGCAGCAGCATTGCCATTTCCATCAAAAGTCGGGGGCCTGCACCTCTGGAATGCCCCGTAATTGCATCCCTTGGTCGTCACCCCAGCTACATCATCTTCCTCTTCATCAGACACTACTATCTCAGGATCCGGTCGTCCCTCTCCTCCCTTGCTCTCCTTCTCAGTTGACCCTTTCCTGTCTTCCTTCTCTTTCCTCTCCTCATTCCTCACGGCACGAATAACGTCAGTCACCACAGATGGCATAACTGCCTGCAGGACTTGGTGTACCTCATCAGCAATCGCCTCTCTAGCTGAGGCATTCAGGCTCGCATTCTCGGTTTCTTCATTCTGGTTAGGAACCTCAGGGTTCACAGGAGTCGTCTCCGGAGCTTTAGTGCTGTTCCTAGTCGTACGCGGACGACCTCTACCTCTAGCAGCCTTAGAAGGTTTCTTCCCAGCCATTCTCTTATGCACTATAAGATTCAAACACTAAAACAGTCATTCAAGGAACAGCTTAGTTTATGTCAAGTATAGTAAGTCCCTAATTACAGTGGCCAGTTGTGATTAGCCACTTACTTTACTCTTCACACCCCAAGCATTTCCTATCCTGACTACATCAGTATCTAAATCTGCTAAGAACACATAAATCACATATAGCACACGCACATAAGTCTGGTTAGCTTCTAAGAAAACAATACCTGATGGCACATGGCTACTCGGGCTGACATCCTTCTTTCCGTCCCATTCTCAGTTTAAGTTAAGGTTTATTTTGAAAATTTACCCGTTTCACTTAAACTTTAGCTCTGATACCAACTTGTAAGGCCCCGTTCCCGGGCACCTCACAGTTGGTCATTCACAGCATAAAATATACATATTATAAGTTAAGCAGCGGAATTATGTTTAACAAAAACATCCATTCATTATAAAAACTGTTGCTAAGCAATACATTCTAGTTTCTAAGTCACAAAATATTTGGTTGAATGAATTACAGAACAACAGTATCGTCAAAACAAAATGGATGTCAGTCATCCCGCCAAGTAGCCACCCCTGTGTGCCATCCTCCGCAACCTGTCACCTGCCAACTGGAAAATACATAAAAGTCAGCGTTGCTGAGTGAGTTCTAGTTTTATAGTTAAAATACTTTACTTTTCGTTCAAAAACCATTCCTCATTTGGCACAAGTGATCATACATCGTACGTACACATAGGTAATACTTTCATTATCTGCATCATCGTTCAATTCGTACTTTTATCATTCCTCTTTAATTAAACTGTGAGTCTTTTGCAACACCAAGTCGCTCACCTCTGAGCCAATCACAAAGATTTACCCATATACTGTGAGTCTTTTGTGACACCAAGTCACTCACCTCTAAGCCAATCACGAAGATTGACCTACATTCCTGTGAGTCTTTTGTGACACCAAGTCACTCACCTCTATATCAATCTCAAGGATTGATCCTGTGTGCATCCTTCGGGGTAGCGAACCCGCATCACAGTTGAGCTAACACCTGCCAGGGGTGTGCACCTCCATTCATTTGCTTGCAAGACTTTCGTTCATTCGTTCACGTTCCATTCCTCTTTATCATTAATCTTTCACTTTATTAATGATAATAATTATTGATCATGATCATTCCACATAGAACATACAGTATTATTATTACTAAGCATGATAATAATAATAATACAAATAATATTATAAATAATATTATTCATACTCTTTATAATATTCCTAATCATAATATTAATAATATTAAGAAAGGATATTATTACATTCAAACATCATCTTACATTCCTCTTCATGCATTTATCACCATTCCTAGCATCATACCATACTTAACAATATTTTAATAATATTGTTAACAATAATATACTAATAATAACATTAGTAACGATTAGGGTTAATCATACTCATCATTATATGCATGAGACATCATTATTTATTAACCCTAGTCAACCCTGGTCAAACCTCGAACTTCGGGCTTACTGGAAATTTCCTGAAAATTTCTAAGTGTTTAGTCGTTTTAGCCCTGTTGGGCGTATAACCCTCTGGTCGTATGAGCACTATTAGCCGTATGAACCCTGCTGGACTTTTCACTTAACACTTAGAATTATCAACCGGTCTTACGACCACACTGTTGGTCGTATGACCACTGCCGGTCGTACCAACTCTGGACTTAGAAACATATTTGGATCATACGACCACTGTTGGTCGTATGAGCCCACACTTAGAAAAATTCTCATGATCATACGACCACTGTTGGTCGTATGAGTACTATGGGCCTCATACTTAGAAAATTTCACATATTCATACGACCACTGTTGGTCGTATGAGTCCTATTAGACTCATCAACACTTAGAAAAATCCCGATCATACGACCACTGTTGGTCGTATGAGCACTGCTGGACACATCAACTTTTCTTATTTATTCTAAGTCCCAAATTCAGACATATTAGCAACATATTCATGTGTCTAATTCATAATCCGAGCCCAAAACATCATCATGCCTAGTTCTAAACATATACATATAATCCTAGGCATAATCTAACATAAACATAAACATACACACATTCATATCATACGGGTATCAAACCCAAATTTTATAAAAATATATTTTTGCATGCATTTTCCAGCCCCAAAGCATTTAAAAATCAGTAAAAAGGGGTCTAGAACTCACCTTAGTCGTCTTCTTCGAATTTACACCCTGCACCCGAACCTTCTCAACTTGTTCTAACACCTAGAACACACGCACCACATCACCCGAACACACAAGACACACTTATAAGCACACATACGGTTCTAGAATTATCTAAAACTTCAAAAACTAGAGGATTCTTACCAAAAACCTCGAATTTCTCGGATCTTTCTTCAAAATTCCGATGGTTTTCTGCTCCTGCTACTTTCTCTCTCTAAAAATATCGATTGAAATGAAATGCAGGCAACGTGGGTGGCCATACCACCTTTTGTACAAAGAATTAATATAAAGTTTGTCAAATTGACACTTTTAGTCCCTCCTTTTAGTTGTCTTTCTTTTCTATTCTTTTCTTCCTTTTTTTTTCTTTTATTCTTTGTTAAAATACGGGTGTTACAGAAAAAAACTCAAAAGACGGGTTCGGCGCAACCTCGAACCCGGGCCATCAATGTTGGCATGATCCTGAACTTAAAACAAAAAGCAACAGCCCATTGTAAATGTTGGTCCCAAGCAACACTTGAATCATGAATTTGATGAAGATTTTAGATCAAACACCACAAAATAAGATGAACTTGGATGAACACCAAGAACAATGAATAAAAAACCCTTGTTTGATCTATAAATATGATTACAAAATGATTTAAAAGTGGAAACCCTAATCACTAGCTCCTCCAAGCTTAAAACCCTAATTGTCATACTTTACTATTTATAGTAAATGACAATTTACTAATGACACTTAGGACCCTAAACTATGACAATTAGAAATTACAATTAAAACCCAATGTCTAAAAACAAAATTAAATATATTTTGTCGACACAAAATATATTTAATAACAATAAGCATCCTAGACAAATATATCTTCAACGTCTTGTCTCTAATCTTCGTCCCGAACGCGTCGAGTTGACTTTTGCGTTGACTTTGACCGTTGACGTTGACTTTGTTGACTTTGACTGTGTTGATAATATTAGACTATCCTTCAGACCCAAAATATTCTCCCTAGTCTACTATTATCAACATCTTTCATCATGATCAGTACCGATAAATCAACTGAACTTGATCTTCAATTTGGTAAGCTTCAGTCTCAATGTTAAGGTCCAACAATATTCCCCCTAGACTGATGCTTCCCAAATTTTGTTGCTAAAGATCTTTATCTCACAAGTTCCCCCTTTTTCTATGTTCCCCCTTGTCGTGTGCATCCTCTTGATTATAATGGAAACCCTTTCTTGAATCTCTGAGTGGTTCAGAAGATGTAGGAGGAGGGTTCCTAGCTCGGTATCTTCTGTAAATTTAAGGAACAGGATCCCTGGTCTGGTTCATTGCTCATGTGATGATCGGCCATCACTTGTAGCAAAATCTGCAAGACAATCACAAACACATTCTCGACATTTCTAATTAGATCATTTCAACAAAACAAATAAACCCGTGTTTATCTGTTTATGAAAACAAGCGAACCCCGTGTTCGTTTGTGTGTGTAATTTCCCGTGAAATGCATGTAAATGATAAAATTATAACAGCATAATATGGAAGACCTAAAAGAATTTTGAAATGAAAATTTATTATATTTTATTATTATATATATATAATTTTTTTAATTTTAATTAATTTTTTTTAATTTTATATATCTATTAATTTTTTTATAACCAAGAACTGAATCGATCATGAGATCACATACTCAAAATATACTTTAGCATAAAGATGAAATTAATCATTGACAAGCAATGAGATCATACTGATAACTGAATCCAATCACAGTCTTTGAATGATTTTGAAATTCTCAAACAGATCAATAACGATTGCTGATATGTTTGTCCACTTAAACCCATGCCCTATCTTTTTCAACAAGTATCAGATGATTCGTTAAGATTTGATTAAGCACTTTAGAATGCTAGGACCCCATAATCATTTGGCAAAAACCCTCTCCCAACCTCAGGATTTCATGAATTTTGTTATGATCTTTATAGAACAAGGCTTGTGCATGATTGTGTAAGTGATTATCAACAGAATATTGCATTCTGTGATGAATTCATCATTTAGATGATTTGACACAACTTAGATTAAAATGATGAGAGCTCCAGGTCTATACCCACGTATAACAAAGGAGATGACCATTTAATCATGTGCCGATGAGAGCTCCAGGTCAGTACTATCGTACAGCAAGGGAGATCATCACTCCAGGTCAGTACTTCCGTACAGCAGAGGAGATTAGCACAAACACAAGACACATAAATACACCAAACATGGCAAAGAGATAGAGATATAGCTTATATGATTTGCATCATGGCAGGTGAAAGATCAATTCTCAATCCAATTTTTGTCGAGACTCAGTTTTCGTGCAGGCCAAAATGATTGCGTAAATCCAGACATCTATAAGCATATATTTAATTTAAATCATCATGTTGTTGTCTACTTTATTCTTCAGGCTGAGCCTACCAAGCATATCATTAAAGAATCTGTTTATTTTTCTATTATTTGCAATTAAAAATAAGATGTAAATCAGATAACAGCATCAGTTACTATCATTTCTCATTTTAAAAACGCAAGTCATGCAAAAACAAACATTTCAAGAAGATATACAATCATTTCTCAATCATCTCGAATCAAGTTCCCAGTTCTCTTTTCATTTTTATTTACTTATACTCTTCCCCTAAATTTTTATTTTTGCAAACTTACTTTTTATTTATTATTTTTTTATATATTTTTTTACTTACTTTTTATTTATTATTTTTTTTATATATTTTTTTAATTTTTAATTTTTTTTAATTTTTAATTAATTTTTTTACAAAATTGTACAAAAATAAAAATTTATCAAAGAAGGTCTTTCAAACTACACCGATTATCAAGATAAGAAATGAATTATCAAGAAATATGCAGTGACTGTGAAGTAAGAACTGTGAGAATGCAGATAAAAATCCAGATTGTGGATATAATACCATGACCTTAACCTGTTTGTTCCGCCTCAAATTTGAATTAGGAACAATTCCTGTCAGTAAACCGGATTACTAACAGTCCTCCTGAATTGTTCCTACACTCATAAACAGATTAGTTAGAAAAGGGAACCCAGGCCATCGAAGTCCTGGGAGTTCCTTTTTCATCAATATAAGTTACAAGCTTCTGCACACAACCATTTAAACAATCAGGGATTGCTGTATCCTTCTTTTTAATTTGCCAAATTTGTTTCGGTTCAAATAACTTGGATTTGAATGAATTAAATTTGGAAATCATTTTCTGTTTAAGACTAGAAGGAAAGAATTTGGTGTTGAAGCTTTGGTCATTTTCATCTTTGTATCATGTGAAACCGGCTTCACATGAAAAGGTTTGGATGAAGGGTTTTTCATCCAACCATTCAAAGATGTGTGCTTTTTACTTCTTGAAATAGGAAAGCAACCCGTGTTGTCTTTATCGTCTAGAACTTTCCTTTGAACCTGAGGACACTTCTTTAGCACGTGACCTTCTTTTCCACATCTAAAACAAGCCTTGAAAGGCTTTTGGTTCTTTGTAGTCCCGTGGACATTAGAAGAGGGTGGAGCCTGCTCTGATGTTGTTCCAGAGGATGAGAACTGGACATTCTTATGAGAACCTTTTGATGTAACAGATGAGGACAGAGGGAGTTTTAGCTGAGTTTCACCCTTTTGTAAGACTGGTGACTTGGTAGACTTGGAGGTAGATTTGTGACAAGCTTGATGGATAGAAGATAAATATGGTGAGTGCTTCTGCTAAGTTTTGGAGGAACTGCTGATTTGTTTAGCAGTTGAGATCCGGATAAGTCTTGATTCAGCTTTTGGAAGCTTTTGGGACTTGACAGCTTCAAGTGTCACACCCCCCGCTGATAGCGGAAACACGGGGAATGCGAGCTAGACGGGATCGTCATAGTCAATGTTATAGAGTAGCAATAATAATAATATGATGACAAACATGTCATGACGACACCCGAACACAATTGGAGACTTGTGTCGTGTATAGTCAATGTTCACGACAGCATAGCCATAAGCACAATATAAATGATCACATAAGCATTAAGGATAACTTGTAGTGAAAATTCCCACAACTCGGGAACAAGTATACAAAAGGCCATGTTCAAGCTTTACAAGGGTATTAATTACAAAATGCATCCTAGGGTCTCCTCTAAAAGGCAGCACTCCTAGATCTTCAATTACCCTGATCACCTGAAAAGAAATGCTCAAAAAGGTCAACATAATTTTTGGTGAGCTTCGCAGGTTTTAAGTAATAAAAGACGTTAAGATGAAAACAGTGAGTAAGTTTAATGAAAGTTACCGCGGCTACACTTATGTATAGGCGGTTTTACTAGTTATAAATAGCTACAGCCAAACCTAATGTTCGGTTCCTCACGGGAATTGATGGCTGTAAAGAAACATTCCCAAAGTTTAAATAGTTTATTAAGACGTAGCAAGATCCACAAAGCGCATACGTTTTGTTTATAACCAAACCAATCCTTAGGTCCCATTACCGGGATTAATGGTTATATATAAAAAAAAGTTTTCCATAGCATAATAAGTTTAAGGTGACGTAGCAAGATCCACACAGCGCATACGTTTAGGTTACAACCAAACCAATCTTTAGGTCCCAATTACCGGGATTAATGGTTGTAGTGGATGATCGGCTTAGAAGAACCACACAGAAGAACCACACAGAAGAACCACACAGCCGAGAGCATCCAAGGTCAAAGGCATCCAACGAGTAGTAAGCATTCCATGAGTTTCACATGACATAGCAAGATCCACATAGCGCATACGTATATGTTACAACCAAACCAGTCCTTAGGTCCCATTTCTGGAATTAATGGTTGTACTGAAAGATCCACATAGAAGTCCCACACAGAAGTCCCACACAGCCAATTTACAGGTAAAATCACACAACACATAGCATCAAGTAATAGCACATAATAATGTATGGCCACCAAGTAACAGGTAAAGGGTAACATAGCATAGTGTCAAGTTCTAACAAATCCAGGCCTCAGTCAATCGAGATCATCACATACCCCAATTTAAGCACGTTCTTGGTATACCAGGATGCTTATATATAGGGTTCCCCTCAGCGTTCCCACCACATCCGCGATACACCTAGAACGATGCCTAAACCAGTTACATGACATCTGTCTATCCTTAGCATCAATCAACATGACAAACGAGGTAAGATACTTATAGAAGTAGCAGCCACCTCCACCAAGGAAGGCGCTCGAAAACAAGTAAAGTAGGTGAGCATTCTTTTCCCCCAAGTTGAAAATATTTAAAAAGGTTTGGTAAGAGTAAAAAGGGGCCACGAAACTCACTGAACAGATGATAGGCACGTATGATGAATATTCCCAACGGTAGGATGCTATGAACAGTCAAACACCTATTGACAGTTACTGACAAGCATTAATAACGAGCATAAAACATAAGATGATGACAATAGATTCGGGCAGTTTCGGTTCGGTCGTGGGTGGTTCACACACAAGCAGTCATACACATCTCAGACTAGGCTATTTTAAATAGTATGTGCCTGTTGATATCGTTGACTTTAATCTTTGTGGTCAAGCTATGACACTTTATTAATATTACATTATCGTCGTGAGATCTCCGAAGAGGGGATCCATACGCACACACACATCATTAGTCATACAATAGGACCGGACGCACGACTGACACTCCATTCGCACGATTGGACTTTCAGTCATACGAATTAGCTACTTTCGTACGATTGAACCTTCATTCGTGTGACTAAGCACTCAGTCGTACCATGCAAGACTCAGTCATACGACCCAACCTCCATACACACGATTGGACCTTCATTCCCACGAATCAGCTTCATTCGTGCGATTGAACATTCATTCGTGCGATTGGCCTTTCAGTCGTACGACTCACACACAATCGCACTCCATTTCATTCGCACTGACTCATTCGCATGACTCATTCGTTCGCATTCAATCGCACACACCCATACGCCTGACTTAGTCGCACGATTTGCCCAATCGCATGACTCAGTCGCGTGACACACTCATACGCCCTACCCAGTCGCACGGCTCAGTCGGCCGGAAGGCCCAGTCGCCCTGTGCAGTAGGTCGCGACTGCAGGAAGGTGCAGGGCGGCCTTCGGCAGCCCGAACACGAGTTTTACACCACCAAAACTTCCAGAACTCATATTCTAACATGTCTAGACGTGAATCACACACTGGAACACAACACACAAGCCCACACGACCTCTTGTGCTCGGATGAACCCGAGCACCCGAAACCCTAGAAAACGCAGCAGCTAAATCGAGAAATAAACGGGTCAAACGAGGTTATCTACCTGCTAGGAGTGAGTATTCATGATGATAACCAAGATTTGACGACGAATACGCAACAAACGGGTCGATTTTTGGTGCAAGATCGAGGTGGAGATGAAGAAGAAGAGAAGAAGCGGTGAAGATGAAGATGGTGAAGAAGGGCTGGGAATGGGGTTTTTATACCCATCCCAGGTTTGCCAAAATGTCACTTTTAGTCCCTGTACTTTGCCCCGAGTTCGTAAATTTTGTTTCGGTTGCAAACGTTATTTATTAGTCTTGTTTTTATTAATGATAAAACGTCGTTAATGTTATTTACAAGTTAAAAATGGTTTTTATGCGTGACAATAGTTTTTATATAAAAGTGGCGCGTTTAGTGTTAACGGGGCAAATCTCAGTTAAGATTTCAAGATGACAGTGCTTTAAGCTACGATAGCACACGCATAAGGTTAACTAAGCAACTAAACAGGCATAATATCCACATAGATGGGCTATAAAGGTGAGGGATGACTGACAACAAAACTAACAGATTACGTCGATAGACGGACCTTTGGTGACAGATGTCACATCAAGTGACATATTGATCTCTGAATTTTTGAGACTTTCCTTTGTCTTTGATTCGTCATCTGTACTTGTCCAGTCTTCAATAGGCACCTCTACTTCCGGTGGATCTTGCTTAACAGGATTTGGATGTGTTGCTGTTGTTGTAACTTGATGATTAGGTGATTCCTGAACAATCTCTTCCTTCACACTCTTGACAGGCTCATAAGTAGGAATTTCACCTGCTTTAAACTTATCAAAGAAGTTAGAAGAAACAACTGTTAGAGGTTTACAAACAACAAGAACTGAACAATCATTAGCTTGACTGTCAGCATCCGGTTTACTGTATCCCATACCAGTCGGAGAATCATAATCATCTCGCACCTCTTTAAGATTAACCCCTTCTAATCCTGCATGCAAACTATTAGTATCCTTCTGAATAATCTCTTGAATCAACTCATTTGTAGGATGAGGAGTGGGTGTAGGAGAATAACAGAAAGTACTAGGTGGAGGATAAACATATGCTTTATCTTCATAACCCAACCCGGTCTTGATTTTAGCCCCCCTTTGTCTTTTGCATAATTCCTCCTGTTTCATACCCGAAAGAGTCCATTTTTCCAACTTATTTTTAAGCTTTCTTGTTTCAAACTCAGCAAGTGTAACTTGTTCAGTCAAGTAATTGACTTCACAATTCTTTTCCAAAAGAGTTCTCTTCAAATGTTCGTTTTCTTTCAAAGCTTCTCTTAATTTGACAAAATACTTTGACTCGTTTTGTTTAAGCTTTTTGTTGGTTTTCTTTAATTCATTTTCATTCATTATAAGTAACGTGTTAGCTTTATATATACCGACCAAACGGATTTTGTATGCGGAGGAACACATGTCTTCAACAATTTCATAAGGATGATCCATTACCAGTTTTTCTGCTGCGAGAGCACGATCACATTGGCAATAAGGAGTGTTCCTTTTGTACTCCTCCACAGCTGCTTTCTTGGCTTCTTCAATCATTGCTTCCATCTTCATTTTTTTCTTCCCAGCTTCACAACCCTCAGCTCTTGTATCCTCAGCAGCATACATAGCTTCCTGAGCGACAACCTGTTTCTCAGCAACATCCCTAGGCACCTGCCCAATTGTTTTCTTCTGAACCACAGCTTCACATACTAACCTTTCTTGAACAACAGCTTTTCCGACCAGCTTCTCACCAATCTCATAATCCTTGACCTTTTGAACTTCACACGGGCTTGACCAAACATTATCAGCGGTAGCTTCTCCATGAGCTTCACACCAGAATTCTTTGAATGGATCAAAGTTTTTAATGAACTCATCATCACTTTCAACCACTTCAGCAACCAAAGCGTGATTGATTTCTTCTTCTGATTTCTTGATTTCAACACTTCGATCAAAGTTGAAGAGTAGTGTTGTTTCATTCTTTGTATCTGCAAAACAGTCAAACCGACTTTGTGCCATTGTGAGATTATCAGATTTAAAGTCTTCTGAAAATAACATTTTTGAACAATTTAAACGACCCAAAAATATTTTTCCCAAAAAATTTAGAATAATTCTCCCCCGGGAAAAATATATTCTTAAATGTCACGCTAGAAAATCTTAGCAACTGGGGTCAAGCTGCCAGGTCAGCTTGTTTTTTTTTAATTATTCTAAATTTTTTTGTTGAATCTTGTATAGATTTAGAAGTAGATATGATTTCTAACTTGAAAATCTTCAAATTCCTTGTAAAACCTTGTAGATCTGATGATTTTGATAAAGATTTGAAACTTTTTAATTTTCAGATCTACTTTCTCTCTCTAGAAACCCTAACTTTCTCTCTCTACGAATCTGATAATAAACTTCAAAATCAGCAACTATTCTTCACAAAAACTGATTCAAATGGCTCTAATACCATATTGTTGGTCCCAAGCAAAACTTGAATCATGAATTTGATGAAAATTTTACATCAAACACCACAAAATAAGATGAACTTGGATGAACACCAAGAACAATGAATAAAAAACCCTTGTTTGATCTATAAATGTGATTACAAAATGATTTGAAAGTGGAAACCCTAATCACTAGCTCCTCCAAGCTTAAAACCCTAATTGTCATACTTTACTATTTATAGTAAATGACAATTTACTAATGACACTTAGGACCCTAAACTATGACAATTAGAAATTACAAATAAAACCCAAAATGTCTAAAAACAAAATTAAATATATTTTGTCGACACAAAATATATTTAATAACAATAAACATCCTAGACAAATATATCTTCAACGTCTTGTCTCTAATCTTCATTCCGTACGCGTCGAGTTGACTTTTGCGTTGACTTTGACCGTTGACGTTGACTTTGTTGACTTTGACTGTGTTGATAATATTAGACTATCCTTCAGACCCAATAGTAAAATCTTAAAGCGTAACCAATCATATACATTAGTATCATTTTGCTGTCAAACCCGAAGGTGTACTCTGTCATAAGAGTCGTATTCTATCGTAAAAGTGACTATCACTATATTATAAAACCACAAAATATACGTCGTTGTAAAATCGAATGTCAAAACCCCAAATACAAACATGGATGCAATATAAAATTATCGTTTATAACAAAACTAAAACTATAGTATTTTTAAAAAAATAAAAGTTGAAAGAAATTTTTGTGTCAAAAATGAGAATATTTAAAATCATATGATTAAAATAAAAAAAATAAAACTATAATAATCTCTTTTTTTAAATATACATATAAATAGTATTATTTATCAATTATTATCACATATAAAATAGGGAAAACTTCATAAAATAGTAACAAAGTTTTATTAGTATTTCAATCAGGTCACTCAAGTTTCAAACTGTTTCAATCAGGTCATTTAACTTTGAGGTGATGTTCTAATACTATGTAATTAACCTGATTAGCAGGTAATTATTTATTTTTCAAGTTTTATGAGTGTTCCACCATTGCCGCCCACCACCACTGTGGTCCTACCACCATCACCGCCCACCACCACCGTCATCCCACCACCTTCGCCGCCCACAACCACCGTCAACCAACCACCACCTTCGTCCCCCACCATCGCCACCCACCACCACCTTCGTCCCCTACCATCACCGCCCACCACCACCGTCGTCCTACCACCATCATGGCCCACCACCACCTTCGCCCCACCACCATCGCTGCCCACAAACCACCGTCATCCCACCACCATCTTCGTCCCCCACGATCACTACCCACCACCGCCTTCGTCCCCCACCATCGTCTCCCACCACAAGCATCGTCCTACCAGCATCGCCACCCACCACCACCATCGTCCTACCATCACCGCCGTCCCACCACCACCGTCGTCCCACCACGACCTTCGTTCCCCACCATCGTCGCGCACCACCACCTTCATCCCCAACCATCGCCGCCCACCACCACCTCCGTCCCCCACCAACGTCGTCCACCACCATCGTCCCCCCACCATCGCCGCCCACCATCACCGTCGTCGCCCTACCATCACCGCCCACCACCACCACCACCGGCGTCGCCCAAATTAGGATAATTTTAAAACTTTATTATCTTTCTACAAAGTTGCCCAAATTAATGTATTTTTAATACCAAAGTTCTCTACATTATGACACTAGCCTAACCACCCGTGTGTTACACGGGTTGAAAAACTTAAATTTAAAATAGAGTATATTACACATATGATCCCTATGTTATGTTAAAATTTTGAATTTGGTCCTTAAAGTTTAATATTTTTTAATATGATTCCTAACATTTTTTTAATTTTCATCTACGGTCTGAAGTTCTGTTAGTCAACAATTAATAATATTAAAATATATAAGAATGACATTTTACTCGCATCGACTATCCATTTAAATTACCTTTTAAACTATAGTATTATTTTTATTAAGGAAAGCTTTATATTCTTGTTTTTTCAAAGTTTTTAGTATTGAATATTTTTATTATTTCATTATTATTATGTTTATTATATAATAAAATAAGTTTTAAATACATGAATACAAATTTTATAATAACATAATTTATAAAATGTTTGCTATTAACATGTTTAAACTGTTATTTTTTAATGTTGTTCTTAAAACCGTTTGAAATTTTAAAAGTTTTTATAAAACTATTTGGTTTTCTAAAGAATTTTTACTTAAACCATTTATTTTTTAAATCATATTTAAAAAAAACAATCACTACTTTAAACATGTTTTTCAAAAACAAATCATTTTCAAACGATATTTTTAGTATTTTTTTTAAACATTCAATAAACAAATAGTTTTAAAAATAATATTTAGAAAATGGATAATTATAAAAATTACATGTAAAAAATCAAATGGTTTTATACGTTTAAAAATCAAAAAGTTTTAAGAGGGATATTTAAAAAATCAAAATTTTTAGAGAAGCATTTAAAACCCTGAACATTCTAAAAATAAGATTTTAAAAAATATTTTTTATTTAAATAAAAAGTAAATTACATTAATGATCTTTATAGGTAAAATGGTATTTTAAAAAAAACTTAACATTAGTAACTGAACTAACAAAATAAAGACCGTTGATAAAAGATAAATCTAACTTCTAGGACTATGTTTGAAATTTTAAAAGTTTAAGAAACAAATCTAAAATTTTGACCAAACTACAAGAACCATCCATGTAATTTACTCTTTAAAATAAATAGAAATATAAATTATTAGGTATTCTTAATAAGCCTGTAATATTATGCATGTGAAGGTTGATTAAATAAATATGTATACATGTAAATTAAATAAAAGAACCAAATACATAGAAAAACAATATTAATGTTTATAAATATCTAAAAATTTTATTATATATAAATCTTTAACTATATTCAGTGACTAACTTCTCAAACTTAATAAATCATTTATTAGAATATTCACATGTATTGTAGTGTTTTGTAATTAAAAATATAAAAATTTAAGGATATATAGCAAATATGTTTTATAAAATAAATATTATAGGAATAAGATAACAATTCTATTAGTTGAATAATATCTCATCCTCAACCACATTAAACCTAATAAATTAAGTTTCTACCTTGTTATTATACGTTGGTTGTCTTCATATACAAATCACGATGTGATATGGTAAGATCTTTTAATAAAGTTACTTTTGATACTGATAATGTCATGTTGAGTAAGGTAATTTAATAGTTTATCAATAATGTATAAACCAGTATACATAAATAAAAATGAATAAAGTGAAAGTTATGATCGTAGTATAAAAAATACAGTAAGATTTATCGTTTAAAATTTATTTTTTTAACTCCAAGTGTATGTAATATCATAATTAAATGCAATACGAAATGAGTCTAAGATAATGATTGTGTGAATTATAAAGAAGTAGGATAAGATTTTTTCATGTATTATATCTGGACTCTTTAATCATAAAAGAAGTTATTTCGTACATTTTTGAAAGATCTTTAATAGTGGAATAACAGTAAACAGAAAATATTTCTTGTATATATATAATAAATAATGGTATTGTGTTATATAATGCAGACAAATATTATACGATATTGTTAAAATACAGAAGATTTTTAAAATTTGAAACTATTAACCTAAAATACTCTGATTGATTGTTAACATTAGATTTCAAAATTTATGAACTACTTATGCTCCATTTGAATATTCAAAATTGTTAATTTTAACTTTTAACTAATTAAGTTAGTTATTTTTAGATAAAATATTGGATTAAATTGGATATTGAATTTGAATTTTAAGGTTTTTAAATTTCCTTTTCTAATATTAATTTTTAAAATCTAATTTTGGAAGTTGTTTAATTAGAATTAAATTATATTTAAACATTTACTTTTAAAAGTATATTGCTAATAAAACGCCACGTGGTATTTGTATGATGTGAAGATGGCATGTGGCAGTGTATTTGCTAAAATCTTATCACGTGGCTAAACCTCCTTTCATTTATTATATATAGAGATACTAGTTTTAGAAAACCTGTGTATTACACGGGTTGAATAAATAAAATATTAATATAATAAAACTTATGGAAAATAAAATGATATTTTAAAATATGATATGAATGAAATTACGTATAAGTAAGTACTATAAGTAATAAAACAGTGATATCAGCATTTTATAACTTTGTTTTTAATTTTTTAAAAAAATAATATTTTATTTTAAAACAAACTGTATAGAAATATCATTTTTTAAAATATTTTATTATCATAACTCTTAAATTAAATTATTTTTGGTTTTTATATAATTTACTTTTTAAAAATAGTAATTTTATAATATATCATATTTTTAACAAAGTTTGATATTTTAGAAAAAATATTACTAATAAAAATTTATTTATTTTGAAATAACATTAATAACAAATATTTTTCTTAATTTATAAAAAATATTTTAATCTAAAAATGTTAAATAGTATTATTAATAATAAGGTAACTATTTAATAGGAGAGAGAGGCGGGGAAAATTTTGGTAAGGAGAATTTCGATGGTGACACGTGTCATACCAAGTTACTCTTTTATGATATATAGATATAGATATAGATATAGATATAGATATATAGAGATATATAGAGATTAGCACAAAGAAATATATATAAATAAAAAAGAAAACATTTGTGGTAAAAATATAAAACCAACAATCTTTATTGTAGCTAAAGTTGTTTAATTATATAGAGTATAATTATAATAAGATAGGTTTAGGGTTTTACAGTCGTTGCAGCCGTCGTTCTTCGCAACACGCAGCAGCTCAGAGAGACTGAATAGTTCCGATCTAGGTTTGTGTTCTTGATAATTTCACTTCCGATCTGTAACTAATTCAGTTTTCTGATCCTTATTTGTTCTTCGATCTTCATTTGTTTATCACTTTTGTATCAATAAATATCTAACATGCCGACGTAGAAATCGTCAAATGTACGCTCGAAAAGAGAACTTGAGAGATTGAATTAGGTTTCTAGTATCTTAAATTTGCCTTTGCAGATGAATGGATTTGGAATGGCAACACCAAAAAGATGTCTTTAAAACGCTAATTGATTACGCAATATGATTGGCTGTGTTCATATGCCGATAGTTTGCTGAGTAATTGTGATCGGTTCTAACTAATATAGATAAGAAAGTTTTAAAATTTAGCAGATGAACACTTTGATTCAATGGTATTGAATGCACATGTCATGAGAGATAAGATTAAAGAACTGTTTCTGAAGAGGGATATGATTTCAGCTTTTAAGGTTGAAAGTTTAAAAAAGGAACATTAACTTGTAGTGCTTTATGTTCATAATTCTCAGTTCAGTGCACTATATTATGCATTTACCCTTTTGACTTCCTAGAGCGTGATTTCTGATTAGTCTTGAGTATTAGCGGTGTGATGATGTCATTGATTGTTGTTTCGGTACTAATGTTGTAGATCAGTATTCCCTGTAAGTTTGTATGGAACATATATTTTGATATCTGGTTTGCATTGGTTTGTAGGTTAATTTGCATCAGCTTTTTGTTGAAAAGGGGATGAGGTTGAGAGTTCATTAAGCTTCTGAAAGATGATTATGAGTTCTGAAAATGTCCGTTGGTTGCTAATTTAGATCAATCTTGTATGCAGTGGCTTGCAGCTGTGTAAATTTTAATCAATGTCATGTGTTGTAGGTGCTTGTAATTATTAGTGTTGAAAGATGTATGATAACTTGCTATGTGAAAAGTGTGTGTGTGCATTTCACAGTTATATCTATATGTGAAATGCCATCAGACATCGTGCTTAGTCTCAAAAAAGAATGTAAACTACATCGAAATTAGTTTTAAGCCATTACAATTTACAAGAATGAACAAACTTTGGTATATCCAATTATGATTCTTATTTTCAGCTTACTAACTTGTAATGGTTGGTAATCTAATTTAGCACTTTTTTTAATCTATACATAGTTGCTGCTCCAGAAATCATCAAGATGCAGAATGAGGAGGGACAAAACATGGATCTCTACATCCCCAGAAAGTGGTATGTTGTTAAGTGGTCTTATGTTTTATGTTTGAATGATTCACGACATGATTGTTCCTGCAGCTCTGCTACTAACAGGTTGATCACTTCAAAGGATCATGCATCTGTTCAGATTAACATTGGTCATTTGGACGAGTCTGGCCGTTACACTGGCCAGTTTTCCACTTTTGCCCTCTGTGGTTTTGTACGAGCCCAGGTAGGTCTTGTTTTGGTTAGTAATTTGTCAATAGTCTAATGGTTTCTCCAGTGTTGGATTGCTTGTTTTCATGATGACACAGATCTCTATTTTTAGCATAATTCTTTAACTGTAGAATTTGTATTAAGTTTACAGAAGATTTATGTTAATCTATATGGTTTTATATATATATCTCTGTGTGTGTGTATGGTGTGAAAGCTACATTGGTCTTACAATGTATTTGTGGCACTTGATTTTTGCAGGGAGATGCTGATAGTGCACTTGACAGGCTGTGGCAGAAGAAGAAAGTCGAAGCTCGCCAATAGTCACTTTACCTGTTTAGCATTTGCTTCGATGACGTTAAACAATAATTTTCCTGTCATAGGTTTCATTTACTAGAAGCATGAGGGATATTGCATCAAGTTTGTTGGCTTAATTTGCATCGTATGTTGGCAATGAAACATATATTCAGGCAGATTTTAAGTACTATTTATTGCATCATACATGTTGCTGGTTTTGAAATTGGATTTGATATAGCCTGCATCCTTTTAACTTTTTCTTTTGGAAATTGGTTACACAAAACATCAGATAAACAAGACAAAATTACCAAAATAGCTGTTTTTTTTTGGTTTATTGTACTTTACTGTGTGCAGGGAGGTGCCTGAAACAGTGGATCATGCTATCATGACTTGTTTTTTAGCCAAATAAAATTTGGAATGTGGTTGGTCTATGGTGTGTGTAAACTGCCCCCTTATTTGTATACTGCATTGAAGATTATAAAGAACACAGGTTATTCAAATTGCTCAGCACTCTTAGCTTACTGATAGAAACTAATAAATCAGCAGGACTTTATTATTGAATGGAAAAGATAGAACCCGATTCGAGATGGGCTAGGTCTCCAATTACAGAATGAAATCTGAGAATTAAAAAAACAAGAACATGGAAAACTAAATTAACAATGCCTGCTACTTATAAACTTTGCAAATCTTATCTCTAACTAACTAACTGCTCCTAAAAAGAAGCTTGAATATTGCTTATCCACATCTTCTCTTTTCCCTCCATAGAATGGGTCAAACAAATAATTTAAAAGATAAGTTAGTTGAGCCTTTTCAGCTGATGATGTTTGGACCCGTTTCTTTCTTCGTGAATAAACTCGTGGATATGTATCATTACTTCCCTCCCGGTAAAACACCTTGTCCTCAAGGTGAAAATCTGGAAACTGACCCGCAAGAAGATCATAATTTTCCCATGTTGCTTCTTCGGAAGGACGATGGGCCCACAAAATTAATAGCTCTAGGACTGGCTGGCCCGCTTCAATGACCCATCTATGTGCAAAGTACCGACTGAGGTTGTAGATCAACTTCCCAATCTTTAGTAATGGGTAGGGGAGGTGCTGGGGTAGAAGGTTCGACACCGCGGGCAGGTTTGAGCATAGAGACGTGAAACACCGGGTGGATACGAGCGTCGACTGGAAGCTCCAAACGATAAGCAACAGGACCCACCCTACAGGAGACGCGATATGGGCCATAAAATCTGGGTGACAGCTTTTCATACCGTCGCTTAGCCAGACTTTTCTGACGATATGGCTGTATTTTCAAGAAAACATAGTCACCAACCTGAAATGACAGCTCTCGTCGTCTGTTGTTGGCCTGATTACGCATCCGATCTTGTGCCTTACTGAGGTTACTTCGAAGAAGTTTAAGCATGTCGTCTCGGTCAATGAGCTGATGCTCTAAATCTGCGTTGTTGGTCTCTCCTGCCACATACGGAGACAGCGGGGGTGGGTCACGACCATAGACGACTGAAAATGGGGTTGTGCCTGTCGAAGTGTGAAAACCCGTATTGTACGAATATTCAGCCCATGGTAAGTAAGAGCACCACTTGGTTGGTTGTTCATGAGCGAAACAACGCAGATAAGCCTCGAGGCACCTATTTAGCACTTCCGTTTGGCCGTCCGTTTGAGGGTGGTAACTTGTACTCATTTGCAGCTTTGTTTGACACAAACGAAACAGTTCTTGCCAAAAGTTGCTAAGGAAAATGACATCCCGGTCAGAAATAATGGAACGAGGGAAACCATGGAGACGCACAATCTCTTTGCAAAATACCGATGCGACTCCTTTAGCTGTAAACGGATGTGATAAGCAAAGAAAATGAGCATATTTGCTTAACCGATCAACCACAACCAGAATGGTGTCGACCCGATTAGAGACCGGCAAACCCACAATAAAATCCATTGAGATATCTTCCCAAATACGCGTGGGAATAGGTAGCGGCTGAATTAAGCCTGCTGGAGCCAAGGTTTCATATTTCTGTTGCTGACAAACTAAACACTGTTGAACAAAAAGACGAACATCTTGCTTTAGGTTGGGCCAAAAATATTGAGCTGAAATACGCCTTAGAGTTTTGAGATAACCCCCGTGACCACCAACTGGGGTAGCATGTGCCTCGTGTAACACTTTGCGTCGAAGTTCCGCAGTATCGGGGATCACCATGCGCTGTTTGTAAAACAGAAGTTGACCCACTAGAGAAAAGCCAGGAGCCGAGGTGGGGTCGGTGGTTAATTGGTTAATGATGCTGCTGGTGTAAGGATCCGAAAGTAAGCCCGTTTTAATGTCACCCATCTCATAACTGTAGGGTACCGATAACGCGAATAAATCGCTCGAGTGCGGTCGACGTGACAATGCGTCCGGCGCCTTTGTTTTCCTTCCCCGCACGGTGAGTGATAGAGAAGTCATACGGCATAAGTTTGAGTAAGAGTCGTTGTTGCTCGGTGGTAGTAATTCGTTGCTCCAACAGAAATTTTAGCGTGTAGTGATCCGTCCGAATAAAGAAATGGCGGCCCAATAAATAGTGATTCCATTTTTGAACCGTGAGCACCAAAGCGAGTAATTCGCGGTCATAAGCAGATTTGAGACGGTTTGAAGGTGAAAAACCCTTACTGAAGTAGGCTACCGGATGATCTTCTTGAGATAGTATTGCCCCCACCCCTTCAGAAGAAGCATCACATTCCACCGTGAAGTCTTTGGTGAAATCGGGTAAACGAAGGACCGGAGTGGACATTAACGCTCGCTTTAACTGTTGAAAAGCGGTCAAAGCGTCGGTGGACCAGATGAAACCGTCCTTCTTGGTGAGAGCTGTGAGTGGACGGGCTATTAACCCATAATTACGCACGAAACGTCGATAATACCCCGTAAGCCCCAGAAATCCACGTACCTCCTTTACGGAAGTTGGAATAGGCCATGATTGAATGGCTGCGATTTTTTCTTGTTCCACTTGTACACCTGCAGACGTGATCACATGGCCTAGAAAGACCACTTGGGGCTGCCCAAAGCAACACTTAGACAACTTAGCGAAAAATTGATGGTTATGGAGGAGTGCTAGAGCTTGGTCTAAATGATTAATATGTTGCTCCATGTTATGACTATAGATTAATATATCGTCAAAGAAATCCAATATAAAACGCCGTAAGTGAGGTCGGAATAGATCATTCATCACCGATTGAAAGGTTGACGGGGCATTGGTTAGGCCGAATGGCATAACCTTGAATTCATAGTGACCCGAATGGGTTCGAAAAGCTGTCTTTGACACGTCGGATGGATTCACCCGGATTTGGTAATATCCCGACCTTAGGTCAAGTTTAGAAAAAACTGTTGCTCCGTACAACTCATCTAGCAATTCATCAATATTGGGAATTGGGTACTTGTCAGCCACCGTTATTTTGTTTAGAGCACGGTAATCCACACACATTCGCCAAGTGTCATCTTTCTTTTTAACCAACAAAACGGGGCTTGAAAAGGGACTAGTGCTATGTTGTATGAACCCGGCCGTTAGCAGTTGATCCACTTGTTTTTCGATCTCGGTTTTTTGGGAATATGGGTAACGGTATGGTCGGATATTCGGGGGAGTGGAATTGGGTAGTAAGGCAATCGAGTGGGAAGTGGTGCGAAACGGTGGCAAACTATTCGGTTCAGTGAAAACGCCCTGGTATTTACGGATGAGGGGCTGTAATGGAAGAGGTATATCGAGTGAAACATCCATATCAATGGCTAGATGCTGAAAAGAGGCAGATTTTTGAGGACCCGAGGATATACCTTGTAACTTATATTTCTTGCCATCTATAGTAAAGATCATGAACATCTCATTCCAATTTGCTTGAACAGTATTAAGGGTGGAAAGCCATTGGATACCCAAAACGAGATCCGCTCCTCCAATTGAAAACGGGTAGAAATCTTGGACGATAGTCAGATCAGTCAGCTTCACCGAAACCTCCTTGCACAGCTGATTGCACCTTATTATATCCCCGTTTCCGATCTGGACACCAAAGGGGGTAATGAATTGAGTGGTCATCTTCAACTCTCGTACCAAAGTGTCGGATATAAAGTTGTGGGTGGAGCCGCCGTCAACTAAGATCAATACCTCCGTGCTTCCTAACGTTCCTTGTAGCTTCATTGTTGTGATATTGGATTTACCCATAATTGCATGGAGGCTTATTTCTGCAAAATCCTCTTGCTCAGCCGACTCGCCCTCCTTATTGGTACTGGCCGGTTCGTCAGGTTCATCCGAAGCTTCCAAGAGTTTGAATGTTCCGGTCTTACAGCGATGGCCCGGTCCATATTTTTCCCCGCATCGATAACATTCCCCTTTCAAGAACCGAGTTTGCTTTTCTGCCTCGGAGATGCGTAAGGGGGTACGTTGGCTGCTGGAATTGGAGTTATAGGTGATGGGTTGGGCTGGATTTTTAATATCAGACAGACTGGATTTTGGGCTTGGGCTCCAGGTGGGTTTAGTGGGCTTATTAACACTCATCTTGTATTCATACTCTAGGGCTAAACTGGCTGCATTATACACAGTGCGGGGTTTCTGTATACGTACATCAGCTTTCAATTCTTCCTTCAGGCCATTCAGAAAAACCCCCGGCAAGCAATTTTCTGGCCAGTTCGAAACCCTCACCGATCTCTTGGCGAATTCTTGTCGGTATTCCCGTACGGAACCGGTTTGCTTGATGCTACAAAGGTACTCATCCGGATTCTGGAACTCGGTCGGACCGAAGTTCTTCTGAAAAGCAAGGACCAGTTCTTCCCATACCTTAATTGTTTGATCTGTTGATAACCAGGAGAACAGATCTAAGGCGTCGCCTTCTAGATGCATAGAAGCCACATCTACTTTCTCTTCATCGGGGATCTGATAATAGCTAAAATACTTTTCAGCTTTAAGAATCCACCCACGTGGATCTCCTCCATCATAAGCAGGGAAGTCGATTTTTTGGAATGGGCGGTGATGATGTTGGTTTCGTCAAGAGCTCTCTCCTTCCTCGCTGCGTCCCGAGCCCCCCTTAGAACGGTTGGTAGGGATTGATTTTTCAGGGCTGCTACCTCTTCCTTCAAGGCTTCGATGGAATCCAATCGAGAAGCCATAGCTGTTAATTGGGCTGCAATGGCGGCAATGGGATCTGGGTCGTTCGTGCTCCGGGTTGAAGGTGCCATATCGATTTCCCGGCAATGGAACCAAATGATAGAAACTAATAAATCAGCAGGACTTTATTATTGAATGGAAAAGATAGAACCCGATTCGAGATGGGCTAGGTCTCCAATTACAGAATGAAATCTGAGAATTAAAAAAACAAGAACATGGAAAACTAAATTAACAATGCCTGCTACTTATAAACTTTGCAAATCTTATCTCTAACTAACTAACTGCTCCTAAAAAGAAGCTTGAATATTGCTTATCCACATCTTCTCTTTTCCCTCCATAGAATGGGTCAAACAAATAATTTAAAAGAGAAGTTAGTTGAGCCTTTTCAGCTGATGATGTTTGGACCCGTTTCTTTCTTCGTGAATAAACTCGTGGATATGTATCACTTACTTAGAGAAATTTCGCTCGTAAGCGTCTTGTTTTTTAACCGAGCTAGCTCGGTTTTACAAAACCAAGCCCACTTGGTTCGGCTCGATGAAACTTGTGCATGTTTAATTTTGGTTCATATTGTTTATTTTTAATTATATATAATTCTTGTGAGTGGGGAATGCTTTTGTTTAGTCTACTTGTCATTTGGTAATAGCAAATATTATATAAATTTTAGCATCTAGAGAAGCTTTCTTAAAATACCTAGGGTTGATGCTCTTATTTAAGGAGGAAACAAAACAGAACTTTAAAGTAAACAACCTTGAATAATTAACATCTTTTTCTTCCCTGTACTCAACTTTCCTTCAACTACAAACTGTCAAAACGCTTAGAAAGTACAAACTTTCTGGTGATCTCCTTAGACCTGATGTATCATGAGAAATAAAACCTCTTTTACCTTTAAAGCTCAGACGCCGAATAACCATTTAGATCAGACACCCTGGCACCTTTTATAGAATTGTATCGCCATCGAGGTAATGACTCTAAGAATAACCAGCTGCAGTATTTATATCTTGGTGTGCAGGTGAAGTTTCACTACCCCACTTCTCAACAAAAGTCTCACTACCATGCTCTTCAGCTGCAATACTCCTGCCACACTGTTCAGCATTCTCCTGAAGTTGCGATTTTGATAAGAAGCTCCAGGCACTAAGGAAAACAGTCCTCATGACTGTCTTTAGAAACCTCCCCTTCATCATCAGGTGCAAGTGTCTTGGTTTGCAAATTATCTTTCAAAACAAGTGTCAAACAAATTTAAGCTTTCAAAAAAATCTGTTTTGGACTGCTTTGTGTAAATGGAAAGACTGCATAAAACATAACATATCCAGTGAAAAGTGAAGTATGTTTTTCAATGTCCCACATTTTACATCCCTTTTTTTATTACAATAACCTATAAAAACACATTTAATAGACCTACTGTCAAAACTTATTCAAAGGGTTCAAATTTGTGAAAAGATTAAGACACCAAAAACATCTAAGGTGACTAAAAGAAGGTTTTTAACCAAACTACAACTCATAAGAACATTTATCAAATAACAAAGAAGAAGTTCTACAGATCAAATAAGTACCAGTAAACACAAGCTCAATCCACATGTTCAGAGGTAATCCCTCTTAAAACATAAGAGACTTTATAGCAATAAGCAAATGTCTATGTTTTCGTTTAACAATTTAGCATTGCTAAGGTGTGTAAACACAAAAAAGTTTGATATAACACCCCATTTTGTGCAAAAAGAAACTTTACGTTGCCTATTTACAAACTCATACCCATTGTTGGTTCTACAAATCTTTTAACTTAAAATTGAATTGATTTTCAATAAATTAAAAAACACAACAATATTTCGGATAACTTTAAAGAGAAACAGAGATTAGGTTTTCATAGAGGTGCACATAGAAACCGTGTCCCTGACCCGACCCAACCCGAACCGGTTTGGACCCGGTGGTAGGCCAAACCGGTTTCAACCCGGAAAAAACCGTTTTCATAAGAGAGAAAGTGAGCGAAACTTTCACCGAATATAACTAGTCCATATAAGCACAAGGAGCCCAACGGATACCCACGACCCGCATGCCCATTCATAAGCCCGGAATCCAATCAGCTTGATCCACACAAACCCAATAAAAAGAAAACCCAATACCTCATTAACATATAAAATAAAAATATAAGAAACATAACTTTATAAATATTATTATAACAAATAACTAAAAAATATGACTACTAACCCGTATAATTGTAGTATTTCTATAGTGTTAGAGATTAAACTTGTTTTGATTATGTTAAAAACCATAGCTAGATGATAATAGAGTCAAATATTAAAGAACCGTGTGTGAAGAGGTTTAGCTTTTATTAATTAAAAAAAGCCAAAAGCAGACGCAAAGATGTTTCAAAATCGAACACTCAAACAAGAGTTTGGCAGCTTTTCATGCGAACTTTTTATTGCTTTTATCAATATTAAATAGGTGGAATTTAAGATATGTTAAACTTTGCTTGTTTTAATGTACAGTTTAATAGATAGTAGAATACTTGAATTTCCTATATTGCTTTGCGTTAGAGGAAGTTGTATAATGACGTGGAATGCATATAAATTAAATATAGGTTTGTATGTAGATGCATGTTAGTTCACTATCCATTGTAGTTTAGGTAATCAATATTACCTTCTTTTGTTTAAGAGAAAGCAAGAACTCTAACCACACGGCATGGTTTTGCATACACATCCGCTACTAGAAAATTGAGAATCGCCTATCACATATCTTCGGTGAATGATATTCGTTGGCAATAACTGAGGATCAATGACGAATCATACTAATAAAAAAAATTGGACTTAAAAATACAGTAATCCAACTATGATCAGTTACGAATATGATAACCCAGGAAGCTGAGATAATCATTGACGAACCACAAACACTCGTAAATTTGTATATGGTTATTGTTTGTGGGAATTTTTTCTAACCGGACAGTCCATGGTAATTTGTCGGTATACTACAAATAAGATTTTGGGTAAGATTCTCTACCAGGTTTTTTTATCAGTGAGACCATCATGCTACGAGTTATTTTGGCAGCAATATATGCTAGGCCCGTAATTTTGCCCGTACCCAATTAACCCGCCCGACCCGATCTCACTCATACTCAAAGAAACCGACTCGAATAAACTAGTTACCAACTGTTATTCGGGTCGGGTTTCGGATACTTTTTATAATAACATGATTAAACAAAAATCCGAATAATCCGATCAACACGCACTATAATAAAACAAATTGTTTGCATATAATGTTTAGGTGGTCCAAATTTATCAAGTTGTTTGTATACAATTATATTTTTATGAACATTTTATAATTTTAAGAAATAAACTAAACTGAGTCCACTAATTTTATAAGATTTCAAGAAAACCAATCAAAAGTATACTAATTTAAGTTTATTGTTTAATACCTGAAACCCGACCCGAACAACCTAAAACCGAAAAAACTGATTGTTATTCGGGTCAAGTTTCGGGTAGACTTTCAACACTAAAACACCAAAATAACCCAAACCAAGTAACCTGAACCCCTAATATCTAACCCGATCAACACTCCTAATATATACTTTACTAGGTCAGTACCTCGTGTATTACACGAGTTGAATAAATAAAATATTAAATAATTCGTAATGCAAAATTATTAATTATAAAATGATATTTTGAAATATGATATGATTGAAATTACGTATGAGTAATGTGAAGTTACTGGATCGATGAACATCCGAGCATGTTCTTGACGGAAGGATAAAAACCAAAAGACAATCAATAACACGAACAATAATCGAATGATTTTATTGATAAAACATAACGATTTTAAGCTCGTTACAACTTAAGAATCAATTGGCAAGGGGAGATCGAGCATGATCTCCCCTCTCATCCGGCAGCGCCTGGGCGCCGGGTACACTATCTCTCAAAACCCTTAGGTTTCTACACATTGAAACTGGTATATATAGGCTTCGACCCATATTAGATGCGACTGGGCCCATTCATGCGATTGGACCATGCGTATGGTTCAATCGTACGACTGGACCATGCGTATGGTTCAATCGTACGACTGGACCATTCTCATGGTTCAGTCTTACGAATGTCCCAATCGCATCTCTCAGTCGCACGACTGGTCCATTAGCATGGCTCAGTCATACGACCGAGTCTCATTCGCATATGCTCCTGCGAATGACCCAGTTTCATGTGTTTACAAGGTGTATAACATTAAGCCTAGACTATTCGTCAAGCGACGGACACACTATATATGACTATATATGCTCCAACAAATTCCCCATTGGACGTTGCTTGCGAATAGTAGATAACACCCTTACAATCTTCAGTCAATCTTTGCTCTGGTTTCCAATAGAATCAAACGAACAACCATATTAGCCAACATTGCCGATCCGTCAGGTTACTACCATATCCCTGAAAATGAATTTAGGCACAATAGCTTCCGTTTACTTTGCAGAACACCATCATAGCAGCAAGATTCCCCATATGACTGATTTTTCCAGATAATGACATGACCAGTTTTCCATTGCTTCAATCTTCACACAGTCTAACCTGTTTAACATTAACAACTGTAGAAATTCCCCCTCACGTCCAGCATATCCCAATATATATACATTGTGCTCTCCTGTCGTCTTCATACGATGTATTGGTCAAAAGGTTGAAGGTTCCAATTCACAGCTGACAATATCAAACAAATCAGCATGCATGAAGATTCATCATCAGAAACCTGCTCACATCATCACTTTCTGATTGCGTCTTCAATTTTTCTATACATGGATTCCTCCTAAGAATGAGAATCCTCTCTGTGCGGATAAATATAACTTGATTGGCCCATAAATAATCAGATGCTCCTGACTACCCCACAAATTCAGCACCGACAGCTGACATCTTCTCTTCTCTCTTTCGTTGTAACAACCCAGAAAAATTTTGTTGACTAATATATATATATATATATATATATATATATATATATGTATATATTTGATATAAATAATAATAATAATGATAATAATAATATTGTTATTAATAATAATAATTTATAAAAATTTATTAAACTTGGATTAAATAAAGTCCAGGGGGTGGTTTTGTAATTTTTGAAACTTGAAATTAAAACTTTAATACATAAAATAATAAAGTTGGAAAGTTGGGGGACCATTTCTGTAATTTCTTTAAAACACAGCCCAAACCCCCGCCCGTTCCCGATCACCCTCCGGCCACTTTCCGGCCAATCGCCGGTGACCCACAACGACCAAACCTCACGATTTCACTCGAATTAAAAGTTCTCGACAGCTTCTAGTGGATGTGTCGAACCTAACCCACGAACAAATTTAACAAAATAAAGCTGAGTAATGGGATTCCCACTTCGACCAAACTTTTGGCCGACCCACTCACGAAATCGAGCACTGTAGCACTAAATTAATCCAAATAATTGAGTATAAAGGATCGGTTATCTGTTCCTAATCAACTACCATTTTCAATTCATCAGAAACACACACATAAATTGAATTCGATCTTCATCTTCTTGCGGACCTGCAACTTGGTCGAACTTCGTCTTTTAGGCACATTAAACCAAAATTGGTTGAGGGCTAATACTCACCACTACCATTAGAAGCTTTCCTAGAGTTTAATTTGAATTCCATCAAGTTTTGATCAACCATCGATCACCACCTCTGCCGCGGCTTGTTTCTAACTCGTTTCCATCGATCTAAGTTTCAAAACAGGTAATTAATCATACACACACACTCGATTTTGGTTGGGGAACAAAAGCCCCAACATCAATTCGATTAACAACATCAATTTGGTGTTCAATTTGGCTTGGATTCGAGTTAGGGTTCATAGAAATCTGGGGAATTCGGTTAACTGTGTTTAAAGATAAAGAGAACCAAGTATAACCGCGGCTTAGGCCTTTGGTTTACTGGTTTGTGTGTGGGAGTTTGAACAGGAGGTCACGGGTTCGAACCCGGCCCCCTACATCTATTTTTTAAAGCCTTTTTCACATTTTAAAAATCCAGAAAAATTACTAAAAATTATAAAAATAATTTTTATAAACTTTGTTTATTTTAGAAGTTATCTAATTATTTTCTGGAAATTTATTTCTTTAAATACCTTATTTATTTATTTATTTATATAATTATTACAAATGTTATAAATAGTTACTTTTATAAAAATAGATTTTAAATAATAATTTAAATCATCAAGTTATTAATGGAGAATATATTATTTAATTATGGATTTATTATGATAAATGAAGGAATTATATTTAATAAATTTCATAAATTATTTACAAATACGAATATTATCATTATAATTATGATCATGCCATTGTTATTATTAATATCAATATTGGTAATATTATTAAGACATGGTGTTGTTTGTATATCAAATCGTGCGCGTCAAACCAAACCGACCCGAATCTGACCAAATGTATTTATTCGCATTGAACACGTTTTAAAAACTTAATTACAATTAATAATAGGTGTTGATCGTGTTTGATCGTGCATTACCTTATTCTTTGAAGTTCTTGTTCATTTCATTACATCAATTCAAGATGAGTTTACAACCCAACTTTTACTTATATACTCTTTTGGGGGAGAGAAACATGCTGTTTTCATAAACGTTACATTACATTGGATTTTTGTAATACTGCATATACTTGATACTATGGTGTTATACTTGCCCAACGGACCGTTAATATGGACTTAGCGAGCTAATTGTTAGTAGTACTATTGGGATTGACATACCCCACCCGGGCTAGTCGCGCTAGCACAACGTTCGTCAAACGGGTGAACGGTTAGCCTAAATACAAGTATTGTGGTGTGTGATCCACATCCGGGCCTGTTTATTTATTTGATTACATGTCAGCTCGGCCACGAATTCATACACATAGTGATCATTATGGATTAGCTACCCATTATATGTTTTAATTACAAAATCCGGGAATTTCATTATACTTGACGGATTACATAATCCGGGAATTTCATTATACTTGACGGATTACATAATCCGGGAATTTCATTATACTTGACGGATTACAAAATCCGGGAATTTCATTATACTTAACGGATTACATAATCCGGGAATTTCATTATACTTTACGGATTACTAAATCCGGGAATTTCATTATACTTATCGGATTAATAAATCCGGGGATTTCATTATACTTATCGGATTAATAAATCCGGGGATTTCATTATACTTATCGGATTACATAATCCGGGGATTTCGTTACTGATACTTATCGGATTACATAATCCGGGGATTTCATTATACTTATCGAATTACATAATCCGGGGATTTCGTTACTGATACTTATCGGATTACATAATCCAGGGATTTCGTTACTGATACTTACTGTTTTCTGATAAACCTGTGAACTCACCAGTCTTGTACTGAGATTTTTGCATGTTTTCTCTCAGGACATTGATGTGGCACGTCTAGGAGCACAGCATCCACTACATGTCATTCCGCATTCATCTCGAACTGTTTTCAAGATTTAATTAGCATTTACTTTACATAAATTGGATTGGACGCGTGTTTGCGTGTTCCAAAACTATTGTTAAATGTTTTCCTGTTTTCGCTTCCGCACAACTTAAATATATTTGGTTTGTTTCATTAAAAATTAAACAACTTATATGATTTGTAATTATCGAGTCGTTTGGTGTAACTGATGCTTATCTGAGATCCTGGTTGTGTCACACGCCTGACGGTAAAACCCCGTTAGTGGATTTTGAGGGTGTGACAGATTGGTATCAGAGCATTAGTTATAGCGAACTAAAATGAACTTTGCATCTCATCTGCATCGCATTTTAGACTATGGCTGGATTTGCATTAGTTACACACACATAGATTACTAAGTTATGCCTACTAAACTGGTTGCCTAAGAATTTTTGCTTTAACATATCCCTGTGAGCATATGGCTACCGAGATGGTGACTCCGAGTTGCTGTGAGTCACGGGAGAGTTTGTGTGCATTTGACATCGCCTGAATGTGCTTCATGATTTGTGTGACGCATAGACACCTGTATTCTGGATTTCCTGGCAAAAGGCCCTCGGGCTAAGGCAAGCATATCGCATAAATCTCATTGCGAGACCTGGTATGCTTACCTGGGGATTTCTGGGGATGAGTGATAAACTATGGTCAATACACAGGTCTTTAAGGCAAATGGGTCGAATTACCTTGGCGTGTCAATGATTCCCAAACTTTACTGATCCTTACGTATACTTTGATTGATCGACCCCGATATAATACATACATAATTGGTACTTCTATCATTGATGACCACTATACTTGACAAGATATGTTAGCCTGATAGGAGGAACCGGGGTGATCATGCAAAGCAAATTACCATTACGGGTGCACACGTAATTGTAATCTGTCGTGCATGCTAAGTTCGGTGAATCTGGTCGGGTGGTAACATTGTAGTCAATATAAGTCATCATTCCTACACCTTGAGCAAGAAAGTCTCGGTCTTCATAGAACATAGCCATTAACTATCTATCAGTTCTACTTGTAGGAATGCTCACCCTTACCTTGAATTTGGACGAAATTCAAACCATGACATTTGTGTTAATCCCACGGATTCGGACTGATTCTCTAGCTTGTCTGTTTCTTTAAATCCTTGAATTTCTCTTCCTTTTCATTTCAAGACAAAATGTCTATTTTCATACGACTGATAGCTTTTGATATTTGGTAATTTAAAGAATGTCTGGAAGAGGACGTGGACGTGGGAGAAGTAACGATCATGAGTATTACAAGTTTTCTATTCTATACCCTAGGGTGCTAGGATCATAATTCTAGTAAGTCCTCGTTAAGGGTAACAAAACATTACTAACACTTGCTATTACTTAACTCCTGTCCTACTTAGAGTCTTCATGATATTTCCAATCATGACATTAATTTTATCTTCTAAGAGACATTCCTACACTTAGCATTTCAGTAACTAAGGAACTGATTGAATACTTTAAGTGCATTATTGGTTATGAGTACATAGCCTGTCCTACAAACTATCTATGGTATACTTATTTAAGAACGTTGTGGGTATTATATCACATATTAGTACTTTGAGAAGACCCTCAATAATCACACCCTATCATTATTTGATTGACTTATATTTTGGATTAATAAGGGCTTTATAAGAAACTCTCTTAAGGACTTATGTTGTTAACCTAACTTTTATTCCATACGTCTGTCGATGTCGCATTTGCTATATGCGCCCTTATTCACAACTTGTTGGATTTAGTCTAGAAAGACAAAAACACCGGCTAATACGACATCAGTAGACAAGAGACGCGACATACTCTAATAATACTACTTCATCGGATTTTAGATTATTGTACATAGATTCCTTCGATCGCTCCTTGACCAAGTAAATTCCTTCTCAATTGTTTCCTTTGTACAACTCCGGTTAATTAACTCTTCGTTAATAACCATATCTTTGATACTCAAATCATGGATAACACTCTGTACTTGACAAGATTATCGGGAATTGAACAATTTGACTGTTAAGAACCGATACCCCCTTCCCAGGATCGACGATCTTTTCGATCAGTTGCAAGGATCAATGCACTCCTCAAAGATCGATCTTCGATCGGGCTATCATCAATTGAGGGTTCGTAAAGATGACCTACCGAAAATATTGTTTAGAACTCGATATGAACACTATGAGTTCTTGGTCATGCCGTTCGGGTTGACCAACGCACCAGCTGTCGTCATAGATTTGATGAATCAGGTATGCCACGTACAGGGCAAGGCACTAACCTGGTGGAACACCCAGGTTCAAGCTAAGTTAAGATAAGTCCAAACAGGATAAGTCCAATTGATGAAAATGACTTAAGATAAGTTCAAAGCCTTGGTGATTGAGTACTATTACCTAAGGAATAAAATGCAAAAGTTAGAATGGTAATTCTAAAATCGTGTAATAGTAGGGTTAATAAAATGCAAAAGTTAGAGTGGTAATTCTAAAATCGTGCAATAGTAGTGTTAGGTCGTGCTCTTTATACTAACGAACTCCCTGAATTGACAAAGCTGATGTCATACCTTATGACATTAGACCAAATAGAATTACACTACTAGAAAAATCGCAAAAGATGACGCGCATTACGCGTCATCTTGGGGGTCAGATGACGCGCAAATGCGTGTCAAGGAAGGGCTAGTCATAAATGATAGATGACGCGCATCCGCGCGTCATCTGTTTATGACGCGCAAAAGATGACGCGCATTTTATGACGTGCAAAAGATGACGCGCAATGCGCGTCAAGGAAGGGGTAGTCATAAATGACTAGATGACGCGCATCCGCGTGTCATCTATGAAATTTTTATGACGTGCAATAGATGACGCGCAATGCACGTCATAAAATTAGCTGCATTTTTTAATTTTTTTTTTATTTTTAATAAATTTACCTGTTGTTTTCTAAAACAAATTTTCGAATAACATTAAAAGCGAAATCCATTAAATACCAACAAAGTTTACAAAAGTTGTTAGTTAACAACTACAAAGCATAAAACACATCCAAATTCAATTAGTACCAATTACAAGTCCAACAATACTAACACAAGTCCAACAATACTATCATTTCAGTCCTACATATAAATGAAATTCGATACATAGCGTGCCCAATCTTCACAAACTTCATCCAAATCATCATCAGTGTATTCTTCTTTACCTTCTCCAACCTAAGACAACCAATTTCATCAAATTAAAGTTGTCAGTTTTGACCCAAAAACCCCTTTATGTAAAACACTTGTAATTTACTTGACTAATTTACTTTATATCCAATATTCCCAAATAAAAACAGAAGCCGTGCAATAAAACAACTAAAATATCCAAATGTTGTCAATTTGTTTTAAATTGATCAAGGTTTAATGTATTGGTTTCAAAATCTATAATTTCTTATAACCATAGATCTCCTACAAAAAATAAATAGCGTTTTTGCCAGGCAGACCGAACCCTAAAAAGAAATGCATAAAAGAACTGCAGCAATTTCATTCAGAGTTCACATATTGAGCTAGACTAATTTAACGATGAAGTTGGATAAAGTAGTTTCTTGCCTTAATGATAGAATTACTCATTAACAACTCTTTTGCAAGTACTTCAAACTCTGATAAAGGATAATGAGCCAACCCAAAGCTCAAGATACCTCCATCCAGATGACTGATTTGGCCTTGTACCTGTATGAAATACATCATTTAAAAAACTGAAAATGATATTGTATAGATCATGAAAGGTTAGAATACTTGGATATATTAAATTAAGTAAAGTAAAGCCAAACAACGCTTAGCAAACTACATGCAAACTTCATGCAGCCATCTCACTGACCTGAACACGGCTCCAACGTAAGGGAACTGCAGCCTTGGCAAAATTTCGAATGAAAATACTCGTCAAAAGAGGCTGATATGGGAATTCCATAAAAAGTGTGTCTTTGTCAGTTGTCATGTTTAAATTATCAACTATAAGGCTTCTGGGCACAACATCATAAAAAGTTCCTGCAACACCAGCATTTGATGGACAGCCAAGACTATAACCACCTGCAAGGAGAATTTGGGAAAGAAAAAAAAAGAGAGAGATGAAGACTCACTGTGGCTAAAAGGAAAGGCAGCACAAAGCAGCATTATTTAAGTCAATACTAATATCAGATGAATCGAAAGACTAAAGGTGGCAAAATGGGTGGGTTAGACAGGATGCATAACAACTCAAGATGGAACAACCTTCTTTCAAACTTTTTACCTTTTTTGGTAATTAATTAGTGCGACAATATGATAACGAAAACTGTATCTTACAATCACCTAATTTAGTTTCTTGAACAGTTGAACTTAACTCATGATTATGAACTCTTAACTAATAACTATAAGACAGCAAGATAACATAACCATTTCTACCATGGACAAAGATCTTCGGATCTTCATGCCTGCTAAACACATCGGTAGAAATTCTTCCTCCACCCCCACCACCAAAACCGTTACCTCCACAAGCACTTATTTTGCCACTTCCGGTCCTGCAATTCAAACCAAGAATCTTAGTTTAAGTCAAACCGTACACCATACATTAGTCAACTTGATTTTTTATACAACTAACGAGAATTTCACCTACTTCAAAAGGGACGATATATGTTATTGGACTTCTAATACTAATTGCTACCTCCAACCTGTAAAACAAACGCACCTATAAATTAACAAAGGGAGCACGCCCCAACATAGAGTAATCCAAGCTCTAGTGACCAACAATGCATTTACCAAAGCATTTGTTATTAAAAGTTTAAAACTAATAAAGTCATCCAATTCCCCCCTAAGATTAGTAACTTCAAAACGGTTTTATCTAGTGTCAACTAGTACATGACTTCTTTTTCTATCAATGTATGGGGCATTTCGATTCTGTCAGTTGTACCTCAGTTTCTGAGCTAAAACTTAAACATCTGAAGAAGATATTAGGCAAGTCATTGCACCTATGGATGGAATCATGCAAGAAGTTCATACATAATTAAAGCTGTGGCATCCCTGTGCAAAGGATGTGAAAAGATGAACTAAATAAGGAGACATCTGCAGTTATGTTCTTTATCACTTATCAAATTCATATCTCAAGCACCTACTTTAAAACTATACATAAATCGAGGCCTTTTATATGAACAAAAACCCATCATTATTCAAATACCCTAAGTATTCAACAAGCAATTGACTATAATCAGTCGATTCACTAAACCCAATCAACGAAGCAAACCAAATAATTAAACAATTTAGAAATAAAACAAAAGTAATTCATATACGCATAATTGACAATCAAAATGAAGAAAACAAACCTACGCAGTGAGCACAACAGCACCACCGTTTAATCTTCTTCTCAGCAGTCTTCGAGATCAGCTTCGCCTTAACGACAATCAGCTGAGATGCAGGCACAGGGGACTGCGCGGTGGTTGGAGGAGGGGACTGCGCGAGGTAGAAGTACAAGCCAGCAAGTGCAACCACTCCAACCGCAATTGCAATTGGCAACGCTTTCCTGAGAGGAATAAAAAGGTTTAAAACCAATAAAAATGTCGGTTAATGATGTTTAAAAATATCCACAATTGCAATTGCAATTCGCGTGTTGATGTTTAAAACTTTACCCGATGGCTTCATCTCTCTGAAGTTCTGCTTTCCGGGCCTTTCTAACATCTGTTGCATTAGCATTTTTGGTCACAGGAGGTGTGTATTCCCTGAACCTTCTTTTCGGGGCACCACAAACTGCAATTATTCCAACATATAAGCGAATGAACTCAATATACACGTAATCCATATGCCTTATATGTTAACCAAATATGGTTCAAGCTATAAGCATTTAAAGTAACATGTACAAGTGTTTATCAAGTTCTCATCGTTCACAGCTCAAAATTGGATTCATGTTGAACGACCCTCTCTCTATATGTGTGTGTGTCAAATAACTATATAACAACTTTTACTTTAATCCACAGAGTATGTGATTATATGTTTCAGGTTTTTAGTTAAATGGTTAATAACTTCATAAATGCACACCCAAACATCTCAAAAGTGTTCAGAGCATTTTTTGAGAACCACATGACTATTCTAAAAATCAAAGTGAACAACAACCGTTTTGAATGTTGATTACACATAGTCAGATGTCACATTTACCAAATTCACATCCAAAATCGATTAAAATTAACTGTAATAATCATAAACGGGGAAAACCAACTGTAATTCATTATTCATACCTGGGAAGAAGTATTTATCAGGAAGCTTCTCGAATGGGGTTTTATCATTGTAGATATACCTGCACCCCATCCAAAACCATAAACACAAACAAAATATGATCACAATCGAAGTGTACGGACACACAATTACACAAATTACGTAACAACGGGAGAAATTACCCGCAGTCACGGCAAATGTAAGCTTGTTTAGAAGCAGCTCTCATGGCGAACGGTGATAAACTAACAGGAGGTGATGGAGAGCGGTGATAGACAAAGAGGTGGTGATGGAGGGTGGTGATAGGCGGCAGATATGCGGTGATGGAGGGCTGCGAGAGGTGGTTGTGAAATTTGGGGATCGAGAAATTAGGGCAAGATATAAGGAAGTAGGGGGGAATTGAAATATGGGCGCGAGTTTTTAAAACATGTCGGAACAAGATGACACGCAAAAATGCGTGTCATTTTTTCTATAATTTTTTTAAAATATGACATAATTTTTATGACGCGCGAAAATGCGCGTCATCTTTTTTCGCGCGTCATCTTTTGCACGTCATCTATTAGTAGTTTTGTAGTAGTGTTAGGAAGGACACTGGGAAAATCTAGTGAGTAGTAGGAAGAAGTTGGAGGGTCGAACAAGCAATCTAGCGGTAAGGTAGACAAGAATGCCAATGTTGTGAACCTAGCTATGTTGGTTAATACGATTAAGCTAACATGCGCAAAACGGGGACATTAAGAAGGTTGGAGTTCCGACCATTACCATATGTGTGCCCTAGGTCGATTAGGACCCCAGGACAAGTTAGAAACAATCAGAATTAGGAAATGGCTATAGCTAGAAAGTAAGAACAGTTAAATTATGGAAATAAAGGTCATATAAGTCAAAGTAATACATCACGCGGTCATACGTTTACGACTGAAGCAAACCACATTCGACAAGACTAAATGTTGTTACATGTACGTACCTTATCATCAATAGTTACACATCTATTTGATACCATGGTTGATAATAAGCTTGGATTCTTCTGGAATTATTCTTTAACTTAGCATTAACCCTAGTTGTTTAGAAATTATTTACTCTATTAAAATGACTAATGGTAATAATTAGAGGTTACACAAAAGTACACACAGATCATGACCTTGACATAGACTTAATACCGAATGAATTGGTTATCGAAGAAGGAAACCAAGATAGTCCGTCAGGAGAAGGTGATTCGACCTATCAAACCAAAGCATGATCTCTGAACCTGAAAGGAGACCCAATCGTTTTAGGTTGATTTTTATTCTAAGCTTGGAGCACTTAACTTCTTAAATTGATTTATCTCCCTTTATCCTCATTTGACCTAGCTATATGGAATCATTTAGTCCTTATCTATCGACTTTCATTTTGAGTTATCATCAAAACGTGATTGTGTGATGGTAGCCTTCCTAAACAAATCTCTCTGTTGGAGATATTATCAACTTATGTTCATGACTTTCTAGTCATACAAAAGTTCTCAGCTGTGCTTATGGTTTGTTGCACGGCGTATGTAAATGTACTTAAATATTGCTACCTTGCAAAGCATGTTTACAAATACCTTTCCTATTGTTCGCATCACTTCTTGAATCGTTTTTGAATCCTTAAGCTTGAAAATCATTAAAATTCTATATTGGATTTGAACAACAAGACTCGTTATCATCCTCATTGCAAGGTGGACATAAAGGTTCATAAACCTTCGTAACTTGTAGACATGGGTTTGGTCTAAAGACGTAACTTGGTATGTGTCCAAGTGTCTTATCTTCATAAGTGACAAGACCTAATCTTCGTGATCCTAGGGATCTCCTGTGTAACTTTCCTTGCAACTAAAATACTTCCTATCTTAGAGGTCATGATGACAATTGGTGCATTATAGACCATTGTCGTGAGCTCATTTCAAGATCTTCGCATAGCGTATTTTAGACCAATGGTTGGTCAAAAGAGGAATACATCTTCACAAGATACACGTTAAGATCGTTTCATATGGTGACGTTTGGGATTCTTAAATTCCGACGGATAACTTTTCTTATCATTGTTGGTCTTATTTTGATTTGTAGACATCACCTTACCACGAGATTATATTCTGGAAATTATGTATCGATAAGTTAAACAACTAAAGCATAGCAAGATTCCGGTTGTCAGAGTTCGGTGGAACTCCCGGCGTGGTCCTGAGTTCACTTATGAACGAGAGGACGAAATGATATGCAAGTATCTTAATCTGTTCAAGAATGTTGCCAGTACATCTTAATTTTCGGGACGAAAATTCCTCTAACAGGGGGATGATGTAACAACCCGGAAAAATTTTGTTGACTAAAATATATATATATATATATGTATATATTTGATATAAATAATAATAATAATGATAATAATAATATTGTTATTAATAATAATAATTTATAAAAATTTATTAAACTTGGATTAAATAAAGTCCAGGGGGTGGTTTTGTAATTTTTGAAATTTGAAATTAAAACTTTAATACATAAAATAATAAAGTTGGAAAGTTGGGGGACCATTTCTGTAATTTCTTTAAAACACAGCCCAAACCCCCGCCCGTTCCCCGATCACCCTCCGGCCACTTTCCGGCCAATCGCCGGTGACCCACAAACGACCAAACCTCACGATTTCACTCGAATTAAAAGTTCTCGACAGCTTCTAGTGGATGTGTCGAACCTAACCCACGAACAGATTTAACAAAATAAAGCTGAGTAATGGGATTCCCACTTCGACCAAACTTTCGGCCGACCCACCCACGAAATCGAGCACTATAGCACTAAATTAATCCAAATAATCGAGTATAAAGGATCGGTTATCTGTTCCTGATCAACTACCATTTTCAATTCATCAGAAACACACACATAAATTGAATTCGATCTTCATCTTATTGCGGACCTGCAACTTGGTCGAACTTCTTCTTTTAGGCACATTAAACCAAAATTGGTTGAGGGCTAATACTCACCACTACCATTAGAAGCTTCCCTAGAGTTTAATTTGAATTCCATCAAGTTTTGATCAACCATCGATCACCACCTCTGCCGCGGCTTGTTTCTAACTCGTTTCCATCGATCTAAGTTTCAAAACAGGTAATTAATCATACACACACACTCGATTTTGGTTGGGGAACAAAAGCCCCAACATCAATTCGATTAACAACATCAATTTGGTGTTCAATTTGGCTTGGATTCGAGTTAGGGTTCATAGAAATTTGGGGAATTCGGTTAACTGTGTTTAAAGATAAAGAGAACCAAGTATAACCGCGGCTTGGCCTTTGGTTTACTGGTTTGTGTGTGGGAGTTTGAACTGGAGGTCACGGGTTCGAACCCGGCCCCCTACATCTATTTTTTTAAAACCTTTTTCACATTTTAAAAATCCAGAAAAATTACTAAAAATTATAAAAATAATTTTTATAAACTTTGTTTATTTTAGAAGTTATCTAATTATTTTCTGGAAATTTATTTCTTTAAATACCTTATTTATTTATTTATTTATATAATTATAACAATTGTTATAAATAGTTACTTTTATAAAAATAGATTTTAAATAATAATTTAAATCATCAAGTTATTAATGGAGAATATATTATTTTACTTATGGATTTATTATGATAAATGAAGGAATTATATTTAATAAATTTTCATAAATTATTTACAAATACGAATATTATCATTATAATTATGATCATGCCATTGTTATTATTAATATCAATATTGGTAATATTATTAAGACATGGTGTTGTTTGTATATCAAATCGTGCGCGTCAAACTGAACCGACCCGAATCTGACCAAATGTATTTATTCGCGTTGAACATGTTTTAAAAAATTAATTACAATTAATAATAGGTGTTGATCGTGTTTGATCGTGCATTGCCTTATTCTTTGAAGTTCTTGTTCATTTCATTACATCAATTCAAGGTGAGTTTACAGCCCCACTTTTACCTATATACTCTTTTGGGGGAGAGAAACATGCTGTTTCCATAAACGTTACATTATATTGGATTTTTGTAATACTGCATATACTTGATACTATGGTGTTATACTTGCCCAACGGACCGTTAATATGGACCTAGCGAGGTAATTGTTAGTAGTACTACTGGGATTGACATACCCCACCCGGGCTAGTCGTGCTAGCACAACGTTCGTCAAACGGGTGAACGGTTAGCCTAAATACAAGTGTTGTGGTGTGTGATCCACATCCGGGCCTGTTTATTTATTTGATTACATGTCAGCTCGGCCGCGAATTCATACACATAGTGATCATTATGGATTAGCTACCCATTATATGCTTTAATTACAAAATCCGGGAATTTCATTATACTTGACGGATTACATAATCCGGGAAGTTCATTATACTTGACGGATTACATAATCCGGGAATTTCATTATACTTGACGGATTACAAAATCCAGGAATTTCATTATACTTGACGGATTACATAATCCGGGAATTTCATTATACTTGACGGATTACTAAATCCGGGAATTTCATTATACTTATCTGATTAATAAATCCGGGGATTTCATTATACTTATCAGATTAATAAATCCGGGGATTTCATTATACTTATCGGATTACATAATCCGGGGATTTCGTTACTGATACTTATCGGATTACATAATCCGGGGATTTCATTATACTTATCGAATTACATAATCCGGGGATTTCTTTACTGATACTTATCGAATTACATAATCCAGGGATTTCGTTACTGATACTTACTGTTTTCTGATAAACCTGTGAACTCACCAGTCTTGTACTGAGATTTTTGCATGTTTTCTCTCAGGACATTGATGTGGCACGTCTAGGAGCACAACATCTACTGCATGTCATTCCGCGTTCATCTCAAACTATTTTCAAGATTTAATTAGCATTTACTTTACATAAATTGGATTGGACGCGTGTTTGCGTGTTCCGAAACTATTGTTAAATGTTTTCCTATTTTCGCTTCCGCACAACTTAAATATATTTGGTTTGTTTCATTAAAAATTAAACAACTTATATGATTTGTAATTATCGAGTCGTTTGGTGTAACTGATGCTTATCTGAGATCCTGGTTGTGTCACACGCCTGACGGTAAAACCCCGTTAGTGGATTTTGAGGGTGTGACATTCGTGTTCTAACAACATTCACCGATTCTGGAAGTCCAACGAATAATGGGGTATCCATCGAACTTGTTTGACATAAGAAACTCAGGGTGAATGTGCTTTGCTCATCCTCAACTCTTGCATAGACTCTCCAGGAAAATCTTCACTATTGACCCGAAGACGAACAATACATGACCCGATAATTTTCCCCAAAAAAAAATTATTTTACCAAACTTCTTCAGAAGGCTTCCCGACTGATAAAAATGGTTTAGGGAAAAAATCGTGCAAGCAGTTGTTCCAGACTCTTTTTTTTTGGTCTTGTACACAGCTCATTCGTGCGACTTGAACAGATGAATGAAGACATACGTGCGAATGGGTGATTCGTGCGAATGGATACTCCGAATGGGTCAGTAGTGCGAATTAAGTACACGAAAGGGTCAGTCGTGCGAATGAATGTTCATTCGTACGAATGGACATACGACTGGGTTAGTCGTATGAATGGACCATACGAATGGTTCAGTGGTGCGATTGAGGCCCAGTCGCATGGCCCAATCGCATGAACGGGTCTGAACGCAGAAAACCAGATCTGCAGCCGCCACAAGGCTGAAAAACCCTAATCTGATGATTTGGACGAGACACAGCACAATAATTGTACCACCGGATTCGTTTTTATGATCTGAAGAAGATTCCGAGTCCGCTTTTAACAAATAAACATCACACGCAATGAGATTTGAGCAAAACAAGATGAACACGAAGTGGGTTTAACGTCAAGATCTGAACTTTGATCCAGAAATCAAGAGCTCGGGTTGCTAGAATGATTGTTAGATCATTCTAGCAGTAACCTGGCTCTGATACCAATTGTGAAGTCGCTGGATCGGTAAACATTTTTGAACTGAAAACCATTTTGATGTTCCGAGTAAGTCAATGCCTGTGTACTATCACTTTCCAAATTTATCGAGTCACATTTTCAGTTTAGTTGTCTATATCTTTTCAGCTTTACTCACCTTCCCCCCTTTTTTTGTTTTTTTTGTTTTTTTTTTTTTTTTAAGTAAATGAATACTGAAATACTCTCCCCCTAAAATACTAAAACAGAAAATCTTTTTGTGTTTTTGGATTTTATATAACAAGGAAATAAAAAATAAAATAAAATTAACAGAAAAATAAACAAATAAATACGAGTCGGACTATGTATCTGCTTCTTCCGCAATCACATCACTTTTCTTTTTAACACCGTTGACCTCTAGCAGATAGAAAAATCTAGGTTTATCAAATGGTTTAGTGTAGAGGTCAGCGCACTGAAAATCCGTGTTAATTTTAATCACATCAATCAATTGTTTTTCATAGCAATCGCGTATGAAATGATATTTAATGCCGATGTGTTTTGTTTTTGGATGTTGAACAGGATTTTTAGTAACAGCTATGGCAGCAGAATTATCAACATAAATAGGGGTGTTAGAAAATTGCAAACCGTAGTCGCGCATTTGCTGTTGGATCCAGATGATCTGAGAGCAGCAACTTGCAGCAGCAACATATTCAGCTTCACAGGTTGATAAAGCAACCGAGGTCTGCTTCTTGCACTGCAACATGACTAATCGCCTTCCAAAGAACTGACACCCTGCTGATGTAGACTTGAAGTTCATCTTGCAACCACCATAGTCTGAATCGCTGTACGTAGTAAGCTCAAAGTCATCATCATGAGGATACCACAATCCCAGTGTTGGAGTACCCTTCAGATAACGGAAAATCCTTTTCACCCCAATCAGGTGATTCACTTTTGGCTTCGCTTGATATCTAGAACATAGACATGTGGCGTACATAATATCTGGACGCGAGGCAGTGAGGTACATAAGAGATCCGATCATCCCACGATACATAGTGGCATCCACCAAATCCCCATTCTCATCAGGAGCCACATCATGATTTGTGGCGAGAGGGGTACCGGCAGTAGAAACATTCTCCATATCAAACCGACTCAGAATATCGCCGACATACTTGGTCTGATGTAGGAAAATACCGGTTGGTGTTTGATCCACCTGTAATCTTAGGAAGAACTTCATTTCTCCCATGGCACTCATTTCGAACTCTGCCTTCATCACAGATTCGAACTCCTTGCACAATGCTTCATTCCTAGACCCAAAGATGATGTCATCCATGTAGATCTGCACCATAAGCAAATCACCATCCTTTTCCTTGATAAACAGTGTACAGTCAATCACACCCCTGCGAAAACCGTGTTTCAACAGATGGGTGGAGAGCTTTTCATACCAAGCTCGAGGAGCTTGATGTAGCCCATACAGAGCCTTATCCAGCTTGTAGACTCTGTCCCGATGATACGGATCCTCAAATCCTTCGGGTTGACTGACATAGACCTCTTCACGGATTTCCCCATGAAGGAATGCACTCTTCACATCCAACTGATAGACTTTGATCTTCATAAACGATGCATAGGCAAGGAAGATCCGAATTGCTTCCATTCTTGCCACTGGTGCAAATACTTCATTGTAGTCGATCCCCTCGACTTGTCGAAATCCCTGAACGACCAAGCGTGCCTTGTTTCTGATAACAACACCTTGGTCATCCTTCTTGCACTTTAGTACCCATTTAGTACCAATCACTTTAACTCCTTTTGGCCTGTCAACGAGGGTCCAGACTCCAAGTTTCTTGAACTGGAGTAGCTCTTCTTGCATAACATTGACCCAGGCCTCATCTTTCAGAGCATCACTGACGTATTTAGGCTCGATTTGTGAAACAAAACATGAGAAAGCCCCGTCATTGACATAACCCTTCTCCATGACTGCAGCATAATCAGCAGAGTATAGCTGATTTCGCGTCTGCACACCGGATTGAATATCCCCAATGATAGACGAGGGGGGATGATTCATACTGATCCTAGTCACTGGTGTGGAAGGAACCACAACCTCAGAGTCAAGATTAGTGACTACAGGTTCAGTATCCGGATTTCCCAATGCTGGTTCAGCTGCTTCTTCATCACCTGATGAGTCATCACTCTCGTCTTGAGCAGGAGTCGAAGAACTTGAGGCACCGTTTGCAGGTGTAATGTTGCTTGAATCCAGATTCGGTGTGTTGAGGACATCGTACATCATCTGTGTACCAACCTCATCATCTGTATCAAACTGAGGAAGATTAAAGGAGTTGAAAAAGCCATCATAATCGAAGAATGATGATGGACCTTTTCTAACAGGAGGGGTGGTGTATCTCTGAACATCTACATTGCACCACACTTCTACCTGACCTATTGAGTTATTGTAAACTCGTTTGTCTGGTATGCTGTATCCTAAGAATATTCCTTGATCGGCTTTCTCACTGAACTTGCCATCCTGAGTCTTCTTCAACAGTGTACAAGGAGCTCCAAAAGGTTCCAGATACTCCAAGTTAGGCTTGCGCTTCTGAAGTAACTCATAGCAAATCTTGCCATGCCTTTTAACTACTAACACACGGTTAAGTGTGTAGCAAGCATTTACAACCGCCTCATTCCAGAACTGGACTGGAAGCTTAGAATCAGCTAACATGGTTCGCGCAGTCTCGATCAAGCTCTGATTCTTTCATTCTGCAACTCCATTCATCTGTGGCGTGTATGCTGAAGTGAACTGATGAACAATCCCCTTTTCCTTGCAGAAAGCATCCATCTACTGATTCTTGAACTCTGTACCATTATCAGAACGAGTCTTCCTTACCTTCAGGTTGTAGAGTGACTCCAGTGTCGTGACGAGCACCTTGAATGATTCAAATGTTTCTGATTTAGCTTTCAGAAACATCACCCAGGTGAATCTTGAGTAGTCATCTGTGACTACAAAGCAGTACCAGTCTCCTGCGATACTCTTTGTGCTAACTGGACCAAAGAGATCCATGTGTAGCAACTCCAGGGGCATCTCTATAGAATTAACTTGCTTGGTCTTGTGAGATTTCCTTGTCTGCTTTCCCTTCTTGCATGAGACATAAAAATCAGGAACTTTGAAGTTCTTGACAGTAACTCCTTCAACGAGGTTGTTGTGAATCAGATGATTTATCTTCCTGTGATTGATATGTCCCATCCTCCTGTGCCATGAGATGGATTCCTTCTCTGTTGCTTTTGATAGGAAACATTGAACTGTAGACTCAGAGGTAGAAGCATTAGACATATCCAAGACATATAAATCATTGTACCTGGATGCGGACATCAGAACCTGCTCCTCTGGAATCTCCATCTCCTTTTTCAGTATGTAACATTTGCGATTGTCAAACATAACTTTGAAGCCCTTGTCACATATCTGAGACACTGAAAGCAGATTGTTTTCCAGTTGTTGAACAAAATTTACTTTGTCAAATCTTACCTTCTCATTACCTACTTTGCCTTGAGCAGTAATGTATCCTCCTTTGTTACCAGCAAAGGAAACATGTCCCCTTTTAATTTGTTTGACATTTAAAAGGAGAGACTTGTTTCCTGTCATGTGCCTGGAATCTCCGCTATCCACAATCCATGTATTCGTAGAAGCACTATAGCGGACAACCTGCACATAATTGAAAACAATTAGTTAAGGAGGGGGACCCAAGCCTTAACTGGCTTGGGTTTCCCAAAGGCATCACACATGATGAACTCAACCCACTGTCCTTTGTCAGTTGGTGGGACATCAACCTTCAACTTGTCATTTCTATCAGACACATCAGATGATTTTGCCTTCCACATACCGTCTTTATGAAAAGATTATTTGTGGTAGACACTAGATTGATTTACTGTTTGTATCTTTGGTTTAGGTTCCAAAACCGGTTTCACCTCAGGCATCACAGACTTGCCAGTGACACGTCTATGTTGTCTGTGGTGTGGAGGTGAGGTATAAGACCTAGCAGGTGTGTTGGACCTAACTGGAGTCTTAGATCTCTGTTTTGGTATCTTATTGACATCATGATCTAAGTCAATCTTAACCCGAGGTGTCTGATAACGAGGATAACTTGAAGAGATATGACCTCGTTTTCCATAAGAGTAACAGGATCTCCTTTCAAATGGACTAGGAGTTCTCTTGTGGGGTGGGGAGTAGACCTCAGGAATTGGCTTTTTGGTCTCAGTCTTTGACCATTCAACTTCTTTGACAAACTTAACTTGTTTAACATTTTGGTTTATTTGTCTTTGTGGCTGAATATTATCTCTTTTAACTGATTTAACTTGAGTGGTTTTAGACATCTTGGATTGTGTGTCATTAGGCTTTGAATCCAACCCAAGAGATGTTTGGACATTCTCTTCCACCCATTTCTCAGCAGTGACATTGCTCGATGCTGAGGTTTTCTGATCATCATCCGGAGAAGCAGGTTTAACTGTTGTGTCCGGATCACTAACCAAAGGAGTTGTCACCACATGATCCTTAATTGGATTATTATTTATTGGATGTTGTTTAGTGTTCAACAGGATCTCATGTGGTGGTGGAACAACCTTGTAACCCGAACCCTCCCTATTGTTGCGTTCTTTAACCAAGTTTTTCAAAATGTGCGAGGAACTCGCTAAACTATGTAGTTTTTGTTTCAAAGACTCATTTTCTACTTGTAAAACCGCTTTGTCCTTTTTAGTCTCTTCAATGGTCTTTAAGTAGAATTTAATGTCATTTTCTTGGTTAAACACAACAACTTCAGTTTCCTTTAATTGCTTCTTTAAAGCATCTATCTTTTCCTTATAACTACTCTCATTCTGTTTTAACACTCGATTAGCCTCTAAGCACAGTTTCAAGTCATTTACTAAGTTATCATTGTGTTCTAATAACCTAGAAAATTTTAAGTCAATGCTTTCTCTAAATTTATCACAATCAACACAAGCATGTTTAGCGAATAATTCATCCTTAGATTGTACCTGTGCAGCTGTGGACGTTCCAGCCATGAAAGCATTCTGAGATGCAGGTTGAGCTTCAGATTCTGAATTCAGCTCATTCTTGACAATTTCATCCACTGCATCAAACGTCTCTTCCAAGTCAGCAGTATCAACATCAGCTGAGCTCTCCCCCTCACTCGCTGAGTCTTCGTTCAAGTCTTCCACAGAAGCTATGTTCGCTTCACCATCAGATAAGAACCGAAAGGACCAGTCCTGTCCTTCATCTCCTTGTGCTACCATAGCTTTTGAATCATTCCCTGTGGATGCTGGCTTCTTGTCTTTATCTTGCCTATTGAACGAGGAGAATGGATTCCCGTTCCCAGTCTTCTTAGGCTTCACACATTCTCTTTTGAAGTGACCCTTTTCTCCACAGTTGAAGCACGTGACTTTAGACTTGTCAAAACCAAAGGTCGTATCTTTAGTAGCCACGAGATTCTGCCCTGTTTTCTTCACAAACTTCTTGGCTCTCCGGACAGCACTTGCAAGAGCCCACATGATATCCATCCTTTCAAGCTCGTTTTCATCTACTTGCTCGTAGTCTTCATCAGCAAGGTGGCAATTTCCAATCTTACCCGCCACCAGACCATCATAAGAGTGCACAACTGCAGCAAGTAGATCCATGTGTTCTTTAGCAACCTCCACTGTTACTTTTCCCAAATTTTCTGTCATCAACTTAGCAGATTGAGTAACAATTGGACTTTGTAGAACCCCAGATGCACCATGAGACTCATTTGCAGATGATGAGCCTTGATCAGTAGATGACGATGCATTGGACACAAAGGCTGTTTGCAGAGGTGCTCCAGAAGACTTTGCAGCAGGAGTGGAAGTAGGAGTTACATTGTAGAGTGATGGGTCTTGTGTATACGCTCCTTTTTTTCGTCCTGTACTTATGACACACTTCTTCCTCTCTTAGTTTTAGAATAAAGTCATTTATATCCAAGGTCTCTAAAACTGAGTTGTATCGCAGAGTGGAAATGAATGAATCCCACTTTTCAGGTAGACCATCTGCCAAGCTTGAAACTTTGTTTTCCATTGACGTCTTTACTCCATGAGCGTGAAGTTCACTCATCAAGTGATAGAAGCGATCGATAATTTCATCCAAGCTTTCATTCCTAATTGCAGAGAAGTTGTCAAACTCCTTCTTCAACGCTTTACCCTTTAGGGACTTTAGAGTAGAATTCCCATCATACCTCTTCTCAAGAGCATTCATCAACTTTTTACTTTGCTTGTGCTCTGAGTATTGGTGAAAAATGACATTGGGAATGGACTGGGTCAAAATAGCATATGCCTTCTTTTCGGCATTGTAGGCAACCTTCTGTGTATCAGTGAGTCCACTTAAAGTCAAAGGAACACCATCAGCTCCCACGGGCATGTTATAACCAGCCTTAATAGAGTTCCATAAGTTCGGGTCCACTCCATTTAGATGAATCTCAAAACGTTGTCTCTATTGTGGAAATTCATCTATAGTTAATAGCTTAGGTGGCTTGTTATGGTTCCCTATCTCATTTCCAGTAAAAATAAGTTCTGTATCTTTGAGTCCTTTCCAGCTGACATTGCAAAGTTTTCTGAGTCCATTATGTTATTACTTTAACTTGTGAATTAAACTGCAAATGCGATTGGGGAGTGCGACTGGGATGCGACCGACACTAGCTGTATGCGATTGGACTCAAACGTACGATTGAACAGACGACTGAGAGACTTAGGCGACTGAACAGACCGAACGACTCAACTGGGCGACTGAACTGGGCGATTGACTCAATCGGGCGATTGGACAAAGCGACTGACTCAATCAGTCGAATGAATGGGCGACTGGACTTCAGTCGTACGATTGAGCTAATCGTGCGACTGAGAGTGCAGAGATCGAAATTTTTCACACTTTTGACCTAAAACGCGTTTTTTTGACACCCTAGACGGCTGTAAGTCGAAAAACACCGATTTTGCAGAACATGCACACGTAAAGACTCGGTTTTGAGCAGAAAGATTGAATCTTTTCGCGAAAAACGTGGAATTTAACAAAAACTTGATTGAATCAAACGAAGAATCAAGAGCCAAGGATCTGATACCAATTGTGAAGTTACTGGATCGATGAACATCCGAGCATGTTCTTGACGGAAGGATAAAAACCAAAAGACAATCAATAACACGAACAATAATCGAATGATTTTATTGATAAAATATAACGATTTTAAGCTCGTTACAACTTAAGAATCAAGACTTTTGGCAAGGGGAGATCGAGCATGATCTCCCCTCTCATCCGACAGCGCCTGGGCGCCGGGCACACTATCTCTCAAAACCCTTAGGTTTCTACACATTGAAACTGGTATATATAGGCTTCAGCCCATATTAGATGCGACTGGGCCCATTCATGCGATTGGACCATGCGTATGGTTCAATCGTACGACTGGACCATGCGTATGGTTCAATCGTACGACTGGACCATTCTCATGGTTCAGTCTTACGAATGTCACAATCGCATCTCTCAGTCGCACGACTGGTCTATTAGCATGGCTCAGTCGTACGACTGAGTCTCATTCGCATATGCTCCTGCGAATGACCCAGTTTCATGTGTTTACAAGGTGTATAACATTAAGCCTAGACTATTCGTCAAGCGACGGACACACTATATATGACTATATATGCTCCAACAAGTAAGGACTATAAGTAATAAAACAATGATATTATTTTCTTTGAACTTTTATTTTGAAGTTTTTTTATCTAAAAAAATTTTAAAAGTTCTTTTTAAGTCAAAACGTTTTAAAAAACGACATTTTCTAAAAATCTCTTAATATAACTTTGAATTTTAATTTTTTATGGTCCATAAAAAATTTAATTTCTAAAAACATTTATTTTAAATATTTTGTATTTTTAAAAAAGTTTAATATTTTAAAAAATTACTTATGTTATACAAAAGATTGTTTTGTAGAAATTATATTTACAAAAAGTACTTTTCTTAATTTATTAAAAATTATTTTAATCTAAAAAATAAATAATATAATTAGTAATTAATGTAAATATTTAATATGAGAGATAAGCAGGAAAATTAGGCTTAGAAGGTCTGTAGGATCGGTGTTGGTCTCTTAACACAAGATTTACCTCACAAACTCACTAAGTCTCACTCGGTTGATAAAGCAGAATCTCTAACTAAGTTGATAATAATATAATAAGTTAATGAACACAAGAATGGTTTTCAAGATACTTGTATATATTACTTCTCAACTCAGTGTTAGAAGACTCTTACAAGCATAGCTTGATGAGTTACAACGAGAAACTATATATACTACTATCTACACCCGGTTATACTTGGATAACCAGCTGGAATTTGTAACTAGACAAATACTACATTGCTAAAAGTAAAGCATCTAAGATAAAATACTATCCTAGATTAGGTAGTCATGACAGGTCCATGACATACCTTTTGTCACCAACTAAAGATGGTAACTGTACTAATTGATAAGGGTGAACAGTGAAATAAAGTATGGTCAACTACATGGGTGTTGAAAAGCGCCATGCAGTATATCAGAGTTGGCAGCCGATGTCAGACAACCCATACTTTTATCCATTGGTTCATAGTTGGTTCTTTCGAAGGTAAATGGATACGGGAGAATAAGTTCTTTCGATTCCGATGCCATTTATAATTCGGAAGAAACAACTTCTTCCAAGACTTCTGCAAGTCGTCATGACTTTATTCTTCGGAAGACTTTGCCTTGAATATTCTAAGTGTAAATACATCGGAAGAAGAACTACTTAGTCTTCGGAAGACTTAGTTCTACCTTCGGAAGTTCTTCATATACTTCAGAAGGAAAACTACTTAGTCTTGGGAGACTTAGTTTTCCTTCAAAAGCTCTTCATACTTTAAGCTTCAGAAGATCTTCAACTTGTCTTCGGAAGAGTTGCTTTAGCTTCGGAAGACTTCTTCCGTTGTACTTCAAAATTCTTCTAAGTGTTGTTTTGGTTGCACCAGCCTCATATGATCCAACAAACTCCCCCTGGGCTGATGCTACCATAACTTACTTCCTTCTGCTCCTTAAGTGTAACACTTGGAAAATTTTCTAAGAAAATCAAATAATAATAATGGGCTTAGATGAGACCATTTAATAAAATGGGATGGTTGTGGTTGTTAGACCGAGTTAACCCTTCGGGTCACGAGTTTAATGAGTTTAAGGTCACGGGAACGCCTGATATATATATAGATGGATCAGCTGAGCAACTCTCATTTGCACTCAACACCCAGTTCTAGAGAGAGAGTGTAGAGAGAGAAAGTGTCGGTTCGAGGCTCTGTTGGTCAAGAGATCGAAGGCTGGTGTTCGTGGACTCCCAAACAACAAGAATCAAGGTAAGAAACGTAGTCTAATTGCTCCTTTTAGTGAAAAACCCGGATTTAAGTTTTGGGGTTTTAAAAGTGGCAAGAATCGCCCAAAAACGCACGTTTTAGGTAAGAAAACATGTAAAAAAACTTAGATATAGCTTCCTGGATGATAACCCAAGGGTTTGGGTGTAAAAGATTAAAGTTTTGGGTTAAAATGGGCTGATTCGTAATTTTCAGCTCGTTCTACGAAATTAAGCACTCATCCAGTGAAACTATGCAGCGAAATTAGAGGTTTAAGCGAAACTACAGTTTCGCTGGGGTGAAACTATAGTTTCTTTGATAACTTCGCCGGTGCCCAGGTTGACCCTTAGACATTGCGAAACTAGGGAATTCCAACGAAAGTTGGGCGCTCAAGGCAGCGAATCTGTTCAGCGAAACTGGCAGAATGCTGCCTAGCGAAACTAGCAGCGAAACTGCTGTTCGCCTAGCGAAACTATGGGCGAAACTATGGGCGAAACTAGCAGCGAACTTAGTAGCGAATTTAGGCAGAAATTAACTCTTTTGAGTGTTAACTTATCTGCAGGCAGTGTAGTGTGACCCTTATCTTTATAGCTTGATTGAGAAGCTGCTTATCAAGCACATGTGAGTTCTAGGACCCCTCATTTACTTGTTTTAAACGATTTTGGGGCTGGAACACATATAAACCTGTTAATTGAAATGTGCATGTTTGACCCATTTGGGTGTAATATCGTGTAGTAAGTTTAAGGTAGGATTGTGGACTTAGGTTTGTTGTATGAGGTCCTAGTATGAGTCCCCAAGGTATAGGAGGGACAATTAGGACTGTTGCACTCGAGAAGATGCATAGTCGAGTCTCGGCTTTCGGGAAAAACACGGGAGTAGGTCTTTACATGGAAGTTTCTGTAAGTGCCTGTAGATGACTGTTGATGTAGGCTATGTATGTATGATGCCATGTATGATGATGTATGACTGATATATGTGTGTTCCTTACGATGATGTATGTATATCTTTCTATGACTCTACGTATTATGACATCGAATGAACGAAGTATTATGTAACGTAAAGTGAAAGATAAAGAAAGAGGAACATGAATATGAATGCATGTATTAATGAATGAATGGATGAATAATATGATATGAATACATGCATTAACGAACGAACAAAAGAAGTCTTTCAAGCATTGGATAAGCTAAACGGGTCCTTCTTGGTGATTGACCATATGTATGGTACCCCTACCGCTTACCTCTAGTACCGTGGCATACGCTTTGTTGTTCATTTAATGACCTTCGCCCGGTAGCTAAGACTGATCGAGGGATAGCATATGGTAGTGGTGCAAAAGATATCCAATGTGCAAGTAAAGATAAAACGGGATCCTTGTCATTCGACCACAGTAATCATGGCTGCGTGCCATGAAGTGGGTAAAGCCTGACAGGATCCATATGAGAACTGAATGATAAAGACGTAACGAATGAATGAGACAGATAATAATAAATATTATCTATATATGTGTATGATGTATGATCACAAACGAAACGTATAACGAATGAACGTAACGGGATCCTTGTCATTCGACCACAGTAATCATGGCTGCGTGCCATGAAGTGGGTAAAGCCTGACAGGATCTTAATAAGAAGTGAAAGATAATGATGTATAATGAATGAACGAATGAATGAAAGAGATAATAAAGATATTATCTACATGTATGTATAATGTATGATCGCGAATAAAGAAAAGAATGGTTTTAATGAAAACGAAGTATGTTAATTATAAAACTAGAACTCACTCAGCAACGCTGACTTTTTATGTGTTTCCAGTTGGCAGGTAGGGTTGCTGGGGATGGCACGAGGTGGCTACTCAGCTCTTTTGGGATGACATTCTCCTTTTGATAATGCTGCCATGCAATGTGTTGTGGGCCCATAATGCACGCAACACATTATGTTGCATGCAAGTGCAAGATTCCTTTACGATTCCGATAAACGGGATTACTTAAGGAATCTTCTTTATGATGAAAAATTTAATATTTCTACACTAGAGGTCACTGTATATGACCATTTTGTAATCAGTAACGATGTAATCTTTTGCTTAATGCTTTTGTGATGTAATGTAACCTTAGATGTTTTGTAACTGATGTACGTTGTATTAAATGGCAGAAGCATTTATAGTAAAAGAAAACGTTTATCTCAGAAATTCCGCTGCATGATTTTATTAAGTTTATGCAAATATACGTTTTATGTGCGATGAACGACCAACTGTGAGGTGCCCAGGAACGGGGCCTTACAAGTTGGTATCAGAGCCAAAGTTAAGTTAAACGGGTAAATTTTCAAAATAAACCTAAACTTAAACAGAAAATGGGACAGAAAGGAAGGGAATGCCATCTGAGTAGCTGCGTGCCATCAGGTATTTTCTTACAGATTAACTGGTATTATGTGCGTGTGTATGTGGTATACGTGTACTGTGAGATTTAGATGCTAATGTAGTCAGGACGGGTAATGCTCAGGGTGTGAAGATTAAAGTAAGTGGTTAATCACAACTGGCCACTGTAATTAGGGACTTACTATGCTTGACAGAAACTGAGCTATTTCCTTGAATGACCGTGTTAGTATTTGAACCTTTCAGTGTGAGATAGAAAATGGCTGGTGGTAGATCTTCCAAAGCTTCCCGGGGTGGAGGTGGTGGCGGGCGTGGTGCTGAACCACGAGCCACAAGAGGAAGACCTAGGGTGGAGAAAGTGGTTCATGAAGAACCCGATACTCCTCATCAGGAGGGTGTAGACGAGAGCGCTAACTTGAGGGCCTCGGTAAAAGAGGCAGTGGTGGAGGAGGTGCATCAGGTCATGCAGACGATCTTACCGTCTGTAGTGACCAAAGTGATAAAGGCTGTACGCGAAGATGAAAGGCAAGGGAGGAACCGGTCCTCGGGGAGACTACATCAACAAGAGCCGGAAACGGTTCTATCTGATAATGAAGAGGAAGAGGAGGAGGAGCCGGTACGGGAGACAACATGGGGTTGTAACTATGGGGCATTCATAAGGTGCAAGCCCCCTACTTTTGACGGTTCTGGCACTGCTGCTGATGCTCACCAATGGGTGAGAGAAATGGAGGTTGTCCTCAATATTAGTGATTGCCAGGAGGACAAGAAGGTGAAGTTTGCTACCCACTCTTTTATGGGGTCGGCTTTATGCTGGTGGGACAATATAGTCCAAGCCGAGGGTAGCAGGGCCATAGGGAAAATGAAGTGGGCCGAGTTAAAAAGGATGGTGATCGAGGAGTTCAGTCCTCGTCGGGAAATGGACAAAGTTGAGAGAGAGTTCCTGCAGTTGGAGGTGTGGACGATGACCCACCAACAGTACACCACCAAATTCAGTGAGATGGCGAGAATGGTGCCGGATCAGGTGACACCGGTGTCTCAAAAGATCAATCGGTATATTCAGGGGCTGCCAGCTGACATCTGCAGGCATTTGATTACTACCCGACCGAGCACTTTTAGGTCGGCAGTGGATTTGGCAGGAAGGCTATATGATGAACGGGCTGTGGTGGTGAAGGCTGAGGGTAGTAAGAAGGGAGGTGGTGAGAGAAACTGGCAGGGGAAGAGGTTTGGTCGAGGTGATACCTCAACGAGTAACAAGAAGGCAAGAGTGGATGACCGCCGTGTGGTCATGTCCGGAGCTGGGTTGAGGAAGTGTGGCCAATGTGGAAGAGAGCACTCGGGGGAGTGCAAGTGGGGATCAAATATCTACTTTAAGTGTGGAAAGATAGGGCATATGCCCAAGGATTGCCGGACAGACAAATGTTATAACTGTGGGGAAAGTGGTCATATGAGCAGAGACTGCAAGAAGCCGAGGGCTGAGGGCTCAGGGGTGAAGAAGACGGGAGGAGAAGAACCGAGGGCAAAGGCCAGGGCATTCACGATGACGCAAGAAGAGGCTAGGACGGACCTGACGTTGTGTCCGGTACGTTTCTGATAAACCAAACTTTAGCCTCTGTATTATTTGATTCGGGCGCCAGTAGGAGTTTTATTTCTACTACATTCTGTGCTAAACTGCCTGTTAGAAGTAAATGCCTCGATGAGTCCTTTGACGTAGAAACTGCTATTGGTAAGTCCACTAGGGTTACGGATGTGATAGAGGACTGTGCTGTAGAATTAGAAGGTCATAGGTTTGCTGCCAAGTTACATCTGATGCCCCTAGGAGGATTTGATGTAGTATTAGGGATGGATTGGTTAGCAACCTACGAAGCGAATATCGTGTGCCGAAAGAAGATGATTAGACTGACGGCGGTTGACGGGAGTCCAGTGACAATATACGGCGATCGGGCTATGACGATTCCGGAAGTGATCTCGATGGCGGTGGCGGGAAAGTGTATGAGGCGCGGATGTAGTGCCTTCTTATGTTATGTAAAGAATGTGGAGGAGCCAACACCACAACTATCCGATGTACCGGTAGTGTGTGAATTTCCAGACGTATTCCCGGAAGACTTATCGGGATTGCCACCTGACCGAGAGATCGAGTTCCAGATCGACCTGATACCGGGTGCTTAACCTGTCGCCAAAGCACCGTATCGCTTGGCTCCGACGGAAATGAAAGAGTTGATGGAGCAGTTGCAAGAACTGCTTGATAAGGGGTTCATTAGACCAAGTATCTCACGTCGGGGTGCTCTGGTCCTGTTCGTAAAGAAGAAAGATGGTAGTATGAGGATGTGCGTCGACTACCGCGAGCTGAATAAGTTGACGGTGAAGAACATATACCCCTTGCCGAGAATCGATGATCTGTTTGATCAGCTTCAAGGCGCCAGTTGGTTTTCACGAATAGATCTTCGATCGGGCTATCATCAGCTAAAAGTGAAGGAACAGGATATGCCTAAAACAGCTTTTCGTACGCGCTACGGTCACTACGAATTTCTCGTTATGTCTTTTGGTTTGACCAATGCACCAGCTGCTTTTATGGATTTGATGAACCGAGTGTGTCGGCCAATGTTGGATAAATCAGTAATTGTGTTTATCGATGATATACTGATTTATTCCAGGAGTGAAGAAGAGCATGCCGGCCATATTCTGGAGGTGTTGGAGACCTTGAGGAAGGAGAACTGTATGCTAAGTTCTCTAAGTGTGCTTTTTGGTTACGCGAGGTGCAATTTCTGGGTCACGTGGTAAATGCAAGGGGAATAATGGTGGACCCAGCAAAGGTTGAGGCCGTGATGCAATGGAAGTCACCAAAGACGCCATCCGAGAATCGCAGCTTCTTGGGATTGGCGGGCTACTATAGAAGATTTATTCAAGACTTTTCCTAGATAGCCTCGCCTTTGACAAAATTAACTCGCAAGGACGTAAAGTTCGTGTGGGGTCGAGAACAGGAGGATGCCTTTGAGGAGTTGAAGACGAGACTGACACAAGCTCCTGTCTTGACATTGCCCGAGGGAAATGAAGACTTAGTGGTCTATTCGGATGCATCTTATTCTGGGCTAGGTTGCGTATTGATGCAACGCAAAAGAGTAATAGCCTATGCATCTCGACAACTGAAGACCCACGAAGTCAACTATTCCACGTATGATCTAGAACTAGCTGCGGTGGTTTTCGCGTTGAAGATTTGGCGGCACTATCTATACGGGACGAAGTGCACCATCTTCACGGACCACAAAAGCTTGAAGTACTTCTTCGAGCAGAAAGATCTAAACATGAGGCAAAGGCGATGGTTAGAGCTGATAAAAGACTATGATTGTGAGATCCACTACCATCCGGGTAAAGCCAACATGGTGGCAGATGCCCTTAGCCGAAAGGAGAGACCCGAGCCGATTCGGGTGAAGGCTTATCAGCTAATTATGACCTCTGATGTTATGACCCAGGTTAAGGAGTTCCAAGACGAGGCTTTGAAAGAAGATCGTCTTAACTCCGAAAGGATGAGAGGTCTAGTTGCAGAAATGGGCGAGAACATTCTTGGTGTTAAGACCCGATTTGGACGAATGTGGATTCCTCGGTACGGGGATCTACATGGAAAGATCATGGATGAGGCCCATAAGACTCGATACTCCATTCACCCCGGTGCTACCAAGATGTATCACGATATGAAGAAGGATTACTGGTGGCCGGGCATGAAACGCGACGTGGTGGAGTACATGAGCAAGTGCCTGACTTATTTACAAGTAAAGGCAGAGCACCAGAAACCCTACGGGAAGATCCAACCATTGGATATACCCGAGTGGAAGTGGGAGCACATCACCATGGATTTCAACACGAAGCTACCACGTACCCCAAAGGGGTATGATGCTATATGGGTGATAATTGATCGTTTGACGAAAAGCGCCCACTTCCTGCCGATCCGCGAGACGTATTCATCTGAAAGATTGGCAGATCTGTTCATCAAAGAAATCGTAGCTCGTCATGGCGTGCCGGTGTCCATTGTGTCGGATCGTGACACCCGTTTTACATTGAAATTCTGGAAGAGATTCCATGATGCGATGGGGACGAGACTACATATCAGCACGGCTTATCACCCTCAGACGGACGGTCAGCCTGAGAGGACGATCCAGACACTCGAAGACATGCTTCGGGCGTGCGTGATCGATTTTGGAGGAAGTTGGGACGACCACCTGCCATTAGCTGAATTCTCATACAATAACAGCTATCATGCCAGTATTGGCATGCCACCTTACGAGATGCTATATGGTAGGAGATGCAGGACACCCGCTTGTTGGGGTGATATTGGTCAGAAGGAATTAGGAAGCGTCGAAGTGATCGAGGCTACGACTGAAAAGCTTGAGAGGATCAAGGCCTATATGAAGGCAGCCAATGACAGACAGAAGTCGTATGCCAATAAACGACGCAGGCCGATTGAATTCCAGGTGGGTGATCGGGTTATGTTAAAGGTCTCGCCTTGGAAAGGAATCATTCGGTTCCGGAAGCGGGGCAAACTGAGCCCGCGGTATATAGGCCCTTTCCGAATCATTGCCCGTGTGGGAGAGGTGGCCTATAGGTTGGAATTGCCAGATGAGTTGAGTGGAATTCACCCAACCTTCCACGTATCTCATCTGAGGAAATGTTTAGCCGATGAAGATATGATTGTTCCACTGGAGGATATCGAAGTAGATGAACGGCTCAATTATATGGAGCAACCAGTGGCAATCGTTCATAGAAAAGAGAAACGGCTGCGAAATAAAGTGGTTCCTCTTGTGCGTGTACAGTGGAGGCACAGGAAGGGATCCGAATCAACGTAGGAGACAGAAGATGAGATGAGGCAGCATTACCCATGCTTGTTCGAGGTATAACAGGTTTCGGGGACGAAACCTAAATAAGGGGGGTGGACTTGTAACACTCGGAAAATTTTCTAAGCGAGTCAAATAATAATAATGGGCTTAGATGAGACCATTTAATAAAATGGGATGGTTGTGGGTGTTAGACCGAGTTAACCCTTCGGGTCACGAGTTTAACGAGTTTAAGGTCACGGGAACGCCTGATATATATAGATGGATCAACTGAGCAACTCTCATTTACACTCAACACCCAGTTCTAGAGAGAGAGTGTAGAGAGAGAAAGTGTCGGTTCGAGGCTCGGTTGGTCAAGAGATCGAAGGCTGGTGTTCGTGGACTCCCAAACAACAAGAATCAAGGTAAGAAACGTAGTCTAATTGCTCCTTTTAGTGAAAAACCCGGATTTAAGTTTTGGGGTTTTAAAAGTGGCAAGAATCGCCCAAAAACGCACGTTTTTAGGTAAGAAAACATGTAAAAAGCTTAGATATAGCTTCCTGGATGATAACCCAAGGGTTTGGGTGTAAAAGATTGAAGTTTTGGGTTAAAATGGGCTGATTCATAATTTTCAGCTCGTTCTGCGAAATTAAGCACTCATCCAGTGAAACTATGCAGCGAAATTAGAGGTTTAAACGAAACTACAGTTTCGCTGCAGCAAAACTACAGTTTCGCTGGGGCGAAACTATAGTTTCTTTGATAACTTCGTCGGTGCCCAGGTTGACCCTTAGACATTGCGAAACTAGGGAATTCTAACGAAAGTTGGGCGCTCAAGGCAGCGAATCTGTTCAGCGAAACTGGCAGAATGCTGCCCAGCGAAACTAGCAGCGAAACTATTGTTCGCCTAGCGAAACTATGGGCGAAACTATGGGCGAAACTAGCAGCGAACTTAGTAGCGAATTTAGGCAGAAATTAACTCTTTTGAGTGTTAACTTATCTGCAGGCAGTGTAGTGCGACCCTCATCTTTAAAGCTTGATTGAGAAGCTGCTTATCAAGCACAGGTGAGTTCTAGGACCCCTCATTTACTTGTTTTAAACGATTTTAGGGCTGGAACATATATAAACCTATTAATTGAAATGTGTATGTTTGACCCATTTGGGTGTAATATCGTGTAGTAAGTTTAAGGTAGGATTGTGGACTTGGGTTTGTTGTATGAGGTCCTAGTATGAGTCCCCAAGGTATAGGAGGGACAATTAGGGCTGTTGCACTCGAGAAGATGCATAGTCGAGTCCCGGCTTTCGGGAAAAATACGGGAGTAGGTCTTTACATGGAAGTTTCTGTAAGTGCCTGTAGATGACTGTTGATGTAGGCTATGTATGTATGATGCCATGTATGATGATATATGACTGATATATGTGTGTTTCTTACGATGATGTATGTATATCTTTCTATGACTCTACGTATTATGACATCGAATGAACGAAGTATTATGTAACGTAAAGTGAAAGATAAAGAAAGAGGAACATGAAGATGAATGCATGTATTAATGAATGAATGAATGAATAATATGATGATGAATACATGCATTAACGAACAAACGAAAGGAGTCTTGCAAGCACTGGATAAGGTAAACGAGTCCTTCTTGGTGATTGACCATATGTATGGTGCCCCTACCGCTTACCTCTAATACCGTGGCATATGCTTTGTTGTTCATTTAATGACCTCGGCCCGGTAGCTAAGACTGATCGAGGTATAGCATATGGTAAGGGTGCAAAAGATATCCATTGTGCAAGAAAATATGAAACGGGATCCTTGTCATTCGACCACAGTAACCATGGCTGCGTGCCATGAAGTGGGTAAAGCCTGACAGGATCCATATGAGAACTGAATGATAAAGACGTAACGAATGAATGAGACAGATAATAATAATATTATCTATATATGTGTATGATGTATGTTCACGAACGAAACGTATAACGAATGAACGTAACAGGATCCTTGTCATTCGACTACAGTAATCATGGCTGCGTGCCATGAAGTGGGTAAAGTCTGACAGGATCTAAATAAGAAGTGAAAGATAATGATTAAGGTATTCAAAACCAGGGAAAGAAGGTATTTGTCTGTTTCTTTGTTCTTCTCTGATATGATGCTGAGGAGCTTGTACAGGTCATTTGTGAATAGAAGATCAAGTTTGTCGCTCTGAATGACATGTACTCTTTGATATGACCCTCTGAAGAGAGTTAGTTGATGGAAATTGTAGTCATAATCCCATTTAACTATATGGTCAGATGTTGGGCCTTCAACCATCTGTAGGAATGTTTTTCCTTTTGTAGTTGTGCCTTCTTTCTCATCCCTTGCTTTCTTTTTCAACTCTTCTGCAGTCTTGGCTTTCTTTGTAAGTTCAGCCAGATGAAGACTGCTCAGATGATCTCTGATGTGAGCAGCAACTTTATCTTATCCTTTTTCTTAGTATCCAGTAGAGTCACTAGTATGCTTCTTAACTTCTTCTCTTCTTCATTCAGAGTGTCTGAATTAGTTGTAAGAAGTTAGAGAGCTAGGTCAAGTGGTCCCCCAGATAGATCAATGAATGCATCTCTTATCAGGGAACTGGAAGAGCCATCAATGTACTTCAGCTTAATTGACTCTTCCTCACAAGAGATGTCGCTTAAGGTTGTGCAATGAGCTTTCTCATGATCTCCTTGAACTCTTCTAAGGTCAGGGGCTTAGAAGGTTCAAAAGATGATTTGGGTAGTTTTTGTGTAACACCCGGAAATTTTTCTAAGCAAGTCAAGTAATAATAATGGGCTCAGACAAAAACCATTTAATAAATATAAAATGGTTGTGGGCATTAGACCGAGTTAACCCTTCGGGTCACGAGTTTAACGAGTTTGGGGTCGCGGGAACGCCTGACATATATATAGATGGATCAGCTGAGCAACTCTCAATTTCACTCAAACGCCCAATTCTAAAGAGAGAAAGTGTAGAGAGAGAAAGTGTCAGATCGAAGCTCGGTTGGTCAAGAATCGAAGGCTGGTGTTTGTGGACTCCTAAACTATAAGAATCAAGGTAAGAAACGTAGTTAAATTGCTCCATTTGGTGAAAAACCCGGGTTTGGGTTTTTGGGGTTTTAAAAGTGGCACAAATCGCCCAAAAACGCACGTTTTAGGGTAATAAAACATGTAAGAAGCTTAGATTTAGGTTCCTGGATGATAACCCAAGGGTTTGGGTGGAAAGGATTGGATTTTTGGGTTAAAATGAGCTGATTCGTAAATTTCAGCTCGTTCTGCGAATTTAAGCACTCGTCCAGCGAAACTGTAAGTTCGTCCAGCGAAACTATAAGGATTCTCAGTGAGACTACAGTTTCGCTGCAGCGAAACTATACTTTCGCCTGGGCAAAACTATTTATTTTATGATAACTTCGCTGATGCCCAGTTTGACCCTTAGACACCGCGAAACTAGGGAATTCCAACGAAAGTTGGGCGCTCAAGGTAGCGAATCTGTCCAGCGAAACTGACAGAATACTGCCCAGTGAAATTAGCAGCGAAACTGCTGATTCGCCTAGCGAAACTACACTTTCGCTAGGGCGAAACTACGGGCGAAACTATTAGCGAATTTAGGCAGAAATTAACTCTTTTGAGTGTTAACGTATCTGCAGGCAGCGTAGTGTGACCCACGTCTTTAAAGCTTGATTGAGAAGCTGCTTGTCAAGCACAGGTGAGTTTCTAGGACCCCTCATTTACGATTTTAAATGATTTTAGGGCTGGAACACATATAAACCTGTTTATTGAAATATGTATGTATGGTCCATTTGGGTATAATGTTGTGATGAAAGTTTAAGGTTTGATTAAGGACTTGGGCGTGTTGTATGAGGTCCTAGCATGAGTCCCCACGGTCTAGGAGGGACAATTAGGGCTGTTGTACCCAAAATGATGCATAGTTAAGTCCCGGCTTTCGGGAAAGATACGGAAGTAAGTGCCTGTAGAAGACTGATGGTGTAGGCTATGTATGGATGATGTTATGTATGATGACATATGTATGATGCTATGTATGATTATGTATGTATGATGCTATGTATGATGATGTGTGTATGATGTGTGTGTGTTCCTTGTGTTGATGTATGTATATCTTTCACGACTCATGTGTTATGACGATGAACGAACGAAGTATTATGTACGTAAAGTGAAAGATAATGAAAAAGGAACACGATAACGAATGCATGTATTAATGAACGAATGAATGAGTAATAAGATGATGAATACATGCATTAACGAACGAACGAGTTATGTCTTGCAAACATTGAATAAGTCGATTGGTCCTTCTCTGTGATTGACCATGGTCATGGTACCTCTACCGCTTACCTACTAGTACTGTGGCATACGCTTAGATTCACGGCCCAGTAGCTAAGGCTACTGTGGCATACGCTCTATTGATTCACGGCCCAGTAGCTAAGACGGATCGGGGTATAGCATATGGTATTGGTACATCAGAATTCAATGTGCAAGTAAGAATGAAACGGGATCCTTGTCATTCGACCACAGCAATCATAGCCGAATGCTATGAAGTAGGTAAAGCCCGACAGGATCCATATGAGAAGTTAAAGATGATGATGTATAACGAATGATGAAGATAATAATGAATATTATCTCTGTGTACGTATGATGTATGATCATGTGAAAGAAATGGTTTCTAAAAGAAATATAATATGTTTATTATAAAACTAGAACTCACTCAGCAACACTGACTTTTTATGTGTTTCCAGTTGGCAGGTAGTGTTGCTGGGGATTGGCACGAGGCGGCTACTCAGCTCTTTTGGGATGGCATTCTCCTTTTGATAATGCTACCCGTACTGGAAGTGGGGGTGCATAATACATGCAACAAAGTATGTTGCATGAGAGTGTCAAGAGTTCCTTAAGGGTTCCGATGTACGGAAGTACTTAAGGAATATTCTTTATGATGAATAATTTTATGTTTTTGTAATAGAGGTCACTGTTTATGACCCTATGATTGTTGAGGATTCATATGAACAGGATTATTTAACAAATCCTCGGTTTCATATGCTTCAGCAGCAATCATAGTAAAGCTAGGTAATGTAAAGAAAGCTTGTATTTTGTAATCAAGATAACGATGTAATGCATTGTAAAAGCTTTTATGTTGAAATGAGAATGACCCCTTTTATAAATTCTGCTGCACTATTTTATTAAGTTTATATCAAATATATGTTTTTATGTGTGATGACGACCAACTGTGAGGTGCCTGGGAAAGGGGCCTTACAAGTTGGTATCAGAGCCAAAGTTTAAGTGAAATTGGTAAATTTTCAAAATAAACCTAAAACTTAAACTGAGAATGGGACAGAAAGGAAGAGAATGCCATCTGAGTAGTTGCGTGCCATCAGGTATTTTCTTAAAGTTAACCAGTGTTACGTGCGCATGTTATGTGTTTATGTGTACTGTTAGACTTAGATACTAATGAAGTCAGGACAGGTAATGCTCGGGGTGTGAAGAGTAGAGTAAGTGGCTAATCACAACTGGCCACTGTAATTAGAGACTTACTATACTTAACATAAACTGAGCTATTTCCTCGAATGACCGTGTTGGTGTTTAAAATCTTTCAGTGTGATAGAAGATGGTCGGTGGTAGAACGTCTAAAGCCCCACGTGGTGGAGGCGGTGGCGGAAGTGGTGCGGAACCACGAGCCACAAGAGGAAGACCTAGACTAGAGAAGAAGGTTCCTGAAGAACCTGATACTACTCCTCCGGAGGGAGTGGATGAGAGTGTCGATTTGAGGGCCTCGGTAAAAGAGGCAGTGGTCGAGGAGGTGCACCAGGTCACGCAGACGATCTTATCGTCTGTAGTGACCGAGGTGATAACGGCTGTACTCGAAGATGAGAGGCGAGGGAGGAATCGGTCCTCAGGAAGACAGCAGCAACAAGAGCCGGAAACGGTTCTTTCTGATGATGAAGAGGAGGAGGAGGAGGCCGAACGTGAGACAACACAAGGTTGTAATTACGGGGCGTTTATGAGGTGCAAGCCCCCTACTTTTGATGGCTCTGGCACTGCTGCTGATGCTCACCAATGGGTGAGAGAGATGGAGGCTATCCTCGATATTAGTGATTGCAGGGAGGACAAGAAGGTGAAGTTTGCTACCCACTCATTTACGGGTTCGGCTCTATGCTGGTGGGACAACATAGTCCAAGCCGAGGGTAGCAGGGCCATCGGGAAGATGAAGTGGTCTGAGCTGAAAAGGATGGTGATCGAGGAGTTCAGTCCTCGTCGGGAAATGGATAAGGTTGAGAGAGAGTTTCTACAGCTGGAAGCAGGGACGATGACCCACCAACAGTACACCACCAAATTCAATGACATGGCAAGAATGGTGCCGGACCAGGTGACGCCGGTGTCTCGAAAGATCAACCGGTATATCCAGGGGCTGCCAGCCGACATCCGCACGCACTTGATCACTGCCCGACCGGGTACTTTTAGGTCGGCAGTAGATTTGGCTGGGCGGCTATACGATGAAAGGGCTAGGGTGGTGAAGGCTGAGGGTGCTTGGCAGGGAAAGAGGTTAGGTCGAGGTGATACCTCGACAAGTAACAAGAAGGCAAGGGTGGATGACCGCCGTGTGGTCATGCCTGGAGCTGGAATGAGGAAGTGTGGTCAATGTGGGAGAGAGCACTCGGGGGAGTGCAAGTGGGGATCCAACATCTGTTTCAGGTGCGGGAAGGCAGGGCATATGTCAAAGGATTGCCGGATGGACAAGTGTTTTAACTGTGGGGAAAGTGGTCATATGAGCAGAGATTGCAAGAAGCCAAGGGCTGAGGGCTCCGGGGAGAAGAAGACGGGAGGAGAAGCACCAAGGGCAAAGGCCAGGGCGTTCACGATGACGCAAGAAGAGGCTAGGAAGGACCCTGACGTTGTGTCCGGTACGTTCCTGATAAACCAAATTTTAGCCTCTGTGTTATTTGATTCGGGTGCCAGTAGAAGTTTTATTTCTATTACCTTCTGTGCTAAACTGCCTGTTAGAAGTAAATGCCATGATGAGTCCTTTGATGTAGAAACTGCTATTGGTAAATCCACTAGGGTTACGGATGTGATAGAGGCCTGTGCCGTAGAATTAGAAGCTCATAGGTTTGCTGCCAAGTTACATGTGATGCCCCTAGGAGGATTTGATGTTGTATTAGGGATGGATTGGTTAGCGACCTACGAAGCGAATATCGTGTGCCGAAGGAAAATGATTAGGCTGACGGCGGCTGACGGAAGTCCGGTGACAATATATGGCGATCGAGTTACGACGATTCCGAAAGTGATCTCGATGGCGGTGGCGGGAAAGTGTATGAGGGGCGGATGTAGCGCCTACTTATGTTATGTAAAGAATGTAGAGACGCCAACACCACAACTATCTGATGTACCAGTTGTGCGTGACTTTCCAGACGTGTTTCCCGAAGACTTATCGGGATTGCCACCTGACCGAGAGATCGAATTTCAGATCGACCTGATACCGGGTGCCCAACCTGTCGCAAAAGCACCGTATCGCTTGGCTCCGACGGAAATGAAAGAGTTGATGGAGCAACTGCAAGAACTGCTAGATAAGGGGTTCATTAGACCGAGTATCTCACCTTGGGGTGCTCCGGTTCTGTTCGTAAAGAAGAAGGATGGTAGTATGAGAATGTGCATTGACTACGGCGAGCTGAATAAGTTCACAGTAAAGAACAGATACCCCTTGCCGAGAATCGATGACTTGTTTGACCAACTTGAAGGCGCTAGCTGGTTTTCAAGGATAGATCTTCGATCGGGCTAACATCAACTGAAGGTAAAGGAGCAGGATATCCCTAAAACAGCCTTTCGTACGCGCTATGGTCATTACGAGTTTCTTGTCATGTCTTTTGGTTTGACCAATGCGCCGGCTGCTTTTATGGATTTGATGAATCGAGTGTGTCGGCCAATGTTGGATAAATCAGTAATTGTGTTTATCGATGATATACTGATTTATTCCAGGAACGAAGAAGAGCATGCCGGTCACATTCGGGAGGTGATGGAGACCTTGAGGAAGGAGAAACTGTATGCTAAGTTCTCCAAGTGTGCTTTTTGGTTACGCGAGGTGCAATTTCTGGGTCACGTGGTAAATGCTCAGGGAATAATGGTGGACCCAGCAAAGGTTGAGGCCGTGATGCAATGGAAGTCGCCAAAGACGCCATCCGAGATTCGCAGCTTCTTGGGGTTGGCGGGCTACTATAGAAGATAATTCAAGGCTTTTCAAAGATAGCCTCACCTTTGACAAAATTGACTCGTAAGGACGTAAAGTTCGTGTGGGGTCGAGAACAGGAGAATGCTTTTGAGGAGTTGAAGACGAGACTGACACAAGCTCCTGTCTTGACATTACCCGAGGGAAATAAGGACTTAGTGGTCTATTCGGATGCATCCTATTCTGGGTTAGGTTGCGTATTGATGCAACGTGGGAAGGTAATAGCCTATGCATCTCGACAACTGAAGACCCACGAAGTCAACTATCCCACGCACGATCTAGAACTAGCTGCGGTGGTTTTCGCATTGAAGATTTGGCGGCACTATCTATACGGGACGAAGTGCACCATCTTCACGGACCACAAGAGCTTGAAGTACTTCTTCAAGCAGAAAGATCTGAACATGAGACAAAGGTGATGGTTAGAGCTGATCAAAGACTATGATTGTGAGATCCACTACCATCCGGTCAAAGCCAACGTGGTGGCTGATGCCTTTAGCCGAAAGGAAAGGCCCGAGCCGATTCGGGTGAAGGCTTATCAGCTAATTATGACCTCTGATGTGATGACACAGGTTAAGGAGTTCCACGACGAGGCTTTGAAAGAAGATCGTCTTAACTCCGAAAGGATGAGAGGTCTAGTTACGGAATTGAGAGAGAACACTCTTGGTGTTAAGACCCGATTTGGGCGGATGTGGATTCCTCGATACGGGGACCTACGAGGAAAGATAATGGATGAAGCCCATAAGACTCGATACTCCATTCATCCCGGTGCTACCAAGATGTATCACGATATAAAGAAAGATTATTGGTGGCCGGGAATGAAACTTGATGTAGCGGAGTACGTGAGTAAGTGCCTCACTTGTCTCCATGTGAAGGCGGAACACCAGAAACCGTACGGGAAGATCCAGCCGTTAGATATACCCAAATGGAAGTGGGAGCATATCACCATGGATTTCATCACGAAGCTACCACGTACCCCGAAAGGGTATGATACTATATGGGTGATAGTCGACCGTTTGACGAAAAGCGCCCACTTCCTACCGATCCGCGAGACGTATTCCTCTAAAAGATTGGCGGATCTGTTCATCAAAGAAATCGTAGCTCGTCATGGCGTGCCGGTGTCCATTGTGTCTGATCGTGACACCCGTTTTACATCGAAATTCTGGAAGAGATTCCATGACGCGATGGGGACGAGACTACATATTAGTACGGCATATCACCCTCAGACAGACGGTCAGTCTGAGAGGACGATCCAAACACTCGAAGACATGCTTCGGGCGTGTGTGATCGACTTTGGAGGAAGTTGGGACAACCACTTTCCGTTAGCAGAATTCTCGTACAATAACAGTTATCATGCCAGCATCGGCATGCCACCTTACGAGATGTTGTACGGTAGGAAATGTAGGACGCCCGTATGTTGGGGAGACATTGGGCAGAAGGAACTGGGAGGTGTCGAGGTAGTTGAAGCAACGACTGAGAAGTTAGAAAAGATCAAAGCCTTTATGAAGGCGGCGAAAGATAGGCAAAAGTCGTATGCGGATAAGAGGCGGAGACCGATAGAGTTCAAGGTTGGTGACCGAGTCATGTTGAAGGTCTCGCCCTGGAAAGGCATTATCCGGTTCAGAAAGCGAGGTAAGCTAAGCCCGAGATATATAGGACCTTTCCGAATCATCGCACGAGTAGGAGAGGTAGCCTATCGGCTTGAACTGCCAGATGAGTTAAGTGGAATTCATCCCACATTTCATGTATCTCATCTGAGAAAGTGCTTAGCCGACGAAGACATGATTGTTCCACTGGAGGATATTGAAGTAGACGAATGGCTCAATTACATTGAGCAACCAGTGGCAATCATTGATCGTAAAGAAAATAGGTTAAGGAATAAAGTGGTTCCTCTTGTGCGTGTACAGTGGAAGCACAGGAAGGGATCCGAGTCTACGTGTGAGACTGAAGAAGAGATGAGACAACATTACCCACACCTGTTTGAGGAATAGCAGGTTTCGGGGACGAAACCTAAATAAGGGGGGTGGACTTGTAACACCGGGAAATTTTTCTAAGCAAGTCAAGTAATAATAATGGGCTCAGACGAAAACCATTTAATAAATATAAAATGGTTGTGGGCATTAGACCGAGTTAACCCTTCGGGTCACGAGTTTAACGAGTTTGGGGTCGCGGGAACGCCTGGCACCTATATAGATGGATCAGCTGAGCAACTCTCATTTTCACTCAAACGCCCAATTCTAGAGAGAGAAAGTGTAGAGAGAGAAAATGTAGAGAGAGAAAGTGTCGGATCGAAGCTTGGTTGGTCAAGGATCGAAGGCTAGTGTTTGTGGACTCCTAAACTACAAGAATCAAGGTAAGAAACGTAGTTAAATTGCTTCATTTGATGAAAAACCCCGGTTTGGGTTTTTGGGGTTTTAAAAGTGGCACAAATCGCCTAAAAACGCACGTTTTAGGATAATAAAACATGTAAGAAGCTTAGATTTAGGTTCCTGGATGATAACCCAAGGGTTTGGGTGGAAAGGATTGGATTTTTGGGTTAAAATGAGCTGATTCGTAAATTTCAGCTCGTTCTGCGAATTTAAGCACTCGTCCAGCGAAACTGTAAGTTCGTCCAGCGAAACTATAAGGATTCTCAGCGAGACTACAGTTTCGCTGCAGCGAAACTATACTTTCGCCTGGGCGAAACTATTGATTTTATGATAACTTCGCTGATGCCCAGTTTGACCCTTAGACACCGCGAAACTAGGGAATTCCAACGAAAGTTGGGCGCTCAAGGTAGCGAATCTGTCCAGCGAAACTGACAGAATGCTGCCCGGTGAAATTAGCAGCGAAACTGCTGATTCGCCTAGCGAAACTACACTTTCGCTAGGGCGAAACTACAGGCGAAACTATTAGCGAATTTAGGCAGAAATTAACTCTTTTGAGTGTTAACGTATCTGCAGGCAGCGTAGTGTGACCCACGTCTTTAAAGCTTGATTGAGAAGCTGCTTGTCAAGCACAGGTGAGTTTCTAGGACCCCTCATTTACTGTTTTAAATGATTTTGGGGCTGGAACACATATAAACCTGTTTATTGAAATATGTATGTATGGTCCATTTGGGTATAATGTTGTGATGAAAGTTTAAGGTTTGATTAAGGACTTGGGTGTGTTGTATGAGGTCCTAGCATGAGTCCCCACGGTCTAGGAGGGACAATTAGGGCTGTTGTACCCAAAATGATGCATAGTTAAGTCCCGGCTTTTGGGAAAGATACTAAAGAAAGTGCCTGTAGATGACTGATGGTGTAGGCTATGTATGGATAATGTTATGTATGATGACGTATGTATGATGCTATGTATGATTATGTATGTATGATGCTATGTATGATGATGTATGTATGATGTGTGTGTGTTCCTTGTGATGATGTATGTATATCTTTCACGACTCATGTGTTATGACGATGAACGAATGAAGTATTATGTACGTAAAGCGAAAGATAATGAAAAAGGAACACGATAACGAATGCATGTATTAATGAACGAATGAATGAGTAATAAGATGATGAATACATGCATTAACGAACGAACGAGTTATGTCTTGCAAACATTAAATAAGTCGATTGGTCCTTTTTTGTGATTGACCATGGTCCTGGTACCTCTACCGCTTACCTACTAGTACTGTGGCATACGCTTAGATTCACGGCCCAGTAGCTAAGGCTACTGTGGCATACGCTCTATTGATTCACGGCCCAGTAGCTAAGATGGATCGGGGTATAGCATATGGTATTGGTACATCAGAATTCAATGTGCAAGTAAGAATGAAATGGGATCCTTGTCATTCGACCACAGCAATCATAGCCGAATGCTATGAAGTAGGTAAAGCCTGACAGGATCCATATGAGAAGTTAAAGATGATGATTGTAACACCCGAAAGTTTGACTTTTTGGTAGGTTGTGCGACTGAGCCTCAGTCGCCTGGGATTTATGCGACTGGAGGTTCAACCGCATGCTATTCGGCCGATTGAAGCTCAACCGTACGATTGGAGTTCAACCGCCCGAATGAAGGACGAACCGCATGGAACACATGCGACTGGGGTCCAATCGCATGGTGTTCATGCGGCTGAAGGTCCAGTCGCCCCTGGAGCAGATGCGACTGAGCAATACCTATAAAAGGGGAGCAGCTCTCATTCTCCTCCCAACACTTAGAAATTTCAGTCGGGAAGAGCAGAGAGTGAACGAGAGCAGAGAAAGAAAAGAGGGAAAGTGCTGACCGAGCTCCGGATTTGTCGAGAAGCTAGCCAAATCGAAGCTCATCAACTCCTACCTGCTAATGTGAGTTCTAAGACCCCTCTTTTACACGTTTTTGAATGATTTTGGGGCTGGAATCACATAGAAACCCTATTTTTGAAATAGTATAAGTTTGACCCATTTGGGTGAATCTTGAGTAACGTGTTTATAGTAAGAATTAGGACTTGTATACGCTTGTGATGTCCTAGTATGAATCCCTGAGACTTGGGAGGGTCAATTTGGGCTGAAAATGGGTTTATGATGAGTTAGAGTGCGTTGGTTCGCGACTACTGTTCCTGAAGAACTCCAGTCGCTGCCCAGTTAAGGTTATGCGACTGAAGGGCCATTCGGCCGAATGAGGATTAGTTGATGTCCAATCGCACGATTGAGGCTCAGACGCACGATTGAGCCTCAGTCGCACGATAGGCTATGCGATTGGGGGTTTCGGTCGCATAGGTCCAATCGCAGGGTAGTTCAGTCGTACGGTTAAGAGTTAGTCGCATATAGCTCAGTCATATAGTGTCTATTCGTGCGGAAGGAAGTCCAGTCGCATGATTGTATGCCCATTCGCATGACAGCCCAATCGCACGGTCCAGTCGCATGGAGGACATGCGACTGGGATAGGTTCAGTCGCCCGTATAGGGCTGATGTGAATGTATAGAGAAGTGTATGTATGATGTATGTATGTTAAGTATGATGTGGCCATGATAGATGGTAAATACTGATGATTTGTAAATACCTATGTTCCTTATGTAAATGTATGTTATCTTTTAATAACTTTACGTGAATGAATGAAAGAATGAAACGAATGTATTAAGAACGTAAAGTGAAAGATAATGAAAGAAGGAACATGATGAATGAATGCATGCATTAACGAATGAATGAATGAATGTAAGAAAGGCTTGCAAGCGAATGTAAAGAGGTGCACACCCCTGGCAGGTGTTAGCTCAACGGTGTGCGGGTTAGCTACCCCGAAGGATGCACATCGGGGTCAGTCTTTGTGATTGACCAGAAGTATGTATGGGATCCTTGCCGCTTACCCTAGGTGACTGGATCAGCATTAGTGCACAACGTTCGTGATTGATCATCACAGGTCCAGCACCCGCATTTGTGCACAACGTTCGGGGTATAGCATATGGCATTGATCCAGAAGTAAAGTGAAAAGATAAGTGGTGCATGTACCTACCCCAGGTGACTGGATCAGCATTTGTGCACAACGTTCGTGGTTGATTACCACAGGTCCAGCACCAGCAGTATGTATCTTGTAAGGGGGTATTGCACATGTCACCGAATGTAAAGAATGTTCGAACCAATGTAATGAATGTATGAATGAATGAAACAAATGTTCGAACAGAAGTAATGAATGAATGTAAAGTATGTACGTATGAAAGTGAACGAGAATGATGAATGGTACACGAATGAATGATTAATGAACGAAGGATGAAGATAATAATAATATTATCTACGTGTACGTAAGATGTGTGAACACATGTATAAAAGAATGGTTAATAAGAATGAAAGTATGTTTTATTATAAAACTAGAACTCACTCAGCAACGCTGACTTTTTATGTGTTTTCCAGTTCGCAGGTAGTGTTGCTGAGGATGGCACGAGGCGGCTACTCAGCTCTTTTGGAATAGCATTCTCCATTTGATAATGCTGCAACGTCATGTGTTGTGGGCCCGTAATGCACGCAACACATCATGTTGCATGCAAGTGTGAGATTTCTTAAGAATCCTGATAAACGGGATTACTTAAGGAATCTCCTTTAAAATGAAAAAGATATTTTTGAACTTAATATCTTCTATTAGAGGTCACTGTATATGACCCTATGATTGCTGAGCTTCAGCAGCAATCATAGTAAAGCTAGGCAATGTAAGGAAAGCTTATATTTTGTAATCAAGACAATGATGTAAAAGCTTTTATGATGAAATGAGAATGTATATTTTATCAATTCCGCTGCGTTATTTTATGATTATATACTTTATGTATGTATTATGTGCGATGAAAAACCAACAGTAAGGTGCCCGGTGAGCGGGGCCTTACAAGTTGGTATCAGAGCAAAAGTTTAAGTAAAACGGGTAAATTTTTTTCAATAAACCTAAACATAAACTGAGAATGGGACAGGGAGAAAGAGAATGCCATCTAAGTAGTTGCGTGCCATCAGGTATTTTTCTTAAAGATTAACTGGTATTATGTGCGCATGTTATGTGAATTATGTGTACTGTTAGACTTAGATACTAATGTAGTCAGGACAGGTAATGCTCGGGGTACGAAGAGTAGAGTAAGTGGCTAATCACAACTGGCCACTGTAATTAGGGACTTACTATACTTGACATAAACTGAGCTATTTCCTTGAATGACCGTGTTGGTGTTTGAATCTTTCAGTGTGATAGAAGATGGTCGGTGGTAGATCATCTAAAGCTTCCCGTGGTGGTGGACGTGGTGATGAACCGCGTATCATGCGAGGAAGACCTAGGGCAGAGAAAGTAGTTCATGAGGAAAATGAGACTCCTCATCAGGAGGAGGCAGACGAAAGCACAAATTTAAGAGCCTCGGTAAAAGAGGCAGTGGTCGAGGAAGTGCACCAGGTCATGCAGACGATCTTACCGTCTGTAGTGACCGAAGTGATAAAGGCAGTACGTGAAGTTGAGAGACGAGGGAGGAATCGGTCCTCAGGTAGACAGCAACAGACAGAAGCAGAGACAGTATTATCCGATGATGAAGATGAAGAGGGGGAAGGGCAGGTACGGGAGACAGCCCGGGGTTGTAACTATGGGGCATTTATGAGGTGCAAGCCCCTGACTTTCGATGGTTCTGGTACGGCTGCGGATGCTCACCAATGGGTGAGAGAGATGGAGGCGGTCCTCGATATCAGTGACTGCCAAGAGGATAAAAGGTGAAGTTTGCTACCCACTCTTTTACAGGGACGGCATTGTGCTGGTGGGACAATATTGTCCAGGCCGAGGGTAGCAGGGCCATTGGAAAGATGAAGTGGTCTGAGTTGAAGAGAATGGTGATCGAGGAGTTTAGTCCTCGTCGGGAGATGGACAGAGTTGAGAGAGAGTTCCTGCAGTTGGAGGCGGGGACGATGACCCACCAACAATACACAACCAAGTTTAACGACATGGCACGGTTGGTGCCAGAGCAAGTGACGCCGGTGTCTCGCAAGATTAACCGGTATATTCAGGGGTTGCCAGCCGAAATTCGTTGGCATTTGATTTCCGCTCGACCTAGTACTTTCAGGTCAGCGGTGGATTTAGCTGGGAGGTTGTACGATGAATGAGCTGCACTGGTGAAAGCTGAGGGTAGTAAGAAGGGAAGTGATGAAAGGAAATGGCAGGGGAAGAGGTTTGGTCGAGGTGACACTTCGACAAGTAGTAAGAAGGCACGGGTTGATGATCGCCGTGTGGTCATGTCAAGTGCAGGGTCGAGAAGGTGTGGAAAATGTGGGCGAGAGCACAGTGGCGAGTGCAGATGGGGGCTGAATGTTTGTTTTAAGTGTGGAAAGCCCAGTCATATGGCGAAAGAATGTAAGGGCTTGAAGTGTTTTAACTGTGGGGAAAGTGGTCATATGAATAAAGATTGCAAGAAGCCGAGATCTGAGGGTTCTGGCGTGAAGAAGGCAGTGGGCGAAGGGTCGAGAGCAAGCGCCAGGCCTTTCACGATGACGCAGGAAGAGGCTAGGACGGACCCTGATGTAGTGTCCGGTACGTTTCTGGTGAACCAAACTTTAGCCTCTGTATTATTTGATTCGGGTGCCAGTAGGAGTTTTATTTCTACTGCTTTTTGTGCCAAATTGCCCGTTAGTAGTAGACGTGTGGATGTGCCGTTTGATGTAGAGACTGCTATAGGAAAAACCACCAGGATTTCCGAGGTAATTGAGGGTTGCGATGTAGAACTGGAGGGTCACAAATTCCCAGTTAAACCATTTGTGATGACGTTAGGCGGTTTCGATTTGGTGCTTGGAATGGATTGGTTGGCAGATTTCGAGGCGAACATTGTGTGTCGCAAGAAGATGATCAGTTTGACAGCGCCCGGTGGTAGTCTAGTGACAGTTTATGGCGATCGGGTTACTATGATTCCGAAGGTGATCTCAATGGCAGTGGCGGGGAAATGTATGAGGCGTGGATGTAACGCCTTTTTATGTTATGTAAAGGATGTAGAAAAGCCAACACCACAACTATCTGATGTTCCAGTTGTGTGTGAGTTCCCAGACGTGTTCCTGGAAGACTTATCGGGATTGCCACCTGACAGAGAGATCGAGTTCCAGATTGATCTGATACCAGGCGCCCAACCTGTTGCCAAAGCACCATATCGATTGGCCCCAACGGAGATGAAAGAGTTGATGGAGCAGTTACAAGAGTTACTGGATAAGGGGTTTATTAGACCGAGTATCTCACCTTGGGGTGCTCCGGTCCTGTTTGTAAAGAAGAAGGATGGTAGTATGAGGATGTGCATCGACTACCACGAGCTGAATAAGCTGACAGTAAAGAACAGATACCCCTTGCCGAGGATCGACGACTTGTTTGATCAACTTCAGGGTGCTAGTTGGTTTTCACGAATAGATCTTCGATCAGGCTACCATCAACTGAAGGTGAAGGAGCAGGATATCCCTAAAATAGCTTTTCGTACGCGCTACGGTCACTACGAGTTCCTCGTCATGTCATTTGGGTTGACCAATGCGCCAGCTGCTTTTATGGACCTGATGAATAGGGTGTGCCGGCCGATGTTGGATAAATCGGTGATTGTATTCATTGATGACATCTTGATTTATTCGAAGAACGAGACTGAGCATGCCGGTCACATTCGCGAAGTTCTGGAGACGTTGAGAAGGGAGAAATTGTATGCAAAATTCTCCAAGTGCGCATTTTGGTTGCGTGAGGTCCAATTCTTGGGTCACGTGGTAAATCCGGATGGGATTCTGGTTGATCCGGCGAAGGTGGAGGCAGTAGTGCAATGGAAGTCTCCGAAGACGCCGTCCGAGATCCGTAGTTTCTTGGGTTTGGCGGGTTACTACCGAAGGTTCATCCAAGACATTTCCAAAATTGCTTCTCCACTGACAAAGTTGACCCGGAAGGATATGAAATTTGTATGTGGTCAAGCTCAGGAGAAGGCGTTCGAAGAACTGAAGACAAGATTGACCCAAGCTCCAGTATTGGCACTACCCGATGGGAGTGAAGACTTAGTGGTTTATTCCGATGCCTCCTACTCGGGGTTGGGGTGTGTATTAATGCAAAGGGGAAAGGTGATAGCCTATGCATCCCAACAGCTGAAAGTTCATGAGGTTAATTACCCTACTCATGACTTGGAGCTAGCAGCTGTGGTTTTCGCGTTGAAGATTTGGCGGCACTATTTGTACGGGACGAAGTGCACCATCTTCACGGACCACAAGAGCTTGAAGTACTTCTTCGAGCAGAAGGATCTGAATATGAGGCAGAGACGGTGGTTGGAGCTAATAAAAGACTACGATTGTGAAATCCATTACCACCCGGGCAAAGCCAACGTGGTGGCTGATGCCCTTAGCCGAAAGGAGAGACCCGAGCCAATTCGGGTGAAGGCGTACCAGCTAATCATGACCTCCGACGTGATGAAACAAGTCAGAGAGTTCCAGGATGAAGCACTGAAAGAGGATCATCTAAACTCTGAACGAATGAGAGGTCTGGTCGCAGAACTGGGTGAAAACATGTGTGGTGCCAAGACTCGATTTGGGCGAATGTGGATTCCTCGATTCGGGGATCTACGTATGAAGATCATGGATGAAGCCCACAAGACTCGATACTCCATTCATCCCGGTGCTACCAAGATGTACCAAGACATGAAGAAAGATTATTGGTGGCCGGGTATGAAACGCGATGTGGTGGAGTATGTGAGTAAATGCCTCACGTGTTTGCAAGTAAAGGAAGAGCACCAGAAGCCGTATGGAAAGATTCAACCGTTGGACATACCGGAATGGAAGTAGGAGCACATCACCATGGATTTTATCACAAAGCTACCACGTACCCCGAAAGGGTATGATACGATCTGGGTGATTGTGGATCGATTGACAAAGAGTGCTCACTTCTTACCGATGCGCGAGACATATTCGTCCGAAAGGTTGGCCGATCTTTTCATCAAAGAGATTGTGACTCGTCATGGTGTACCGGTGTCGATTGTGTCTGATCGCGACACCCGGTTTACCTCCAAATTTTGGAAGAAATTCCACGATGCTATGGGGACGAGGTTGCATATTAGCACGGCTTATCACCCTCAAACTGATGGTCAGTCGGAAAGGACCATTCAGACTTTGGAGGACATGCTCCGAGCATGTGTTATTGACTTCGGGGGAAGCTGGGATGACTACCTACCGTTAGCTGAATTCTCGTATAACAACAGTTATCATGCCAGTATCGGCATGCCACCCTATGAGATGCTATACGGTAGGAGATGCAGGACACCCGTCTGTTGGGGTGAAATTGGTCAGAAAGAATTGGGAAGCGTCGAAGTGGTCGAGGCTACGACTGAAAAGCTCGAAAGAATTAAAGCTTATATGAAGGCAGCCAAAGACCGACAGAAATCGTATGCCGACAAACGACGCAGGCCGATTGAGTTCCAGGTGGGAGACCGGGTTATGTTAAAGGTCTCACCTTGGAAAGGGATCATTCGATTCCGGAAGAGGGGTAAGTTGAGTCCGCGGTATATAGGCCCTTTCCGAATCGTTGCTTGAGTAGGAGAGGTGGCCTATAAGTTGGATCTACCAGATGAACTAAGTGGAATCCACCCGACTTTCCACGTGTCTCATCTGAGGAAATGTTTGGCGGACGAGGACATGGTCGTTCCACTGGGGGACATCGAGGTAGACGAACGGCTCAACTATGTAGAGCAACCAGTGGCGATCATCGACCGCAAGGAGAAGAGGTTAAGGAATAAGGTGGTTCCCCTTGTGCGTGTACAGTGGCGGCACAGGAAGGGATCCGAGTCAACGTGGGAAACTGAAGAAGAAATGAGGCAGCATTACCCACGATTATTCGAAGAATAACAGGTTTCGGGGACGAAACCTAAAATAAGGGGGGTGGACTTGTAACACCCGAAAGTTTGACTTTTTAGTAGGTTGTGCGACTGAGCCTCAGTCGCCTGGGATTTATGCGACTGGAGGTTCAACCGCATGCTATTCGGCCGATTGAAGCTCAACCGCCCGAATGAAGGACGAACCGCATGGAACACATGCGACTGGGGTCCAATCGCATGGTGTTCATGCGACTGAAGGTCCAGTCGCCCCTGGAGCAGATGCGACTGAGCAATACCTATAAAAGGGGAGCAACTCTCATTCTCCTCCTAACACTTAGAAATTTCAGTCGGGAAGAGCAGAGAGTGAACGAGAGCAGAGAAAGAAAAGAGGGAAAGTGCTGACCGAGCTCCGGATTTGTCGAGAAGCTAGCCAAATCGAAGCTCATCAACTCCTACCTTCTAATGTGAGTTCTAAGACCCCTCTTTTACACGTTTTTGAATGATTTTGGGGCTGGAATCACATAGAAACCCTATTTTTGAAATAGTGTAAGTTTGACCCATTTGGGTGAATCTTGAGTAACGTGTTTATAGTAAGAATTAGGACTTGTATACGCTTGTATGATGTCCTAGTATGAATCCCTGAGACTTGGGAGGGTCAATTTAGGCTGAAAATGGGTTTATGATGAGTTAGAGTGCGTTGGTTCGCGACTACTGTTCATGAAGAACTCCAGTCGCTGCCCAGTTAGGGTTATGCGACTGAAGGGCCATTCGGCCGAATGAGGATTAGTTGATGTCCAATCGCACGATTGAGGCTCAGACGCACGATTGAGCCTCAGTCGCACGATAGGCTATGCGATTGGGGTTTCGGTCGCATAGGTCCAATCGCAAGGTAGTTCAGTCGTACGGTTAAGAGTTAGTCGCATATAGCTCAGTCGTATAGTGTCTATTCGTGCGGCAGGAAGTCCAGTCGCACGATTGTATGCCCATTCGCATGACAGCCCAATCGCACGGTCCAGTCGCATGGAGGACATGCGACTGGGATAGGTTCAGTCGCCCGTATAGGGCTGATGTGAATGTATAGAGAAGTGTATGTATGATGTATGTATGTTAAGTATGATGTGGCCATGATAGATGGTAAATACTGATGATTTGTAAATACCTATGTTCCTTATGTAAATGTATGTTATCTTTTAATAACTTTACGTGAATGAATGAAAGAATGAAACGAATGTATTAAGAACGTAAAGTGAAAGATAATGAAAGAAGGAACATGATGAATGAATGCATGCATTAACGAATGAATGAATGAGTGTAAGAAAGGCTTGCAAGTGAATGTAAGGAGGTACACACCCCTGGCAGGTGTTAGCTCAACGGTGTGCGGGTTAGCTACCCCGAAGGATGCACATCGGGGTCAGTCTTTGTGATTGACCAGAAGTATGTATGGGATCCTTGCCGCTTACCCTAGGTGACTGGATCAGCATTAGTGCACAACGTTCGTGATTGATCATCACAGGTCCAGCACCCGCATTTGTGCCAACGTTCGGGGTATAGCATATGGCATTGATCCAGAAGTAAAGTGAAAAGATAAGTGGTGCATGTACCTACCCCAGGTGACTGGATCAGCATTTGTGTACAACGTTCGTGGTTGATTACCACAGGTCCAGCACCAGCAGTATGTATGATGTAAGGGGGTATTGTACATGTCACCGAATGTAAAGAATGTTCGAACCAATGTAATGAATGTATGAATGAATGAAACAAACGTTCGAACAGAAGTAATGAATGAATGTAAAGTATGTACGTATGAAAGTGAACGAGAATGATGAATGGTACACGAATGAATGATTAATGAACGAAGGATGAAGATAATAATGATATTATCTACGTGTACGTAAGATGTGTGAACACATGTATAAAAGAACGGTTAATAAGAATGAAAGTATGTTTTATTATAAAACTAGAACTCACTCAGCAACGCTGACTTTTTATGTGTTTTCCAGTTCGCAGGTAGTGTTGCTGAGGATGGCACGAGGCGGCTACTCAGCTCTTTTGAAATGGCATTCTCCATTTGATAATGCTGCAACGTCATGTGTTGTGGGCCCGTAATGCACGCAACACATCATGTTGCATGCAAGTGTGAGATTTCTTAAGAATCCTGATAAACGGGATTACTTAAGGAATCTCCTTTATAATGAAAAAGATATTTTTGAACTTAATATCTTCTATTAGAGGTCACTGTATATGACCCTATGATTGCTGAGCTTCAGCAGCAATCATAGTAAAGCTAGGCAATGTAAGGAAAGCTTGTATTTTGTAATCAAGACAATGATGTAAAAGCTTTTATGATGAAATGAGAATGTATATTTTATCAATTCCGCTGCGTTATTTTATGATTATATACTTTATGTATGTATTATGTGCGATGAAAAACCAACAGTAAGGTGCCCGGTGAGCGGGGCCTTACAATGATGTATAACGAATGATGAAGATAATAATGAATATTATCTCTGTGTACGTATGATGTATGATCATGTGAAAGAAATGGTTTCTAAAAGAAATATAATATGTTTATTATAAAACTAGAACTCACTCAGCAACGCTGACTTTTTATGTGTTTCCAGTTGGCAGGTAGTGTTGCTGGGGATTGGCACGAGGCGGCTACTCAGCTCTTTTGGGATGGCATTCTCCTTTTGATAATGCTACCCGCACTGGAAGTGGGGGTGCATAATACATGCAACAAAGTATGTTGCATGAGAGTGTAATCAAGATAACGATACAATGCATTGTAAAAGCTTTTATGTTGAAATGAGAATGACCCCTTTTATAAATTCCGCTGCACTATTTTATTGAGTTTATATCAAATATATGTTTTTATGTGTGATGACGACCAACTGTGAGGTGCCTGGGAAAGGGGCCTTACATTTTGAGTTCTAAGTTGTGTTTTGGGTTTTAGGATAGGTAGTAGTGGTGGTTTTTAGGAAGTAGTGGGTAAAGGTATGGGTATGGCTGATGGTGTGGGTTCAGGAGTGTAAGGCTCAGTGGTTGGTTCAGTTTTGATAGGGAATGGAAAAGGTGTGGGTATAGGTTGTGGTTTGGGTGCTAGTTTAAGTGTCATCCTCTGAACACTTGGTACTTGTCGTACCTACTACCTTCTTCCTAAGCGAATGTCAACCTTGATGTCACTGACATGTCGTTGTGTGGTTTTCTCTGACATGGGACCCATTTGCCTGTCTGTGAAGCCATGGGCTTTGAGATAGGCCTTCATCCATTCCCTATCTCCCACCTTTTTGGCAGCTACAAGTTCTGCCTCTTCCATTCCCTATCTTCTTCTTCTCCCTCAGCTTTTCTCTGGTAGTCCTCTTCCTCTCCTTAGTGATTTGATCTTGTTATTTGAAGAAAATAAACAAGATCGTCTCACTATCATAAGGTGCCAGCTCCTCTTGAGAATATCCTCTAGAGCAGAAAAAGGCTATCCTCTCCAACCCCTCCCTTTTCATAGCTTCCTCCTTCTCTTTCCATTTCTCCTCTTGCTATGGTCAACCTTGCTCCTTCCTCCTTTTCCTTTTGCAGCAAGGTTGCCTTCTCTAGCTTCACAAGCTCATCAAGTGGGAGTAGAACTATTTTTTCATTGTCTACTCCCAGGCAAAAAAGCCTGTCTATCACCTCCATTCTTTTCTTGTTGTTGATACTTTCTTGGGCGGTTAATGCTGCTTTACTGCTTGCAACCAACAGCTTCCCAGTATTAACTCTTTCCTTTTTTTGATCTTCTCCAATCTTTCTTCTTCTAGAAGTTCCTCAGCAGTGAGCTTCCTCTTCCCTTAGCATCAGAATAAGATTCAACCTTTGGAGACTCAGGCTTAGAGTGTTCATGTTGGGGAGAGTGGGGTTGAACCTACGATCATTGAGATAGGGGAGTTATAAGGAAGTGCTCACTGTTTACCTCAGAGGCTAGATCAAGTATAGACTCTGTGATGAACAGATCATCAGACAAGGAGGATAATTCCATAATTCCTTCCACAGCTTGAATTTCTACTTTAGAAGAAACTGGAACTGCACTACCTGTCTCTTCTAAATCGGTTGCTGGGCCATGAGTCTGTATATCCCCTTCGAAGTTAATCTCAGGTTTAATAGAGAACTTAGGTTAATCAACTTCCTCTACAGAGGTAGGTGGTGCACTTAGCCTTTGAATCCCTTCAGCTCTAAAGTAGGCAACAACTACATCAGGGGAGGGTTATTCAAGGGTGGAGCTTATCATAAATTTGGTTAGAAACCTGTTAAGGTCGATAAGCATCCTTGGGTCCACTTGAATTGTAATGGGAGCTAGTTGAGGGAAGATGGTTGCACTATGCAGGATAAAAACAAGAAATAGTATCAAGGGAAGTTGTTGTGATGGCAAGGGTGGGTTCCTCATGTTCTTGTTTCTCTACATTCTCCCCTTTTTGGTAGCATCATCATAAGAAGTAGATGAGCTAGTGGAAGAATTTAAAGAAACCTGGGTATGTGCATGCCTAACAGATTTTTTTCAATCTGTGTCTCAGCTAGTTGAGCCTTCTCAAGTTGTTGAGTGGCAGATCTATCTTCTAAAGTCCTAACCTTGAATTCAAGGTTTGAGACTTTAGAAAGTAGGTAACTGACTATGACTTGTAGACTACCCTTATCTTCTTTTGAAGAATCATTAGAAGATAAGATAACATACCTGGTATGTTCATCATCACCACCAGATGTGGTTTCTTGGCACCCTGGATACCCTTACTGATGTCTCTTTCAGAGTTGTCAATAGGCAAGGTTACCCGATATTCAGTCCCACTTATGTTACCACTATCCTAAGAGACTAATGAAGCACTCTCAGTAGTAGCAGCTGAATCCGCATGAGTCACCTCCACTTCGATTGGACTCACCTTAGTTTGGCTAGTTGATATGGGCTAGATATCAGGGGTATCCAGGGGCTCTGTTGATCTGGGGAGTGGTGTGGTAGATCAACATCATCGCCCTGAGGAAACATGATATCCTTATCAGGTCGGGTTAGTAGGTCAAGAAAGGATACAAAGTTTATTTCTATTGACCCGAGACCTTGGTCAGCATCTAATGGTTCTTCTATAATAGCAGTTGAACCAGGGATGTGGTTGTCCCTTATTGGCTGTTCAGGGGAGTGTTAGGACTCACCCTAAGGGCTTATAACTTGGCTAATAGGCTTATCAGGTTGAGACTGAGGAGACTTAACACTGATATTAAAGTCTATTATGGAGGATGATTGGACCTCTGGTTGAGTGGGAGCCCTTTGTTCCACTTTATCCTTTTTAGTTTGAACAGAGGGAACTTGTTCAATCAGAATAGATTAAATAAGGGCTCGTTTAGGTCGTCTCTTGCATGTGCATTTGATGGGGTGGAAAGAAGTATTGATTGTGAAGTGGTGGTGCCTGGTGTGGGTTCATCTTCTGCTAGGTTTACAGGGATGTCACCTGGAGTCATTGGCTCAAGCATACCCGGTAGGAGATTAGTGAACCTTCCAGTAAAGTTAGTGGATACATTCTTCAATATTTTGAAAATAACCGGCCTCATTTGAGGAACCACTAAAACATTTGGACATTTTAGTTTATCATGATCCAACTCACAGTTGATTATGTGATGAATAAACATGGGATCCATATAGAATGTAATCCTGGTAAGATTACCTCTTAGGTTATTCAGAACAACTCTTGAGTAATTTAATCTGAGGCTTTTCACTAACCTATACACTAGGCAGCCCAGATCATATGGGGTTTGATCCTAACCCCCTGATTTGTTGGATAAGCTGCGCATGACTATATGTAGCAAGAACTTCCAGTTATAAGAAAAGTTGAACTTGTCAACTGTAAACTTTCTTACATCTCCTCCATATCACATTTGGGTGTAGTTGTCCTCCAGATCAGACTTGGGGAACTCAGTAGGGGCTCCTTCATTATGGAGTTCCAGATGCTCCCTGATAGTGGTCTCACTTATAGTAATCTCTTGTCCACAGGTTCTTGACTTGATGACCCTTTTATCATTGAGCATTTGGTTTTGACCATTGGCCCAGAATTCGGCCATGTGGTTTGACTAGATGGTGGAGTTAACAGTAAAAGCATTGAAGTATGCGGATTGTGTTAGAAATTGAACGATGGGGAAAAATCATCAACCTTTGAAGAGTCAAGGATGGCGACCGAATTGTATTCGGGATTCAAAGCCACTGTTGTGAAAGTACTGTTGGATTGAAAGAATTTAAGAATGAGTGAAGAAGAAGTGGAAATTTTAGGACTTTTACAGTGGTAAAGATTTCAAGAAAGAGAGTCGGAATTATTTAAATGGTGGGTAAAAAGCCAAACGGATAAGGTGAAAGGACAGTTTAGGTTCTGATTTGACAGAGGCGGTAAGATAAATCATTTAAAATATTTCAACAATCATGAATAAAATCTTACTTTTTCCAGAGTTGGGCCATTTATAATTCAGAAGAAACAACTTCTTCCGAGACTTTTGCAAGTCGTCGTGACTTCATTTTTTGGAAGACTTTGCCATGAATCTTCTAAGTATGAATACTTCGGAAGAAGAATTACTTAGTATTCGTAAGACTTAATTCTACCTTCGAAAGTTCTTCATATACTTCGGAAGGAAAACTACTTAGTCTCGGAAGACTTAGTTTTCCTTCGGAAGCTCTGCATACTTTAAGCTTCGAAAGATTATAGACTTGTCTTCAGAAGAGTTGCTTTAGCTTCGGAAGACTACTTCAATTGTACTTCAGAATTCTTCTAAGTGTTGTTTTGTCACACCCCTAACCATGGCGGTTTCCCGCGGGGCGTAAACGTCATGGAAACCATAGTCATTGATCGACCACTACATGATATAGTAAGCATACGATGCAAATAACTTTAAAAATACATAATTGTTTTTCAGAGTTGAATTGCGGAAGCAGTAGTACTAATGTAATTGTTTTCAAAATATGACCAATACAACAATAAATGTCCCAAACAGCATGAATGGCCCTAAATGCGATATGGCCCAAGCTAGCTTAACTTGATGCAAATGTCAAATACTTGAGAAAACATGCATGAAATATATCAACATAAAGTTGGTGAGTTCACAGGTTTTAAAGTAATAGTTTACAGTGTAATGGACCACAAGTCTTTTCATGATTTGATTGTCGATCATACAATACTACAATATTATATAAGCATCATAATCGAAGCTAGACTGTAACTGTAATAAATTGCCCCTACCCATGCCTACCGTAAGCATGGGTGTGAACAGGCTAATAATGCACCCGTTTAGACCTCCAGTCAAGGTTAGGGTAATTAACCCGGGTGGGGGTAGTCAAACCTAATAGTACTATCCATGATTACCTCGCTTTGGGATATAAATTAATGGTTTGATAATAGGAGACTTTATACGGTAAGTAAACAACTTGTATAACATGTGAAATCATTGACAAGTAAATATGTCCAATAATTTGCATGTAATCTCCCCCAAAAGTAAAATAAGTAAAAATGGGGCAGTGAAACTCACCTCAATTGCACGTGTAAATATTAGCAATAGTCCGTACGTATGATTGGTCTAGGAATCTCCTAAATAAAATCATAATATATTCATGAGGTCATGATTATTAACCCTAGATGGTCATGCATAACTCATCCACAAAGTTAGTTTTGAAAATGTCAATTGACTAGTTATACACGTCGAGTCGTTAATGTTTTATTTAGATTCTTGTCTTCATAGTTATCTTCCTAAAAAATACATAATGTATTGAATGGGTTTTATATTAAGTATAATGGCATTATAATTTCCATGTGTATGAGTTTTCTTTTTACCAAATACCTCCAAAAGTTTACTTTATATAAATATGGGCATGTGACAGAATTAAGAGGATTTTTGGGTCTGGTTGTCATCCTCTTTTCATAGTATAAAGAATTTTTATAAAATCTGATATTTTTATCACATCTAGATCTATGTATTAGGATTCCAAAAATATATATCTTGTAATATGTAACTAAGTTTAAGTGCCTCGAAATGGGTCATGAAGCAACAGATGTCAGTGCAGTATTTTTCTGTACATGTCTATGGAATTCATCTTTTTGAGGGGTCAAACCCTACATTTACAAATAGAGCCTATATTATTTTTAAACCTAACACCTTAAGCTAAGTTACCACAGAAGGAAATAATCCATTTTATTACTTTAAGCATAACTTATCCCTCAATCTTTCTGCCCTATCTATTCTGCCAAAAACTCATGTTCAACACTTTAATCATGTTTGTACGTTTTGGATAGGTTATGCTCATCTAAAAATTTCAAGGTTAGATGCGTTAAAAACTAGACATCCTAAAGTTAATGTTAGGCTCAAGAAACAGTTCATTTGACCATGTTTAGGTCGAGTTATGGTGTCGAAAACACAGAACATGAATCTGCCAGAAAATGTCTTACATGTTTTGTTACTTTTTAAACTTTGCTAGAGCACTTTTGGATGAGTTAGTAAACATGAACACATCATGGTGATGTATAGAAGATTAGAAACAAGGTGCTAACCTTAAACAAGTAAGAAGAAAGAGAAGGTAGTCTTGAAATGCAAGGGAAAGAAGACTTGATCCTTTGAACTACGAACCAAACAAGAAAAAGTGGAGAAGATGTTGTAGAATGCTTGAAAGCTTCAAAAATCATTTGGTCTTCAACAATGGCACTTGAATCACCCAATATTTATGGAAAATGAGTTGAAAACAAAATGAAATGGTGGAGGTGGTGTCTTGGCCGAATTTTGAGAGAAAGAAAGAAGGAGAAGAGTGTGTTGGTGATTTGTGTGGATGAAGTGTGTGAATGTTGCTTGTATTTGTAAGCTCTACAACTCCTAACTTTGTCTCTTAGTCAACCATAGGGAAATGAGCTTCACACATATGGAAAGGAATCATGTAACTTTGTTCATAAACTTTTCCTTAACACTAAAATAACAAATCTTGAGCTTCACAAAAGACAACTTGTCTTGTAAGGATTTGACAAGGGAATAAGAAGAAAAGAAAGGTGGGGGGGTTAAGGGGACGGTTATGGGGGGTGGGAAATGGGTTGATTTTTCAATTTTATATAGTATTGGGTATTTGGGTGGTATTTGTTGCATTATAGTAATTTATATATATTTTAATATTTTTACTCTTTAATTTTTAAAATACATTAAAGTTGTATAAGTACTTGTATAATATCATATCATTTAATATTTATGTTATGTTAATGATACATCATGTATTTAGTAATTGCGTTAAAAGGATTCGTTCCGGGTAAAATATCAATTTACGCGATTAGGTTTATTTATAAATTTGAATTTTTCCAATGTATTTAATTTGGAATTTAAAATACTTTGAAACAATGGAATCTAAAATACTTTGAAACACCTTAAAGTATTTATTAATGCACATATATTAATTATCACCAATGTTCGTATGTGTGTCGGTTGTATCGCGTGTAAAAAAATGGTAATTACGCCGAATCACCGATGCATGAAATGTAATGCATGAAATTTTGCAATGCATAAAACGACTTCAATAATTGGAATTCAATTGAAAATCAAGTATTATAGGTGTAATTATAACCAAGTCAAGGTCGGATATTGACTAGAAATTACTGGTTGTCAAATGTTTTGGTTGCATCAGCCTCATTATGATCCAACAAAGTCTAATATTATGACAAGTGACAACTTGAATCCTTCTTTTATTGTAATAGATAGATATAACAACGAAAACTTATCATCAATGACAAACTCTTTAAAACCATCAAACGGGTATACATATGGGTGTTGATGTCAACACCCTTGAGCCTTAATGGTGGTAGTGGTTGTGTTTTCAAGTTTCTTTTGTTGTTTCTTTTTCAAATCAAAATCAAGTTTTAAAGAAAATAGTATGCTGAATTTGTTGGTCTTAAATAAAAATCGACCACATGTGGTCTTTTGAGTTCTTATTTGGTAGCTTCGTGCATGTTGGTACAAACTTTCTATGTGTGGAGATGAGGTGCACGTCATTGACATGAGTTATTTTTTCTAGCTCTGCAGATAATCCTCTGTTCCTTTTCTAGGTGAAACTAATTTGAGAAATACACATGTTAATGCTTTAGTCTTTTGGCACACAAGCAATAAAATACACGGTAATTTGCGGGTCATGTTTTTAAGATAACATTATGGTCAAAATATAACTTAGTAAGGATGGTAATATGTTAGCCTCTAGGTCTAGATATGATATTGCATGGTGATTTCTTAATCCGTAAGATTTTTAAGGTAGCCTTAGAATGACTTATAATAAAATAATGTGATTTTAAGTAACCAAACCAACTTAGTAACACATAAGTGTACCACTCATAGTAACCTTGTTTTTAACACTACGTACTATGACTTGTTATAATCTAATGTGACTTTATATAACCAAAACAATCTTGTTAACACATTAATTACAAGGCTCGTTAAGATCCATTAGTATACTGCTTAGCGTAAGCATGTCTTAAACACCACAATGGCTTGTTATTTATGTAAGCAAAACCAATTCACTAACATAGTGAAATGCATGTTATAGTCCATTATAGTACTAGTCATCATAAGTGTCTCTAAGATCAGAATAACTTGTTAACGTCTAATATGACTTTCTGTAAGCCAAACTAGCTTACAACACATGACAAAGCTCATTAAGGTATATTGGCCATCTAAAGTATGTCATTGGTCGGTGTTGAAGCCCAATCTAAGATACAGAATTTTCATATAATATTGATTTTAATGAAGAAGATAAATTAAATGAATTAAAAAGAGAATGTTAAACGAATTTTTCTTTTTATATGACTTTAAAACTTGCAAAAAATTAGAATAAAAATACTAGAGAATTATTTGAATGAAATAAGGATACATTTACTTTTTACCTGTAGGTTAATGTACCTTTTTTTGTCTACTAATAAATTAAGAAGTGCATATAAAAAAACACTTTATTTTTCTTATAATTATTAAAATACTTTATAATAATTCATTTTAAAGTGAACGTTTTTATTTATTTTTAACTTATTTTATAGCTTAAAAGTTTCTTGTTTTTCATTTATTTTATTTTATTTTATTAAATTGTTATTTTATTTATTTTGTAAATTTTATTGGTTATCTAATTCAGCACGAATTTTTTTAATACTTTACCTCTATTTATTTATTTTTCATATATTATTATGATATTGTAGTAAAAAGTTTATGGTGCCACAACTGACTACCTTTTTAATTATATAAAAAGATACGATGTCTGCCAACATAAATGGAGTAGGTAAACCTGTCAAAAGGACGGTGAAAATAAGAAAACATATCAAGTATCATTTAGTCTATCATTTACTAAACTTATAACTAGTTTTACCGTTTGCAACGACAAGTTTTTTTGGCTACGTTTTGTATCATTTTTTATTATGTGACAAAGATAACCCAACCGACCTAGAAATTTGTATGTGCGGTTTATAAAATTGAAGAAATTAAAAACAATGACTTCAAGGAAATAAAATTTTGGATCTGTCACTACTAGATAGGATAAGTAAAAGTATCGTATCCACTATAAGCTATGTGATCAGCTACCGACATTCATTAATCACAAAAAAAAGTGTAAAAGCTGATTGGCTAATTTTATTAAATAAACTAATTACATAAATACTCCAATCGACTAAGTAATGTTATTATTACCAGAGAATATAGTAACTTCCGGTGTTGGGATTTATTATTAAGTTGTGGAATTGAATTTCAATTTCAATATCAATTTTGTTACATAGACATAACCTAGTTCGAGTTCTCTACTAACCTAGAGCATGCTCCATATTTGTAAACACTAATCATCCATCCCTTAACTAAGCTAACTAGGAGTGCACTGATCTAACACGATTCGGTGACATATGATAAATTATTTGTTGAATTAACATGAAACCGAATGCATATAAAAAGTCATACACAGTTGCGTACCAAAAGTTTACAACTAGTCATATGTTCATCAAGGAAAAACAGAAAAAATATCTTACAACTGTAAACATTGATTCTTCATAGCATCATGACCTTAGATAGCTCATCTACTTTGAGGGGTAGCTAATGGAGGATCCTTTTCCAAATGTCATTCTTATAAACCTTTATTTTCTAAAGAAACACATAAGGTCATCAAGTTGTTTCATAGCATCATTATACAAATATCTTTTGTAAGTTTGGAAAGGGCTTCTTATTTTAATCGCCTTAAGATTTAAAATGATTGAGCCGCCCCTATTTAGACGTCTATTACATACTATTAAAAAACCAACTTGAGGAATACTGCAGGTTTGTTTCTTAGATATTGGCCACAGTTTTTTATGGTTTTACGGTTTTGGCCCCTACACTTGCATAAAAATTGATGTTCATGTTCTCTTTGCCCCTTTTTAAGAAAGAGAAAGTGGCTCATGGATCTCCTGCCGTTGGTGGTTCTCCCGTCCTTGATGTTTCACAACGCTGCCTTATTGGCCACAGTTTTTTATGGTTTTACGGTTTTGGCCCCTACACTTGCATAAAAATTGATGTTCATGTTCTCTTTGCCCCTTTTTAAGAAAGAGAAAGTGGCTCATGGATCTCCTGCCGTTGGTGGTTCTCCCGTCCTTGATGTTTCACAACGCTGCCTTCGTTTTGCCTAGCGACCTACGTGAGGCTTTTCTGACCGCTGAGTTTAAGGTTTTTATAGTGGGCGGCGGTTTATGGCCGTCAACGGTAGTCTTGCCTGTGGTGGTTGTCTTCGACGGCACAAGCAGCGGTCCGTTCGCCTCCATGGTCACTGTGTACCGCCACCGCCGTTTCGAGGCTTCCCACCACTGATGCTTCCCACCGCCGTTTCAAGGCTCCATTCCTCTATCGATTGTGTGTAAGACGTTTGTAGAGGAAGATTCCTTCTCCGGCGTGTGGCGGTGGTCGATCAGCCTTCGATGTCATTGTGTGCCGCCACTGTCGTCTGAGGCATCTATTCCACCCACTGTTGTGGAGGTGGTGGATGAGGTTATCCTGATTTCAGCTATGATTTAGTCTTCCCATTTCTGTTGTCGAAGACGATGGTGTCAGTAGTGATGTGATTTGGTCGGTTAGGTCGGTTGCATGTCTGTATCTTTGTTTGAGGTTAAGTCGGCCTCAGATCCGATTTGGTCTACCCGTTTATGTTATCGGCGGCGATGGTGTCGGTTTGGTCGGTTTCATGTCCATGTGTGATATTTGTTTGAGATTGCCCCGACCTCAGATCCAATTTGTTTTTTTTGGTGGAGGTGGCGGTTCGTCTGTTGTCGAAATAGTTCCCCTTTGTGGTCGACGTGGTGTTATAGGCTCTTTCTGTGCATTTATGGTGCCTTTGACTGCCCGTGCCCTTTTGGATCTGGTTTGATTTGGTTTTTTGGCTATGGATACCGATAGTGTTTTGGCCTTTTCTTGCTGTCGATGATGCTAGGCTTATGCTTAACTGAGACTTTCTTGTAGTTGATGATGCCGAGATTTAGCTCTTCTAAGACGTTGGCTTATTTGACTTTGTTATTGATCTCGATGATGATGATCATCATCATTTATTCATCTGTGACTATGTTGGGTTTTACCTCTTCTGTGGTGTTAGCTTACAGGTTTGGCTTTCTTGAGAAGTTGTTACTGCCTTGGTGATCTGGTTATGTTGGTAACACTGTTGTTTGCTGTGTCGATGATGATGGAGATTTATTCATCTGAGACACTTCATTTTGGTTGTTAGACGGTATACACTGGTGTCAGTTGTCTTGGCGTGACAGCCATTTCTGATGTGCAGCCATTACCGGGCATAAGCTCTGAGTCATAAACCTCGACTTAAACGCGCAACGCGCGTTGTGGTCAAACCCTAGTTTGCTTTATCAAAAAACTTCAGCTGTGAATTTTCCTCTTTGATGGCAGCTTCTTGGTTGAGTTATATTAGAAAAATGATGCCTTGGTTAGATTATAAGGGTGTAAAATAAGTGTATACATGAAAAGGTATTTTGTTTATTTTTTTCTCTTCATCTTTTGGTTTTCAGAAAAGAAGTTAAAGGCTATTCTGTGTATTTTTTTTCTCTTGATCTTGTGTATTTTTTCCTCTCCTAGGTCTATGTTATTTGCCTAGGGTGTTATATTCTATGATGTTTTTGTTCCATACATCAATAAGTCTATAATTTCATAGGAAACTAATCAAAGTGCTTTAAACTTTATATACATCTTGACTGTTAGTATTTTTGGAGCCGTATGGCTAGCACCATATGTATACCGTAGGGGCAAGGTGCATGGTTCTATTATTAACCCTTGTTATCACCTTACTTGTTGAATCTTGGTACAAACGATCTACCCAAATTACTTGTACTCTAGAAGAGTAGCCTTTTGAGAAGGAAAATACCCGGTGTGGATACTTGTAGAGGGGAGGTTTTTTTATTCACATCATCAACTCGTGCTACCAGTACGCTACCAAGGTTGTAATTCTAAACACTTATGGGGTTTTTATGATTTTTTAAGTTACTTGCAAATGGAACGTTTGTGTGTGATTGAAAACATGATTTAGATTGTTGTATATGTTTTCGCTTCCATGGACTAAAAATTTTAAAACACCATTGTACAAATCCTAACATGTCAGGTCGCAAGGCGTGTCATCGTTTGTTGATGTAGAGACATTAGAAAAATGGAAATTTAAAGTTTATCATGGGAGTGATTAGAATGTGTGTTTTTAAATTACCTAATAAACCTCGCTAAAGTTCTTTATGTTTTTTAATAAAACTTGCTGTATATGTATGTATGTTAAAAGTTGGAAATGACATTGGAAAGATATGAGTGACTTAAGTAACTTTACACAAGGGCATGTTCTTAGTGTCCTTATCATAATTCAAAATTCTTGCTTTTTCACTATTAGCCTATTAGGTATAGAAGTGATACATGAGTCATTATAATATTTTGGCTTAATTTTTTTAATCAAATTGCATGTCATAAGCTAAAACCATAGCATTCTTTATGTCATCCAAAATTAACATAGTTTCATGCATAAGTTTGGTTAGCTAGTTTCGTTTATTTGTTTTTAGTATAAACAACTTTGTAAGTTTATTTCAAGTTATCAATGAAAATCATAAAATTTCCTCTCGTTCTACACTTTATACAGATTTATTGTTAGCCACGAATTACAACTTGTATGTTTATGTTAGATTAGTTCGAAGGTCGTTTTGAAAGAGACAATATTGTTGAGGAGCACCTTGCACATGGTACGTTGATACATGTACAAGCTCCTCATTTTGATACTCATCAAACAAATTGTTGTTCATCCTTTGGATGGATCTAGGTGTACCTTTACGGAAGTAGAAGAACAAATATTCAGTAAGATATATGGTTGTGACCATAATATTTTGAAGGTTAATTTAGCCGTAAGAAGAATAAGAAAAGGAATAATAAAGAGTGCCTTTAAGACTTATCATTTGTTAATTTGTACATAAGGTGTTTGTTTGGGAATCGTGAATCACCTATCCCTTGTTAGTTTGGGACTTTCTTTTCCACTTTTAAAAAAGAGATATTTCGACTTTAAGTGTGTAAAGAGGGATCCCAGATGGCGTGGTCTTTCTCGATATGGGCATGCCTTCGGACCGAAGCAACACCATAACATATCGTTGATGTTGTGATGTTCACTTTATGAAGTCTCTTTTGAAGTAGCTACATAGGAATGAACATAGTCCTCCCTAACATTCTTTTGACTTTCAAACATTTCAAAACTTTTATCTCATCACGTCATCATTTGAGTTTAAAGTGTCATCGAATGATGTTGCATTGTGATGTTTACCGTTAAGTGAATCAACACTCGTGTATACTTTAGTTTTATCTTCTTTCCCACTAGAAATCTCTTTTTCCACATTGTTTAGAAGTATATAATTCATATTTAAAACCCTTCCCCCCCCCCCCCCGGGATTTATCGCATGACTTGAGTTTTGTTTATTACAATATTCCAAAAGATACCATCTTCATTTGAAGGGTTTTTGTTTGTAAGATATAGAAAGTGAACATACATAACCCGACTCGACATGTGACAGTGAAAACTAGTTTTTAAAAGAACCGACAAGTTATTTGAAGTTGAAACATCTACAAGTACTCTACCAGAACCCGGTTATGTTCTCTTGTATAAAGTATAAACATCTCGCCTTAATACCAAACTAAAATTAAAATTATTATATTATTATTTAACTTGGCTTGGTTTGTAGGTTAGGTTCACCCATATATCTATATAGTGGATGAAACCTGAGCGATGCGGCGGGGATATAAATATTTCTAAGACTGTGTCTTTAGCTTACTCTCCCTTATTGTGTAACTCTCATTTTGTTTTTTTATTTGATTAATGTTGGATATCAAACGCATAATAGAAAAAGGGGTATTTTGGGCCGTTATATTTTAATTTTTCGGGCGGTTTGAGGAGCAAAATCGCCTAGAAAACCAAAGCATTAAAATTTTAAAATAAATCATGAAGAAAACCGCCCAAAAAGCCCTAAAAACGCCGAGAAAATTAAAAAACCGCCCATAAAATTAAAACCACCCAGAAACGTTTTTCAAGTTTGAAATTTAAACCGAAACGTCGACTTATTCAACCTCAAACTCGTATCATAATTTATTTCTCTTTTTCGGTTACTATTCTCTCTCTCTCAATCTCTTCAATACCTCTCTTTTAACCTATTCAATTATTTTCTTTTTTTTATTTCTACATCTTTTTACAAAGAAAGGAAGATTTGAAGGTTATTAAATTGATTAAAGGTTTTTTTTATTTAGTTTTTGTCATTATATATAGATACATGAATAATTATTGTATTTGATCGAATGTTATTATGTTTTGTTTTTAGTGATTCACTTTATATCAAAGATCAATATATCATTCATATCCACGAATATTCAACATTTATTTAGAATCTTCATTAAAGGTTAGTAAATTCTAACTTAAATTTTATTATTAAAAATATAGATTAGTTTATATATAATGTTTATAAACATATAAGATATATATATATTATATACGGATATTCATTGTGTGTGTGTGTTTGTGTGTGTGTGTGTGTGTGTGTGTGTGTATAGGACAATGATCAAATGTTAACCATGTATTATTACGATAACCGTGTTAACTTTAAAAGATCAATCAAAATTATTATTTTTTTGGAATAGTATCATTATACATATACAACGTTATGTTTTTTTATGTATATGTGTAAATTCATAAGCGTAAAAAAGTTACAACAAATGTAAGTTGCACTTATCACTAAATATTTACTGATGTAAGTGTAACTTATACTAGTGTAAACTTTTTTACGCTTAATAAAAAATAATGATTTTGATTGATATTCAAAAGTTAACACGGTTATCGTAATAATAGAGGGTTAACGATTGATCCTTACCCTATATATATGTGTGTGTGTGTGTGTGTGTTAGATATTATAAATATTTATATACATGTTCTATTATACAAATATGTATATAAGTATATAAAAATATAATAAATTTATAAAAACTTTAATATATATTTAAATGAAATATGTACATATTTGTGTATTAGTATGCATATTCATTTAGGATATCTAACCATTTAAAATTATGCCCCTTCAATAATTATCTAATATAGATAAATTTCGGATTGTCCCAGGCCTATTTGGGACTGCTTTTTGAGTATTATATCTCATTAGGATGTGTATATATTTTAAAAGTTGACTATTTAAGAAAAAATGGTTTTATTTCCTTTTAACTCTTTCGAGTTTGCAGTTTATGTGCATACTTAGGGAGCTAAAGGGAAACGTTGCCGATTTTTTCTTAAACATTCACTCCTTAAAATGTATACATATGAGATATAATATTAAAAAAGTAGGTTAGGATCTACAACCTTAGAATACCTAAGCATGTTCATAAATTTCATATCACTTATTTGATTATTTTAATTTTCAGATGGAAGGTAGAGAATATTGGATGTTCAAAAGTGGATGTACTACTGAAATATATATGAAAAAGTGTTCTTGTTTTATTAAGAATGCTGAAGCTAATCAGATGAATGTTGACTCTAAATGGATTTGGTGTCCATGTGCGATTTGTAAAAATCTTCAAAGATTTAACAATATTAATGAAATAGAGTATCATTTGTTCATAAATGGTTTTATGCCTACATACACTTGCTGGTTAAAGCATGGGTAATCACCGGTTAATTGTAGGACGACATCAATTAATTTAGATGATGTGGAAAATGACAACTTAAATTATGTCAATGACGATACATATGATGGCAATTTAAATGATGACAATCTTAATGACATGTTAAAAGATTCAGACAATAATATCAATGACAATGATAAAGAAAGATTACAAAACCTATTTGATGATGCAGAAAAACTATTGTATAAAGGTTGTGAGAATTTTTCAAAATCTAGTGCTATATTAAGATTGTTTAACTTAAGGCAAAAAAACAGATGGAGTGATAAAAGTTTCACAGAGTTATTAGTTCTTTTACATGACATACTTCCAAAAGATAATAAGTTACCAATTTTGTTATATCAAGCAAAGAAATTGATGTGCCCGATGGGATTGGAAGTTGAAAGAATGCATGCATGTCCGAATGACTTATCTTATATAGAAATGAGTTTGAAAAAAGTCATAAATGTGTTACATGTGGTGAATCAAGATATAAAATAAATATAAAGGTGTTGAATATAGTGATGATATGATGAAAAATGGACCACCGGCTAAATTATTATGATAATTCCCCATTACACCAAGACTAAAACGATTATTCTCAAACGAAAGAAGCAAAATTATTACAACGGCATTCGGATGAGCTTATAAATAATGAAAAATTAAGACATGTGGCGGATTCACTTCAGTGGAGATATATTAGTAGACAATTTCCTAAATTTGGTAATGAAGTTAAAAACATAAGGTTTGGACTTAGTTCTGGTGGAATCAATCCTTTTGGAATCATAAGTAGTCGTCACAGTACATGGCCGATTCTTCTTTGCATCTACAATCTTCCAGCATGGTTATGCATGAAACGAAAATACATAATGATGTCATTGTTAATTCAGGGTCCGAAACAACCCGGTAATGACATTGATGTATATCTTTTTGCAGGACCGCTTAAAGGATGGTCAATATAAGCAGTCTCACAATGAGAAAAGTGTTAGAACACTTAACAGTTCAAATAGGGAACCGGGTTTAAGAACAAGATGCAAAGAACATAAGTAATAATGAGACAAAATTTAAGAAGAACAATATAAGGTTTTCAAGAATATTGTATATTAATTTCAAGTTCTCTTACAAGAGTTACAATGCATAATAAGTTATAAGTTACAAGACCCTGAGATACTTTATACTATATCTTACAACCGGCTATACTTGGAAAGCCAGTTGAAACAATGAAAGACAACAAAATCAATGTAGAGTCAAAATACAGATTGTCTTTTGACTAGTGACTATGACATGCCATAGCTCACATCCTAATATTATACAAAAAGGATAAAAGTACATAAAGTAGAAATTTACGGACAAAGACCTCAATGTACAGTTGCACAAGCATGAACCTTTTCACCAACTTATGCAAGTTGCTGAGTCTTCAGAGTTGTAGTGAAAAGTTGGTCAGCTTTATACAAAAGTACATTAGAGAAAAGCATGTTCTTCTAAGTCTTTGGAAGAAATCTATCTTCCCTTTATTTGGCTTCGGAAGACTTTGTCTTTAAAGCTACGGAAGACTTCATCTTTGACTTCGGGAGATTTGGTCTTTGGCTTCAGAAGACTTTATACTTAGAATACTTCTTGTGCAGAGTATAAAGCTTCTGGAGCAACTTTGGCTTCGGAAGATTTTATACTTAGAATAATTCTTGTTCTAAGTATAAAACTTCTGGAGCATCTTCTACTTGGTACTGAGTGCATGCATGTAGGAAGTCTTTGGCTACTTTGGTTGCATCAGCGTTTATAGAAACCTTACACTTTTACCTTTGATTGACAACTTAAAATGTCTTTGTAGTCCAGGTGTAAATGTGTGTGATGCTTATAAAAAGAATACTTTGAATTACGAGCTATGATTTTTTGTACAATAAATGATTTTTTAGCATACGGTAATTTGTCTGGATATAACATGAAAGGTAAGCAAGCTTGTCCTATCTGTCAAGATGAGACAAGTTTGACATGGTTAAATAATTGTAGAAAAATTGTATACGTGGGACATCGAAGATTAGCTAAATCCGATCAATATGTACTAAACTGTAAACTGTAAAAATTATCTAAAATTGTCCAAGTTGTAGCCTAAATCCGAATTGATCAAGAAAAAAGCTAATTACAAGACCACTTTAACAATATCCGATCAATATCTAGGTTGTTCATGTTTCATTGGTAAATATTGATTTTTTTATGTTGTTTATAGTTTAATAATTTAGTTCACGTGTATTGATGATTTGTTTAGTTCATTTGTGTTTTTTTGTTATATACTAAGAAATTATAATATGTCCAAATAAAAGAAACAAGGTAAACATGGGGTTGCTACTTGCCTAAAAAAATTGAAGATGATTATGATATTGTATTTGACAAAGATGGTCAACCAGTTGGTGGCAATGTGAATAAGTTTATCTCATGGATAGTAGTGAAAGCAAAGATTGAAATCCCTTATCATATTATGACGAAAGATATTGACCATCAAATATGAGAGAATTTATGGAACGATACAAAAGTAATAATTCTTTTTTCTTTTATCAATTGTTATAAGCATGTACTATTATTTTATTATATTTTATTAATATTTTTATGTTTTGTAAATATTTAGAATACGTGGCATCTTCAAGACAACTTGTGTAAATCTTTTTTCATTAAAAGGACGAAAAAAAGTCATACAAATTGCAAAGTACTCTTACAATAAAATTTATAAATATAGGCAAGACTCCTTTAGAGAAGTATAAGAGTCTTGATGAAAAACATTTAAATAAATTCATTGCTAAAAGGACTAATCCGACTTTTTTGGTATATGAGAATTAATATTTAATTGTTATTATTACTACTATCAATATTATTGTGATATTTACACATTCATTAGTAATAATTTGTTTTTTGTTTGAAGGAAAAAAGTCAAAAAGCTAAAGCAAGCGCGAAGACAAACAAAAACTTTTCTCATCTAGGACGTTTCTCATTTGTGAGGTTAACTCTTGAAAAAATTAAAGAAAGATGGTCTCAAATTTTATAAAAATATCCAGATCTTGATAATATTAAAGATCCCCGCACTAGAAAGTTTATCGCCGGTAACATGATAAAAAAACAAACAACGTGTTAAATGTCAAAGTCAACTTGAACAATACCTAACGAAATATTATCAAATATATGTCTACTATGGGAATTTTTAGGGATATGGTAATCAACAACTCAATTTCTACATTTTATTTTTGTGTGCATGTGCATATATATCTAACTACTAATATTTTTGATATAGTTTGAACCAACCCACAAGTTCACGTGACACAAGTTCCCCTCCAACGGTTACGTAAGTATTTTGTTTACAATTTACATACATATCCTAAAGGTTTTTTTATTTGGGTTTTGATCGTTTGGGTTATTACATGATAATTTGGGCTTATATTATTTAGGTTTCAGGTTGTTACGATATATTCAAAAATGTTATATTTTTAGTTTAAAAAATTTGGATTTGCAAAACTAATCAAGTGTGGGTGTGGATGTGTGTATTTTTTAATTCATGTCTAACTAAATTTATTTCTTTTTTGTTTTATTTTTTAGATTTGGAAGTAAATTAGTCGGTCCTATGTCACACAAGCGAAGATCGATAAGTTAGTCGCAAACGTCATGAAGTGGTTTCTTAAAACGGTATTTGGAAAATAGTAGCTATAGTATGTAGATTTTTATATATTATAGTATCGTAGTTGGACAAGTTTGTATTGGTATTTAGTGAAAGCTAGATTGTTTTGATTTTGACTATGTTTTAGTATTACGTGTCTAGATTTATGCAATTTAAATGTTAACTTTATATTTAATATTCGATCTTGATGCTTTTGGTTTGAATTCTATGGGTTTTAATTGTATGTTTATAAAATACTTTTGTGCCATTTGGTTTATATAATATTGTTGTGCGCTTTGATGTTGGTAACATTTTGTGCTAGTTGTGGTTTTTATAAAATTTTGGATTTATATAAAATTTCAATACTTTTTTTAATTTAGATAAAAACAATTTTCGGCGGTTGATATCTAATCTTCTGTTTCCGAGTGGTTTAATATTCATAATAACTAGGATGTATCATCTGCCCGCGTTGCGCGCGTTACGCGCGTAATTTACCACGATAATCGGGCTCAGAACGGGTGTTTGGTTGTGGCTGCTAACCATAGATGGTAACCACGTCAAAAAGCAACCAAAACCATCACACGTATTTCATCATTGCCTAAACACAGAACAACAACACACCAAACAGAATCATGTTGGCAACCACTGGGATAAATGGTCTTAGACGAGCAATAATAAAGAGAACCATTGTAACATCCGGTTTTTTTAAATCCGGACTTGTAATTATATTATAGTTATGATTAATCAACTAAGTTGAGTTTGTTTGATTGTTTAAGTATTCAGTCGCATGACTTATATGCGAATGAACTTCAGTCGCACCCCTTACGTGCGATTGAGACTCAGTCGTACGAATAGTAGGCGTATGAGCTTCAGTCGCACGGTTCAGTCTACGAATGGTTCAATCGTGCGGCTGAAGGTGAGGCGGTCAAGTTGTGCGTATGCATAAGTAGGGCGGTACAGGGGGTTCAAAAGCAGATTCTATCTGCATCTACTTCATTCCCCTGTTCTATTTACACCCAAACACCCCTGTTCTTGCCAATTGACTAGGCAAAACTCCGTTTTGGTAAGTTTTGAACATCAGGATCAATCCGGATATGTTATAAGTTGTGTAAATGGTTGAATTTGATCCAACGTGTTTTAAATCATTGAATTCGTCTGGTTCATTTCTGAATTAAAATCCAGGAATTCGGAATCCAAGTTTTGTGTAGTTTTGATGAAATAAAGGTCTGAAACCATTGTAAACGATGTGAATATGATCTGTTTTGAATATGACATGATTTGGATGGTTAAAACTTAAATTTTGAGTAAGTTTGGATCAAAAACGTCAAGAACACAGCCGATGATCCATTTCAGACGAATGGGCTCAATCGCATGCCTCAATCGTACGAATGAGAGTCTAGTCGTGCGACTGAGTGCGAATGGAGGTTCAGTCGTGCGATTAGAACCCAGTCGCCTGGTTAGAAGGCCGAATGAAAACGAATGGACACTGGGTACGAATGAGAACTCAGTCGTGCGAATGAATGGCTAGTCGTACGGCTGAAGGTTCAGTCGCATGGTTCATCCGCATAGGTCCAGTCGCATGAGTGCTCATTCGCATAAGTGTTCAATCGCATGAGGGCCCTGTTTGAGAATAAGTTTACTGAATCAAGGTTTATTGCTTTAGATATACCTTGATTAAAGGAAGGACTTGTTACCTTGTGTACGTGGATTGTGTAGACTGTGGTGAGGAAGTTGATAAGGTGAGTTCTAAGCCCTTTTCAAATGTTTGGTTTTAACATTCGGGCTAGCACACATACAAAGATAAATGAATTGAATGTTTTAGTACCAGAATTGTGATAGTGATGTTGATATGTTTCTAACAGTTTGTAAAGCTGTTAGGGGAAAAGTGGGGGTAATAAATAATTACCTGAACATTGTTAATCATTACGTGATGGTAATGATTTCAGTGGGTCAGGTAGAGTGTAAAAGATGGTCATCTGAACATCGTTAATCATTACGTGATGGTAATGATTCCAATGGGTCAGATGGGGTGTAATGATTAACGAAAATATGTTAAAACTGGTGCTAAAAGAAAGAATGTGTGGGGTGTAAATGAATGTGATAATATTGGCAATAAGTAAAAGAAATATTTTGAAATGGTAATGTGATGTAAATCTCAACAGGCCAGTTAGGGTAAGATGCCTGTGTGTGAAACTGTACAGTTTGATAGGAGTGATGATGATCACTCAGCTTTGTGAACATCTTATGGTGACGACCCTAGATGATTATTTAGCATCCTACTGGATGAGAGATAGTAACTGGTAGTTGCTAGATGTGGGCAACCAACGTTACTGGGTATGGGAAACCGGTAGTTGCTGGATGTGGGCAACCGACGTTTCTGGGTATAGTAACTGGTAGTTGCTAGATGTGGGCAACCGACGTTACTGGGTATGGGAAACCGGTAGTTGCTGGATGTGGGCAACCGACGTTTCTGGGTATAGTAACTGGTAGTTGCTAGATGTGGGCAACCGACGTTACTGGGTATGGGAAACCGGTAGTTGCTGGATGTGGGCAACCGACGTTTCTGGGTATAGTAACTGGTAGTTGCTAGATGTGGGCAACCGACGTTACTGGGTATGGGAAACTGGTAGTTGCTGGATGTGGGCAACCGACGTTTCTAGATGTGGGGAACTGGTAGTTGCTAGATGTGGGCAACCGACGTTCGGTGGGACAGGTCCAGTGGGACAAAGTAATGATAAAAGTTGAAATTATAATATTGCCAATACAAATATAACTCTTGTGTGTGTAAAGGTGCTGTTAATGTTTTAATGAAAATGTAGAACTCAACAGTTTATCTGATGTTTTGAGTATGTTGTGTGTACTAGGTAAGAAGGGATCCTCTGATAATAGAGGAAAGCAAGTATGAGCTGAACGAGGATGCTATCCCGGAGCAGTTGCTGGCATAGGATATAGGGCCTGTTAATATTGTAAATAGGGCAATGTATAATTAAATACAATTATATGTAAAATGTTTTAAAAAGTTGGGTTAATATATAATGTTATTTAAGTCTTCCGCTGTAAGTAGAAAGCTCTGATTTGTGTTTAAAATATAATCCAACTGCGTGACGTGCCTCCGGTGCCCTGCCGGGTGTAGGGTGTCACAGGTTGGTATCAGAGCAGTAGTTAAAGGGATCTAGTGTCATAATAACTAGACTTTAACTAGAAAATAGATATGCCAGCAGGGATAGCTAGATAGAATAGTTTATTAAAACAAGAGAAGGTGATGGGACTATCATGAGAAGGAATAACGAGAATAGTAAAAGTAAAGTAAACAAATAATAGTACTTGGCCAACATTATTAATAATTTACTTTACTTATAGTATTCTGGCTATATACTTACATGCGAGTACCACGTAATCCTGATCTCGTTTTAATAGGTTATGGCTGAGAGGGAAAGTGAAAGAATGCAAGGTGGAACCTCGGAAAGAAATGTTGATGAGAGCACCGAGGTGCTTAGTATGACGAGACAGCAATTCCGTGATGCAATTGCTGAGAAGGTTCGTAAAGCCTTGAATGTAGCTAGACCTGATGAAAGTAGGACTGTTGATAAAGTTGAGGGGTCTAGCGAGAGAAAGGGAGTTACGTATAGCCAGTTTAAAGAGTGTAATCCTCCATGATTTTCTGGGGCTATGGATGTGGTAGCCACCTATAAATGGCTTTGCGAAATGGAAGCCGTGATCAAGTTGAGTGAGTGTAGGGAGGATCAGAAAGTAAAGTTTACAGCCCACTCGTTTGTAGGTGAGGCTTTGTATTGGTGGGATACGATTATCCAGACGTTAGGTGAGGAGGCTACTGACAAAATATCATGGCGTGAATTTAGAAAGTTAGTATCGGATAAGTTTTGTCCGAAAGGCGAGATGGATCGAATAGAAATGAGTTTCCTGCAGTTTCAGGTGGGTAATATGTCTCATAGGGAGTACACGTCTAAGTTTGAGGAGATGGCGTGATTGGTGCCTCATCTGGTAGTTCCTAAAGAGAAGAAAATTTTGAGGTATACACAGGGGTTACCTCAGGAGGTTAGAAAGTTGGTTAGATCATCTGCTCCGAGTAGTTACCAGTTGACGGTAAACTTAGCTGCAGATATGTATCAAGAAGTTTATGGTAGTAATGTTGCTCCTGATGGGAGTAAAAGGAGGCATGAAGAACCTGGAGTGCAAAGAAGATTTGAGAATCCAAGTTTTCAAAAGAAAGGTAGGTTTGGAAGGGGTCAATTTTCGAGGAATGTCAGAAATGAGCTACCACGTTGCAGGAAATGTGGTAGGCTACATCAGGGTGAATGTATGATTGGTAGCAGGATTTGTTTTAGATGTGGAAAGATGGGACATTATGCTAATGAATGTAGTGAAGGTCCTCGTAAATGTTATGAGTGTGGAGAAACGGGGCATATTCGAAGTGAATGTCCAAAGTTGGTAGTTAGAAAGCCTGAACCGGTTAGATCGATGAAAGGGTTAGGAGAAGGGTCGAGTGTGGCTAAGGGGCGAGCATATTCTATGTCAGCTAGTGAGGCTAAAGCTTTGCCAGATGTAGTTTCAGGTACGTTTCTAGTGAATGGAATTCCAGCTAATGTGTTATTTGATTCTGGTGCAAGTGGAAGTTTTGTATCTATTGATTTTTGCCCTATGCTTGCCTGTGAAGTTCGACCATTAGAGGTAGCTTTCGTAGTTGAAACTGCTAATGATAGATCTGTGATGATTAGTAGTATGATTGATGGTTGTTATATTGAATTAGAAGGATATAGGTTGCCTATTAAACTATATCCAATGGTATTAGGAGGGTTTGATGTAGTTTTGGGTATGGATTGGTTGGCAACCCATGAAGCCCATATTGTATGTAATAAGAAGTTAATTCAATTAAGAGCACCGGATGGGAAAATGATTAATGTATATGGTGATAGAGAGGAGTCAACTGTGAAAATAATATCTATGATGAAAGCTGATAAGTTAATGAGCCGCGGGTGTGCATCTTAATATGTAATTGATTCTCGAAAGCCTGTAAGGAAGATAGAGGAAATTCCTGTGGTCAGAGATTTTAAAGATATGTTTCCAGAAGAATTACCAGGTATTCCTCCAAATCGTGAAGTTGAGTTTAGAATTGATTTGATTCCGGGTGCTAAGCCAGTTGCCAAGTCACCTTATAGACTAGCTCCATTGGAATTGAAGGAATTAATGAAGCAGATTGAAGAATTGCTAGAAAGAGGTTTCATTAGACCCAGCTCTTCCCCGTGGGGTGCTCCAGTATTGTTTGTGAAGAAGAAAGACGGGAGTATGCGTATGTGTATCGATTACAGAGAGTTGAATAAGTTGATGATAAAGAATAAGTATCCACTTCCATTAATAGATGATTTATTTGATCAGCTACAGGGGGCTAGTTGGTTTTCTAAAATAGACCTTCGTTCAGGGTATCATCATTTGAAAGTTAAGGAAGAAGATATACCAAAAACGGCGTTTCGTACATGTTACGATCACTATGAATTTTTAGTTATGTCCTTTGGGTTAACAAATGCACCTACTGCTTTCATGGATTTGATGAATAGGGTGTGTAAGCCAATGTTGGATTGATCAGTAATTGTGTTTATAGATGATATACAGATCTATTCAAAGAATGAGGGAGATCATGCCTGCCATCTTCGTGAAATGTTGGAAAGGTTGAGAAAAGAAAGACTTTATGCAAAGTTTTCTAAGTGTGAGTTTTGGTTGCAGGAAGTACAGTTTTTAGGACATGTAATCAATGCAGAAGGCATTTTAGTAGACCCTACTAAGATTGAAACAGTAGTGAAGTGGAGTTCTCCAAAGACGCCATCTGAAGTTCTCAGTTTCTTGGGTCTGGCTGGTTATTATAAAAGGTTTATTTAGGATTTTTTCAAAATAGCATCCCCGTTAACGAAGTTAACAAGAAAGAATGAAGAATACGCATGGGGACCAGAACAAGAAAATGCATTTCAAGAACTAAAGCAGAAATTAACCCAATCACCAGTGCTATCGTTGCCAGATGGAAATGAAGATTTGGTGATTTATTCGGATGCTTCTTACCAAGGTTTAGGTTGTGTATTGATGCAGAGGGGACGAGTGATAGCTTATGCTTCCAGACAGTTAAAAGATCATGAAAAGAATTATCTGACGCATGATCTGGAATTGGCAGCGGTGGTATTTGCCTTGAAGATATGGAGGCATTATTTGTATGGGACGAAATGTACGATTTACACGGATCATAAGAGTTTGAAATATTTCTTCGATCAGAAAGAATTAAACATGCGCCAGCGGAGATGGTTAGAATTAGTGAAAGATTATGATTGTGAAATACTTTACCATCCGGGTAAAGCAAATGTGGTTGCTGACGCGTTAAGTAGAAAGAATGAACACCCTTCGATCCGAGTTAAGTCATATAAGTTAGTAATAACCACAGATTTTATGCACCAGTTATGAGAAGCTCAATTAGAAGCATTGAAAGAAGAAAACGTGAAGCAAGAACGAATGAAGGGTCAAACGAAAGATCTAGAAGAAAATAGTTTTGGGGTTAAGACAAAATATGGTCGGATGTGGGTTCCGATTAAGATGAGGGAATTGGTGTTAGATGAAGCTCATAAGTCCAGATATTCTATACATCCTAGTGCTACTATGATGTACAAAGATTTAAAACAAGAATATTGGTGGCCCAGTATGAAGTTTAATATGATGCAGTATGTGAATAGGTGTTTGACGTGTCTTCAGGTCAAAGCTGAGCATCAAAAGCCATATGGTAAGCTTCAACCCTTAGAGATCCCGAAATGGAAGTGGGAAGAGTTGACAATGGATTTCATAACTAAGCTTTCGCGTACAGCTAAAGGTTATGATACTATTTGGGTCATAGTGGATAGATTGACACGTAGCGGGCATTTCTTACCAATCAAGGAGACGTATAACTCCGAGAAGTTAGCAGAATTGTTTATTCGAGAGATTATTGCTCGTCATGGGGTACCAGTATCTATTGTGTCAGATAGAGATACGCGTTTTACTTCCAGGTTTTGGAGAAAGTTTCATGAAGATATGGGTACTCGTTTATTACACAGCACGTCTTTTCACCCAGAAACTGATGGGTTAACTGAAAGGACTATCCAAACAGTTGAACACATGTTACGAGCTTGTGTTATAGATTTCGGTGGTGGCTGGGATAGTCATCTGCCATTAGTTGAATTCTCCTACAATAACAGTTATCATTATACAATTGGGAGAGCCCCTTATGAGATGTTATATGGCAGAAAGTGTAGGAGTCCGATATGCTGGGGAGAAGTTGGGCAGAAAGAGTTGGCAGTTTGGAAATTGTACAGGCTACGAATGAGAAACTGGATCAGATCAAAGCTTGGTTTAAAGCGGCTCAGGATCGACAAAAGTCTTATGAAGATAAAAGGCGAATGCATATAGAGTTTGAAGTAGGAGATAGAGTTATGTTGAAAGTATTTCCTTGGAAAGGAATTATCGTTAAGTCCTCGATTTATAGGACCGTTTAGAATTATAGAACGGATTGGGGAAGTGGCTTATAAACTAGAATTACCTGATCAGTTGCAAGGAATCCACCCAACCTTTCATGTATCACAGTTGCGTAAGTGTTTGGCTGATGAGAATGCTTATGTACCTTTAGATGATATATAGATAGATGATAAATTGAACTATGTTGAGAAACCTACTGCTATAGTAGACAAAAAGGTGAAAAGGTTGAGGAATAAAACTATTGAATTAGTTAAAGTGCAGTGGTCGAATAGAAAGGGATCTGATTTCACTTGGGAATCAGAAGATGAAATGAAGAGAGATTATCCCTAGTTGTTTGAATAGTCGGTTTCAAGGACGAAACCTATTTGAGGGGGGGGGAGAGTTGTAACATCCGGTTTTTTTAAATCCGGACTTGTAATTATATTATAGTTATGATTAATCAACTAAGTTGAGTTTGTTTGATTGTTTAAGTATTCAGTCGCATGACTTATATGCGAATGAACTTCAGTCGCACCCCTTACGTGCGATTGAGACTCAGTCGTACGAATAGTAGGTGTATTAGCTTCAGTCGCACGGTTCAGTCGTACGAATGGTTCAATCGTGCGACTGAAGGTGAGGCGGTCAAGTTGTGTGTATGGATAAGTAGGGCGGTGCAGAGGATTCAAAAGCAGATTCTATCTGCATCTACTTCATTCCCCTGTTCTATTTACACCCAAACACCCTGTTCTTGCCAATTGACTAGGCAAAACTCCGTTTTGGTAAGTTTTGAACATCACGGATCAATCCGGAGATGTTATAAGTTGTGTAAATGGTTGAATTTGATCCAACAATGTGTTTTAAATCATTGAATTGGTCTGGTTTATTTCTGAATTAAAATCCAGGAATTCGGAATCCAAGTTTTGTGTAGTTTTGATGAAATAATGGTCCAAAACCATTGTAAACGATGTGAATATGATCTGTTTTGAATATGACATGATTTGGATGGTTAAAACTTAAATTTTGAGTAAGTTTGGATCAAAAACGTCAAGAACACAGCTGTTGATCCATTTCAGACGAATGGGCTCAATCGCATGCCTCAATCGTACGAATGAGAGTCTAGTCGTGCGACTGAGTGCGAATGGAGGTTCAGTTGTGCGATTGGAACCCAGTCGCCTGGTTAGAAGGCCGAAGAAGACGAATGGACACTGGGTACGAATGAGAACTCAGTCGTGCGAATGAATGGCTAGTCGTACGGCTGAAGGTTCAGTCGCATGGTTCATCCGCATAGGTCCAGTCGCATGAGTGCTCATTCGCATAAGTGTTCAATCGCATGAGGGCCCTGTTTGAGAATAAGTTTACTAAATCAAGGTTTATTGCTTTAGATATACCTTGATTAAAGGAAGGACTAGTTACCTTGTGTACGTGGATTGTGTAGACTGTGGTTAGGAAGTTGATAAGGTGAGTTCTAAGCCCTTTTCAAATGTTTGGTTTTAACATTCGGGCTAGCATACATACAAAGATAAATGAATTGAATGTTTTAGTACCAGAATTGTGATAGTGATGTTGATATGTTTCTAACAGTTTGTAAAGCTGTTAGAGGGAAAGTGAGGGTAATAAATGATTACCTGAACATTGTTAATCATTACGTGATGGTAATGATTTCAGTGGGTCAGGTAGAGTGTAAAAGATGGTCATCTGAACATCGCTAAACATTACGTGATGGTAATGATTCCAATGGGTCAGATGGGGTGTAATAATTAATGAAAATATGTTAAAACTGGTGCTAAAAGAAAGAATGTGTGGGGTGTAAATGAATGTGATAATATTGGCAATAAGTAAAAGAAATGTTTTTGAAATGGTAATGTGATGTAAATCTCAACAGGCCAGCTAGGGTAAGATGCCTGGGTGTGAAACTGTGCAGTTTGATAGGAGTGATGACGATCACTCAGCTTTGTGAACATCTTGTGGTGACGACCCTAGATGATTATTTGGCATCCTACTGGATGAGAGATAGTAACTGGTAGTTGCTAGATGTGGGCAACCGACGTTACTGGGTATGGGAAACCGGTAGTTGTTGGATGTGGGCAACCGACGTTTCTGGGTATAGTAACTGGTAGTTGCTAGACGTGGGCAACCGACGTTACTGGGTACGGGAAACCGGTAGTTGCTGGATGTGGGCAACCGACGTTTCTGGGTATAGTAACTGGTAGTTGCTAGATATGGGCAACCGACGTTACTGGGTATGGGAAACCGGTAGTTGCTGGATGTGGGCAACCGACGTTTCTAGATATAGTAACTGGTAGTTGCTAGATGTGGGCAACCGACGTTACTAGGTATGGGAAACTGGTAGTTGCTGGATGTGGGCAACCGACGTTTCTAGATGCGGGGAACTGGTAGTTGCTAGATGTGGGCAACCGATGTTCGGTGGGACAGGTCCAGTGGGACAAAGTAATGATAAAAGTTGAAATTATAATATTGCCAATACAAATATAACTCTTGTGTGTGTAAAGGTGCTGTTAATGTTTTAATGAAATGTAGAACTCACTAATTTATCTGATGTTTTGAGTATGTTGTGTGTGCTAGGTAAGAAGGGATCCTCTGATAATAGAGGAAAGCAAGTATGAGCTGAACGAGGATGCTATCCCGGAGCAGTTGCTGGCATAGGATATAGGGCCTGTTAATATTGTAAATAGGGCAATGTATAATTAAATACAATTATATGTAAAATGTTTTAAAAAGTTGGGTTAATATATAATGTTGTTTAAGTCTTCCGCTGTAAGTAGAAAGCTCTTATTTGTGTTTAAAATATTAATCCAACTGCGTGACGTGCCTCCGGTGCCCTGCCGGGTTTAGGGCGTCACAACCATGAAGCTATCGGTTAACATAAAACCAACAGCAAAGTCTCAGATGAGATGTCTTTTATCATCAATCACTACACTACATCTTCTTGACCGCGATATGTAAAGGCCTATCTCACACGCACTGGTGTAATAAAAAACCACCTGCCACTTAAACAACACTAATTCAAAGATCAAGAACACATTCCATAAACTTCAAATAACATCTCAAGACATTAGACCTCAAATAGTAGAAATCCAAAAGGCAAAACACAACTTAGTTTAATAAAAAAATGGGGTTTACACCGACGAGCATCAAATCAGCGTGAGCAACCAAACAACTAAACAATCCAACATAGAGTGCACACCAAAGACCCATCAACCTGTTCAAAAGAAATAAGGGGCGGGATGTTAAAATCAAAATAGCTCTCAGATGTGGCCCGCACATCATCATCGAGCGAATACAAAAACATAGGGACAAAAATTGTTATCAAGCACCATAATCGAAGAGATCTCAGGATATGAACCACAAATCAGAAAAAGGAAGATAAATTAGTGTCGCGCCGCCTAAGCAACCCATGCAAGGAAAGTTCCGGTGGCGGCAGGGGCCTATAACCCTTAAGAAGGGCCGATTTCCGGTAAGACGCCATCGCAAGGCCTAAAAGAACCCAACAATCGACGCCGATGGAGACACCGACGGGAAGGTGTGGCCATAACAACCACCACATCGGCCTCCAAATGTAGACGCCAAACGGCGCACAGGAGGCAGGGAAACTGCTCCAGGCCGAAACGGGCATTGCCTCCACCGCCTCCGGTACCACCAAAAAGGTTGATTTCAAGCCAGGAACCATGAGGTTCCATAAAATGACAGCACCAACGACGATGAAGATGAGACCGTCGATTGAGCCATGGGTGACCGCCGCCTGCTCCACCTCAATCACAAAGGGGAGGCGAAGCGACAACAGAGCCACCACCACAATAAACCACCAATGAGAAAAACATGCAAGATAATCGTTACCGCTGCCGCCGCCTTTGCCATCATCGCCTTTGGTACAGCCAGCCACCATCACAAAACCCTTAAAACTCTTTCAGAGAAACATACAGAGAGATAATGGGGAGAAATCCCTTTTCTTTCCATATATAACATAAAGGGGAGGGGCAAAATGCAAAATGGAGCAAAAACTTGTGGCCAACGTAAAATCTAGAAAACCTAACTGCTTCTTTACACTCTTTTATTAATATATAGGGTAATTGCCTTTTATTTGGATCTTTTTGGGTGGTTCAGCTATCTTTTTGGGCGGTTTTCGTAACCGCCCAGAAAAATCAAATTAATTTTTGCAATGCCTCTAAAAACTGTCCAAAAAAATCATTTTCACCACCTATAAAAATAATTTTAGTGAAATTTTTTTAAGTATCTTAAAAATGGATTAAAATTATAATGTTGTCTAAAAAGTTGTATTATATAGTAGTATAGATACAGATAGATTAAGATAACATTAAATATAATAGTCGTACTTTAAATTTAATTAGGAAATTATGGAGTACATGTATTTAAAGCTTAAAAGGGGTATAATAAGAATAAATCTTATGATATTACATATTAAAGCTTGTAATTTTTCATATGTCATTATAAAATTGATGTAAAATTACAATTCTAGTCATTGTTTCTTTATTATATGGTAGTAAAGTATGTAACTTTTCATATGTCATCGTAAAATTGATGTAAAATTACAAATGTAATCATGATTTCATCTATTATATAGTAGTATAGATGATGTAATGTAATATACTTATTAAATATAAAACTAAATTTCTTTAGTTGATCATAGGTGAATTAGTAAGTAATTAACTTTATTGTGAGTGTGAAACCCGTTCAAATATTCTTTATCCAAGTCCAACAACCAGATGTTAAAAAGGAAAAACAATGATGAGTCCACCACTATTAAAGTAAAAGAGAAGATAGAAACGAGACATAGAAACCGATGTCCACGGCTATTTTTATTTTCCTATATAAGGGGGTGTTTATCAATTTTTAACTGATTAAATGATGATCAATAAGAGGTCTGAATCTTTTAAGTGTTGAACATTAAGAGATCTGAATCTTTAAGAGTTAGTATATCGATTAATTATTCAAAGACAAATGTCTGACCAATTCAGATAAGAGATCTTAACCATTCAACATTAGTATAATCCTTAGCCATTCAGAGGCAAATGTCTAAACCATTCAGACATTTGCTCACAAAACAAACAGTTTGAACATTAAGTGCTGAACCATTCAGATATCTGAACCATTAAGAGACTGAAACAAATAGCCCATAAGTCCATAGCAGTAACCCGGGCGTGAGAGTTGTGTTGACGTTGTTAAACCATGTGTAGTGGTTGTTTAGTTAAAACGACACCTAAGTGCCATATAGACAAAAAGCATTTCACCAAGGCCCCTTTAAATCAAATGTGGTGGTTTACTAGTGTTTGGACCCTTATTTATAGAGTAGTGTAGGCAAAGTTGTGTTTGGAGCCCATTAAAGGCTTAACGCATATAGGTTTGAAGCCTCGTTTAACAATTGTGTGGTTGTGTTTGGAACACTACTTGTATCCGTGTCATCATTAGCACCCCTTCTTGTCCACTATGTGTAGTCTTAACAGCATTAAACACCCCCAGGCGTTAAGAGCATGAATGAGATTGTCGTGGAACTACCACCGGGTTTAAGGAAGGTGATTGAATAAGTATACTCTATTAACATAAGAAAACATTAGCTGATAAAGTGTAATTTGAGGAAGGTAATTGAATAAGTACACTCCTACTAATGGTTGTAGATGCTTATAGTTTTATTTCCTATTGACATTTGTCATTGTTTCTTATAAATTTATATAGATTAATCCGTACAAGTGTAATTTGATAAGTTGTTAAGAAGAGAATATATCGCTACAGGAAACACTAAAGGTTGTGAATTGAATAAGAGACTTATACGTGTAGTAATTTTAACACTAGAGCAAAGGTAAAACAGAAAATTTGTGTTCACTTATTAAAAAATATTATTTAATACATAACCAAATCAAATTTAATAAATGTTAACTTTTTTCATTTTAAAGTTATTTTCTTATGTTTTATTTTTTAATTATATTTATACAGCCTGGTTTGAAGGTTAAATGTTATATTTATCATGTTCACATTATTGATTTTTAGTAAGAACCACACATTCCACCTCTCAATAGAATACTCACAACTTAGAATAACTGCTACTCAACCCAAAATATTTTTACCTGAATGCCTCTCCCCAAATGTGACAAGAAAAATAAATTTTTAAGAAGTTAAAAATCTCAAAACTCTTTTCTAAAAGTCAAAATGAGATATAAATAAGCAATCCCGACATAAAGACCGGCAGCTACAAACATAACCCACTATTGCATTTATCACCTTTTATACATTTGATCCATCAAATTTAACATACAAACAACTAATTTCATATTTCATAACCGTCATATATATTTTCAACAAACGATTACAACTCCAAAAACCGATCCACTCATACAAGTAGTATAACCGGATCCTACAAAACAATAACATACACATTCACATTCACATTCACATAACCAAACACCCATTTGGATTCTCATCACTAAACATCTCAAAAGAATCCACCGGTGGTTGCATATACGACTCATAATCCGCCCACGACACACTCATCGGCGGCGGTGCTAGCGGTGGCGCCGCCATATCAGAACCCACGTGCGAATACACGTGCGACGGCGCTGCATAATACGCCGTCGTGTAGCTGTTCGCCGGCGGATGCGCCGTGTTGTAGCTCACCGTGTACACCGGAGCTGGAGGCGGCGCGTCATAGTAAGGTGATGGGTGTTTGTACCCGTGGTGACGTGGCGGGCTCTGATTGGAGGATGATGTGGTGGCTGCCGGTGGTCGCGGTGGTGGAGGAGGAGTGGTTGATGGTGGTTCTCCGGTGAGGGTTTTGTTATGACCGTTTTGCCCTTCCTTTTTCTTTTTCTTTTTCTTTTTCTTTTTTCTTCTCCGGCGCCGGCGACGGTGACTCCGGCGACTTTTTCCGTTTGTTGTTCCTTTTTTTCCACCGTCTCCGGAGAAGCTTCTTTACTCTCCGGAGCTTCCGTCTCCGGCTTCTTCTCTTCGGTTTTCACCTCCACCGCAACTTTCCGACCACCGTTACTGGCCGAAGCTTCACCGCCTCCGGCGACGGAGTCGCTGCTTTTCGACGAATCAACCGCCGGAGCTTCTGTTTTAGTCGCCGGAGGCTTGATTTCCCCGCCGGAGACGGCAGATTCTCCGGTATTTGCTACTTTTTCAGCTTTTCGACTATGATTTTGAGGTGGGTTTTCCGGCCATAACTCCGCCGGTTTCCCTGATTTCACCAGCTTTCTGATTAAACTCTCCGGCGAGACATCTCCGGTGACCACAACTCTTTGTTGTTGTCTGTCAATCTCAATATCATGAACTCCTGCAACCAAAACATCAATATTATTGTGAAATCGACACAAAAATGACGAATGTAAAAGGGGTTAAAGAAATGAAGTTTACCTGGTAAAGATTGAAGGAGCTTTTTGACCTTACGTTTACAGCCTTCACAGTGTATGGAGACTCTTAGAACACAAGTCTGAAGAACACAAGTAGAGATGATGAAGGTGAGCAAATTAATAAAGGATAAAAGCTTATAGTAGTAGTATGATGATGATGATGGATTATGTAGTTTGATGAATTACCTTGTGTTTGACTGGTGGTGGTGATTCAGTTGAAGCCATTAGAGAGAGAGAGAGAGAGAGTAGTGTTTTCGGGGGGAGAGAGAAGAATGTTGAAGATGATGATGGAAAGCATTAAATATTGGGAGTATGGGAAAGAAAGCACTGGAAAGTAGTCATAAATCTTTTATGGGCCTAGCTGTTATGATTACGACAACACTACACATAAAACAACTATATTATGAACTTTTTATTTGTTTAAAGACGAAATAATAGACTACTTATCCTTCATTTAAGGTTGTTAAGTAAGGTGCTGTTAGTTTTTTCTGCAGGAAAACGTCTGCAGTCTGCGGACCACATCTGCAGACATCTGCAGGAGAAGAGGTGGACCAAATGTCTGTAGTCTGCAAGAAAAAGACTGTTTGTTTTGTTTAACATCTGCAGATAAACCCACACTGCCTAACAAAAATCAAATAACTCCTCTACAAACTCCTTTCCAGAAATTTCAACAGCAATTTGTAACCACATCATTTTTTTTATTAACATACAACACCAACACGTTCTAATCTGCTGAGTAATTGAACATTTTTCATCCAAGTAAACATACTTGTCTTATTAACTTTTAATTAAACGTACTTGTAGAATAATAACATACTAACCCATAATTTTGACCAAATTGATCAGTATGATAGAAAAAACTTCACAAGTCTTGAACCCTATTGTACCTCACTTGTGACAATCAAGTACCAAAAGCTTAATCCAGGAAGATAATCGGATGAACAAAAATCGCCACTAGTAAAGCGTCGGTACTCGCCGCCGGCGCCGCTACAACCACCACCACCTCCAGTGACGCATCGCAGCTCACCACTGTCACCCCACAACCTTTTGTCCACACTTGCAATTATCATCACCGTGTGTTATTCACCCCAAATCCCCAAGGAAAACGGAGATCTGATTGATTTCAACACCCAATTCGTACCCCAGAACCACAAATTGTTAAAAAGTTCGAAGCTTTATGTATGAATCGAACCATAGATGGGTGGAGTGACGTCATCAATCGCTGCTAAATTCGCCTTCTTCCCACCTACTCCGCCGTCGTACACGGTGGAAGCCGACGAGTCTTGCGGTGGCAGACTCTTTATTCCGGAGGTCCCTCGGAGGGACGGCGGACGAGGGGGGAATAGAGGGGAGGGTAGCTGCGGTGGTTGGGGGAGGGGGAGGCGGCACGGCGGCGGTTGGGAGAGGGGGAGGCGGCACGGCGGCGGTTGGGGGAGGGGGTCGACGGCGCGCCGGCGGTAGAGGGGAGGTGGGGTGGTGGTGGTGAGAGGAGAGGTAAGATGGGGAAGATGAAGATGGATTTTATGATGGAGAAGAGGTTAGAAGATCTCAGAAGTGGCAGGTCCATGTCTTCTCCATGCAGACCTCAGGAAGACGTTTTTTAATGAAACGTCTTCTAAAAATCAAACAGTCTGCGCACTCAAAAGCTCTTCCCGCGTCTGCGTGCGCGCAGATGAAGAGGTGAAGAAGAGCTTTTGACAAAAAACAAACAGCACCTAAAATATTTGTTGTACTAACAACTTGGTCCAGTGGTTAAGAGACTGTTTCTTTTAATTGGAGGTGTTGGATTCGAATCTCACTTGTGTTAAGTTGGAGGGATATCTGGGTGATAGGACGAATCTGGTCTTTATCCAGGGTTCGAACCTGACAGGGAGCATAGGACGAATCTGGGCTTTATCCCGGGTTTGAACCTGACGGGGGCGAATGTTTACCCATTTCACGGGGTTCCTGCGCATCAGGGGGGCTAGGTCTTGTGGGCGGTTGAGTAGTCGACCTTGGACATAGCCCCGAAAGAGTAGGTTTACACCCAAGATCTTAGTCGTTTAAAAAAAAAGTAAAATATGTGTTAAGGCAAAGTAGATCCATTAAAAGATAGTATTTGAATAAGTTTGTATATTTTTAAAATTTATTTATTAAAAGATTACTTGTACCATTAAAAAGATATTTTAAAAAGAATCAAACGCCTCAACGACATATACCCCTAACCAGTTTAAATATAACATATTAATAAAACTATTAAAAAGCTAACAAAAGCCTCCACGACATATATATTATTTGTTCTAGATGAGACTTAAAGCTTTCAATCAATTTTGAGTGGGTTGTTGTGTAATACCCCTAGTTGGGAAGAAGCCTCGCGATCAAACGAGGGTTCGGGGGAATGTTTTTGGTAGAGGGGTTCACGAGGCAGTAGCCACTAGTTGGTATTAAGCTGCCAAGTCAGTGTAAAATGTTCAAAAAGACATATTCAAAAGCCAAGTTCTTCAGAAGGTCGATGTCGATAGCAACAGCTAAAGGTTGCGTGTCATGATTGAAGAAAAGGAGATGTGAACCTCATCGTAAGGGGGATGTAGGTCGTCACGTGATGACTACGGAATCAACCGATATGCCACACGTGTTATGATAACAAGGATCAATGGATTAACACGTGGTTGGTGACTTAGCAATGATGCAAACCGCAACGTAAAGTTGTTGTGGGCCGCAACGTGTGTGATAGTTCAAGAGTCACAGGGGAGTAGACACGTGTCACCATTAACCGCTTGAAGGTGATGTAGACTGCATCCAATTCGTGTTACAGACCCTAACAAGTCTCAATGTTACAGACCCTAACAAGTCTCATCTTGGCCCTTATACATAGAAACTCGATTTTAAAATCTTTCCTTACGACTCTCTCTTACTCTAACTCTAGAATCGGATATTAATGCCTGCTAAACGTTTCCAAAGCTTCGGTCCGCGTCAAGTACCTTTAGGTAAGTTTTAAGTTTGATTAGTTATTTTATTCAGTTCGGGAATATGGTTTGGGGGTCATGAATAGGTTTATGCAGTGGGTAACATGGCCCTAGATTATGCATAACCTGATCAACTATGCTTAAACTATGACTAGTCATCCAAAGCTAATTTTGGTGATAATTAATCATTCCTCAATCCTACTCCTAGTTACATAACTAAGTGGTGTGTACGGATATTATATATATTTTCATAAAGGTTTTTTCGCACAGATTCAGTTTAAATGGTTATTACTAATACTAAACTACACATACAAAAAGCAAGTGTACCTGCCGTGTGATAATATAGTGTTAGTAAGAATCGAGTATTAATTCGTGAACACACTAAGCCTACTCAACAACCCTCATAACTGACTATTAGTTTTTTAACTTAGAAAATGACAAGTAAAACAAAATAACGATAAATAATATAGATAAAGATAAATTGAGACTTATGTTGATTCTTTGAGTGAAGTAAGGCTATTATCGTAATTTAGATTACACTTATGTAACTGTGACAAATTGATGGTGCGGTTAAAGATATTGATTAATGTAAAGATAGATAAAGATAGATTGAGACTTTTGTTGATTCTTTCACTGAAGTAAGGCTATTATCCTAATTTAGATTACACTTATGTAACTGTGATAAATTGGTGGTGTGGTTAAAGATATTAATTAATGTAATTATGTTAATGTTTATAAACGTGAGCCAATGCGGATTTCTCGTCTGCTAGCTCCGTAGTGACTAGGACATCATCAGGAGTAACTTATAAAACTGAATCAATCAAAGTCACTAGTAATGTAGGTAGATCTCCTGTAACCTTTTAATATACGATTTCTAAAAACCTAACTTAATGTTAAAAGGGGAGTTGATTAGGTTCCTTGCTAACATACTATTAATTTTAAAAAAAAAACATAACAATTACTATAGATTTCTCAGACTAATAAAAGAGAACTCGTAAATGATCAAAAAGTTAAGGTGATATGATATCTAATAACCATTTCTAGTTCATTAGCCATGGTTTATTATAAAGACCGGTTTCATGAATAAAAGTTAGTTAATACGTTTTTCAACCTTATATGACATTTACAATTACAAATCATAAGTTTATAACTTCCTGTTCAAATGTAGATGCTATCAATCAAAAGTTTTCTCAAGATTACCATAACATTAACATAATATAAACCACATAATTAGTTTATCACAAGTTACATAAAGTTTTACTAAATTAGGATAACAAATAAAGTTAGCTCATAATGAGCTTGAACATGACAACAAAGATAGAAGATAGTAATGAATTCATCGGTAAATTAGAACAATCAAACCGGTGATCCACTATCAATGATATTAAACGATCCCGAGCTTCTTCTAAGTGTTGAATGAACCTTCAAAACCTTCTAAGGACCTCCAAAGGCTGGGTTCCCAAGAGGGATCACCAGCACTTCACCTCCCAAAAGCTCTCTTTCAAAGTTGCAAATGAGTTCCTATTTATAGTCTTTCTGGAGTGTTTAAGCGCGGCCCCGTGCTAGTACAATTTTACGTAAAAGTTGGTCGGCTCGTACGCTCTGATCTTGTCGGGCATGACCCCGTGTTCAACAAGGCACGGCCTCGTGTTTGTGGTTGGGCACGGCCCCGTGCCTCCTAGGGCACGCCCCCATGCCTCCTAGGGTCGAGGAACCGTACTTTTTGTCCTGTCAGACTGACAAATATGGGGGTGTAGTGATTTTAGCATGAGAGTGTGTTTTAGGCTGGGTATGGTGGTGTGCCTTATGAGGCACAACCCCATGCTTGAATTCAGGAGCTTGGTTTTCTTCAATTTCTTCCTTTTTAAGCTCCTTTTGTTCATCTTGGTCTTTTCCAAACTTGAAAACATGATATGAATGATTTAAGTATCAAATCACCATTTTCAGTAAGAGTTTCTGAGATAATCGATGTGCAAATGATGTGTTTTATATTTATAATTTGGAGCACATCACTAAGCATATCTCAATGATCGGTAAGAATATAGTTCCTGTAATCCTTGTAATCAAGACCAGACTTATAACTCAATTGAGTTATCATGATTGTTTTATACGTATAGTATATATGACTGGTCAACTGGTAATCAATAAGAATGTCATAATACGCATTATGTTAGTGGGGGTATATTTGGATCCTCTTATATTTAATGAATATGAGAATCCTTGGGGGTGGATTTACTAGGCGGTAATAATTAACGAGGTGTATGGCCCTAAGACAGTATGTCCATATGATGCACCCATACCCCATGTGATGATCAGGGAGATACTGTCTATTATCGGTGAGTTGTTATGGAACCCATGGAAGGCACCAAGCCTCTGGTCGAAGTACGATGGATATTGTGACGCATACATGTCTGTTTGTAAACTGTGTTTCATCATCATCATTCACTGATGTCATTTTGAAGTATACTTGTATAAATAGTTGAAAGAGTTTTGAGCTATGAAGATAGTCTTTCTAGATGGGCTTTCGGAAGCATAGGAACTCTAAAACTTATTATTTTGTAAATTCAGTTGTAAACAATATTTTTAAGTATTAATAAATTTTGTTAGTTGTTTAATTATCAATTGTATATTTCATCTGGTTTAGCAAGTGGTTGTTACATGCTTGAAAAAAAAGAGTTTATAAGAAACATTATTTTAATATTTTGGTTTCAAGACAACATGTATTTGATTATTAACTTTAGATTTTTAAATAATTTTTAATCTACTACTATTAACTACATATAACTAGATTTTATAGGATTTGAATTATTCAACCTTTTATAATAACATTACAAGATTTTTATTATGAATAGCATATGAAAGGTCATGCCAGTATTACATATAATGATAATGTCACATGATTTTTTTAGGAAATTAAGCACCTGAAAGGTCATAAAGCTATTACATTCGATAACACGATCTTAAGATTTATCATGAAATGCAAGCACATGAGGTGTCATGCGGCTTTTATATATGCAAAGGGTTTCTGTTTCTTGGACTATATTTTGATAGGTTTTCATTTCTAACTTATTAATCCTGATGTGTTAGCTTTTAACCATTTTGGCCTCTCCATTATTTAACAGCATTCAATCGTTCACCTTTAAATTCTCTTAACAAAGTATTAAGTGATGTGGTTATGTCTTTTATGGCTTTCCCTTCGATGATCTGTTAGTCTTTGCTTGCTTCGTGACCCTTGACGAAGAAGCTCTCGCTGCAATGTTCCCCCACCATAAGAGGAACATTATCATCCACATCTTTAAGTTTAAAGTTGGTGTTCGCATAAGAAGATATGGTGTACTCACATGAAGCGTGTGCCTTTACTTTCTTCTTGTGTGGACTTCACATTCACTACAAGAAAATAGCTATTTTGTGGCGATAATTATTGTCGCAAAAAGCACTTGTTTCGTCGCAATATGTTATTTGCGACGAAATTTTGGTCGTAAAAAATTCGCCGTAAAAGATTGGTCGCAAAATGTTATTTGCGACGAAATTTGCGACGATTTATTTTGTGGGCTCCACTTAGTTTAAAAAAAGTGAAATTCTGGAGAATATCTTAGTGTTGGCAACTTTCTTCCCCTTAGTGTTTGCGTCCTTCCATCTACTTTCATAACATATTGGACATTTTTGTAAATCTTTGTTATCCTTCCCCCAAAATAAACAACAGTCGTTCTTACAAACCTGGATCGATTCATATCCTAACCCAACTTTCTTCATTATCTTCTTGGCTTCATAGTTTGACGGTGGGATTTTAGCAAGCGGAAATGCAGTTTTCAGAAATTCTAACAATTGGTCAAACGATGTATCGGTCCATTTATTGATGGCCTTCATGTGACTCAATTTTGTCAAGAAATCCAATGAAGACATCCCGTCACAACCAGGGTATAGTTCGTTGTCGGCAAGTTTCAGTAATTCAGCAAGTTCATCATTTGTATCACTCAGTGTATCTGTTGTGTTCATTGTCTCGTCGTTGTTGTCCTCTTGTGAGACATTCTCCTGACGAACATCGTTGATAAAATCATGTATTGGGTCTATCGTTTGAGGTATGACTGAAACTACCAGGGACGGAACATATGGTTCACCATGATACGTCCACGTTTTGTAAAATCGGCAAAAACTATTATTATGTATGTGACGCTCTATTGTTGGAAGAGGAAAAAAATAACTGTTATTGCAATTATTACACAGACATCGAGCCTTATTTTGACTATTCGTATAACTCTTACACCTTTCCATGAATCCTTTAAAACCAATCAGATATTCTTTAAAAAATTTATTTTCTAAAGTAGTCCAACTCTTATCAATCGTCATAACTGTGTTTATAAACAAATATTAAATATCTTAACACGTTTAAAAGTACTGAAATACAATATAAAATTTAAATATTTAATAAATTTCTTAACCCTAATTTCAAACAATAACTATAAATACAAACATACACACATCTTATATTAAGAATTAAACACCCATGTTCATAACCATATAAACACAAAATTAGGCAAAATACATACATTCATCTCATTTTAAATTAGGCAAAACACAAAATTAGGCAAAATACATACATTCATAACCATATTAACACACTAAATACATACATTCTTAAATACATACCTACACATATAATACTTCATCTCAACTAACTTAAACACCCATGTTCATAACCATATAAAACATATTAACATACTAAAAATTAAATATTTAATAAACTTCCTAACCCTAATTTCAAACAATAACTATAAATTAACATAAAATTAACATACCAAATACATACATTCTTATATACATATATACACACATGTTGTTTCATCTTAACTAAGTTAAAGAATCATTTTTTCATAACTATATAAACTTACTAACCCTAATTTCAAACAATAACTATAAATTAATATAAAATTAACACAACAAATACATACATTCTTATATACATACATACACACATATTACTTCATCTCAACTAAATTAAACATTCATATTTTAATAACCATATAAACTACAAATTAGGCAAAATTGACACAAAATTTATAACCCTAATTTCAAAATATTAACTATAAATTAACATAAAATTAGGTAAAATTGAAGTTATTACTTGAAATCAGAAGTGGTGGTGGTGGCTATGATGGAAAGGAAGCGGCGACGGAGGTGGAATAGCGGCGGTGGTACGTGAAGTAACGACGGAGGTGGAGCAACAACCGTGGAGCCTTGCGACGGGGGAGTAGCGACGGAGGTGGGGGTGTGGTGTGGGGTGCGACGGGGCCGACGGTGGAGGGAGCCGACGGTGGTGGTGGTGCGCAGTGCCGCAGTGGGGGTGTGGGGTGGGGTGCGCAGTGGGGTTGTGGTGTGGTGTTTTGTAAATGCTGAAAATCTGAACTGATCCCGAGTTATATGTGGGGTTATTTTTTGCGGCGATATGTCGCCGCAAAAAAGCAATTGCGACGAAATTCATTAATTATTTATATAGTATAAAATTTAATAGTTTATTATTATTTATTGTGACGAAAAGTCGCCGCAAATGATTAAGCGGGATTTTTCCCGCCCTTAAAAAAGTTTTCGTGATATTAAAAAAGCAAAAATAATTAATTTTTATTTATTGTGACGAAAAATCGCCGTAAAAAAGTTCTTGAATTTAAAAGTCAAAAAAGTTATTTTTTTTTGTCGTTTTGTGACTCTTTTGCGACGAAACACATGTCGTCGCAAAAAAAATGGTCGCAAAAAATCGTTTATCTTGTAGTGATTGTCTCTTTTATTTGGGTTCGTCTGCTATCAAATTCCAAACATTTTCAAGAATAAAATATTAGTTATTTAGACGCTTATACAGTTATACAACCTATAAACTAAACTCTTTATTTATCATCAAACCAACATATTTTTTGCATCTCTTAGTTGAATCATAAAGACGTTGAATATATTCACATTGGCTTATTGTTATTTAATATAAACTTAAGTATCCAGTTGTTATTAAGTCGCCTAATTTATGCTCCCCCACCCCACCAATGTAGCAAGTGAAAGCTCTATGTTGGCAACTAATGTAACAAAACTCGATGTAATGTTTATAGCCGATGGTGTGCTACTTAAAAAAGAGATTAATGTTAAAGCAGGGTCGAGTGAAGCTTTTAAACTGAAAGGTTTGATTCATCAAAAATGAGTTATAGTAGTAACGTATTTAAGAGAGAGTTATGTTTTCATGTAAAAATCAAGTTTTTCTCCATTAAATACGTGTTTTTTAACAAAACCTTTGGTTTTTCTTAGTTATGAACAATTTAAGGGTTCTAACTCATGTTTTCTACTAAAACTCTATTTCTTTTACATGAGAAATTCCAACGAGCTTCAATAGTGAAAGAATTAATACACCGATTTAACTCTTCTTTAGTTTATCATTGATAGTAAGGGAAATGGTCTATGCACTATTTTCAATTTCTTTTTGAAGTTTTATTTATTTCCTTCTTACTCGAAAGGAGAATTTTATTGTTAATTTTTGGCTTTACTTTATATAGTTCAGTTTTATTAATAAAACCCAAATTGTTTTTTCCTCAAATTAATTGAACATACCATCAGTTCTTAAAAACATGTGGCTTTTAATTGGTGGAACGTGATGAAAGCAACTTCTTCAATAATATCCACATGGCTTTGATTATTTAAGACACCACTCTAAATTGTACCATGTTCAAGGCCCATACTTTAAGGAAACAACCTAAAAGATCAAATAATATTTTTAAAAGTTCAATTATAATACATAAAATGCAAATGCATACAACAAATAGGATTGATCGACACTTTATATTTGATGTTAAATAGGGTAAAATTACACATGCAAATATAGAAGGAATGAAAAATGAAGAGGGAATCTATGCTTTCTATTAAAATCACACTAGATTATTGAAGAATTAACACATAAACAAAGGACGAATCTTTACCGAAATCAATATGAAAGTACATGAACAACAAGAACAACAAGAACAACGGAAACAAAGGGATTCCGCCAAAAACGTTTAATCACATGCAGTCTAATCGGTTTAATGAGCTAACAAACTAAACTTTCAATATTAAGGAATGAGAAAAGTTTAAATACAAAGGGAACATTATGTAAAAAGTGTGAGAAGCAATCGGTGAGTGACATGTGGTATATTTTTAAAAATGAAAGGAGATGTATTTTAGGAAGTCTAATTTATTAAGATAAAGGTGTGGGATATATTGACTTTTTCTGTAGGATTGAGGTTTTCAAACAATCAAACGATCGAATTCATCTTACATCAATTTCAATCGTTGAAGATTTAAACGTACGAAGTTTCAGCTTACATCAATTTCAATCGTTGAAGATTCAAACGATCGAATTCATCTGTTGAAGATTGCTTTACATCAATTACTTCGCCGATGTCGACGATTGATCATCAGTTTGATACGTATGAAGACGATTATATACTGTAATTGAAATAGTATGTTAATTTTCGCACCGTAATTTTGTCGTTTGGATCATCATTGTGTCTATACTGTCTGATTTCTGTGAATTTTGTTATTGATTGACATCATCATTGTGTCATAGGTATCATCATTGTGTCATAGGTATCATCATTGTGTCTTTTTGTTCGTTATTGTGTCTTTTGTATTGTCATTGTGTCTGAATAAAACAGTTATTATGTCTATACTGTTAGATTACTCTGGACATTATCTTGTTGAACATATTTTATAAATATCAGGTGAGTCTCTATATGTTGTGTCGTTTATACTGTTGTGTTTGTTATATGAATTTTGTTATTAATTGACATCATCATTGTGTCTTAGATATCATCATTGTGTCTTTTTGTTCGTCATTGTGTCTTTTGTATTGTAATTGTGTCTGAATAAAACAAAATATTGTTAATCAATTGGTTACGAACAAATATGAGTTGTGTTTTTATCTTGATTATTTGAATAGTTACAAGTCTAAGGCTGATGAAGTTTAAATGGTCGCCCCACCTCCAAGCAGGAGAGATAGGTTTGCGGAGTTAACTGGAGGGAGCGAACGAAATGAAGCAAAATTCCGTGTACCTGTTAAGCAAAAGACAAAAGGTAGGCAGAAAAGAATGAAGTCAGCTCATGAGTTAGCTATCGAACAAGCAGGAAAAAAGTTGAGAAATTGTGGGTTTTGCAAACAACCTGGTCACATTATACGCAATTGCAGTTTATATCTTCAAAACATTAAGGATAAACAAGCTTCAAGCACCTCAACAGTTGATTCTATGTTTATTTAAGAATAGGATTCATTATGTCATAAGATTAATTGTGTCATTATATTCATTGTGTCATAAGACTCATTGTGTCATATTTGAAAAGTTTTGTTTACATTTGATTTTAACGATAAAAACAAGTTACCAAAATATTATTATGTAATGTAAAGCAACATATAGCAACAAATATTAACATGCCAACACATAGCAAAATATAACAAATGCCAACATACCAAATTACTATTGTTTCAAATTAACATTGTGTCAAACTACCATTGTGTCAAACTAGCATTGTGTCAAACTACCATTGTGTCAAACTATCATTGTTTCAAACAACCATTATGTCAAACAATCATTGTGTCAAACAACCATTGTGTCAAACAACCATTGTGTCAAACAGTCATTGTGTCAAATTACTTTTTTGCCCCTCCACCTTTTAGCAGTTTTCCACTTATTTACATGTTTGCCATCGTGTTTTTTTGAACCATTGATCTATTTTAATGAGTTGATCCAATGGCCAGAATTACTTCTCACCCTTTTTAGAATATATAACCTTTGTAGCATATCCTCTCCCTTAAGGAATAACCCATGTACTCACACAACTTGTCAAAACAGACTCAAAGTTTAATTGAAACACTTTGACTTATACCTTTGACGACTAACAGAAGCAACCCAGTTGACTTTGACTTGATAATACACTACTAACTACCCATTTAAACTTTCATTATGAACTACGATTTAATTATAGTTTCTGTTGCTACATCTAAACATGGGTCGTGTATTGTCACTGGCTATGACTGAGCCTGGACTCCGTGATTCATTCCCAAACTTTGAACTTGGCTATAACCACAAAAAGATCTACGTTACAGGGTCCGGGGGGTTTAAGGCCGAAGGCACTCCGACGCTAAAGTCAGTACCAAGTATTATATAGTCAAGCATTATATATATATATTTATATTTATATATATATATATATATATATATATATATATATATATATATATATATATATATATATATGAGACAAATGAATAGAAAAGTATAGGAGATGAGGATTAGATAGAGCCTTGCCGACACAGGATGACCTTGTTGACACAGGATGGCCTTTCGACATTACAGGGAGGGGATCCATCAAAGATGAGAAGATTAGAGAGAGCCTTGTCGACACAGGATTACCTTTGTAAGGCCCCGTTCCCGGGAAGCCTCACAGTTGGTTAACCATAGCATAAAAATCAGGTTGATAGCAAAACATCGCAGCAGAAATAATTAAAACATTCATTTAATACTTAAAAACCATATCATGCTCAAATACATGTCCTTTTTAATTGTAAACCAAAACACAATTCTTGTTCATAAACTACAATAGAGATTTCATAAACAGGAATGCCATCCACATCTCCCCAAGTAGCTCCACAGTACCATCCTCAGCATCAGCACCTACCTGCCAACTATTATGCATAAAAGTCAGCTTTGCTGAGTGAGTTCTAGTTTTAAGTAAATAGTAAATATAACTTTGTCTTTTATATAATGACCACGCATACGTAATACATACATTTCATCATAATAAGCATGTTCATTATCTTTCATTCATTAATATCTTCCACTTTAGCATAAACGAGATTGCACAAAGCAAGAGCTCCATGTTGATTGACAACAAATGCCAATCCCTGTCGGTACACATGAAAACGGTAGCTAAACCCCGACAGTTGATCCACACTGCAAGGCACATAGCCTGCTCATGAATACGGATCCATCATCATACATCAGACTCATATAAGTGAAGTCTATCATAGTGCTTGCAAGACTTTTCATCATCATATGGGCCCGGGGGTAACATTCATTAAGTTCCACGTCTCATTAATATTATCTTTCACTTAATATATAATACATAACTTATTAAATACATAATATACCAGGTACTAGTCATCATAACACGTAACTGACCCTCCGCGGGACGGCGGGGGTTCGGGGGCGGCAGCCCCTGACAGCGGGGTCCTAGGGTGCAACGCCCCTGGCTGGGGCCGGGCTGCCAGGTCAGCGTGCCCGAAAATTATTCTGAGCTATTTAAATGTCACATTTTACATTAGAAAAATGAATTTTCTTGTTAAAACACCTTGAAATCCTTATCTTGAAAAGCTTATGTTTACTATGCATAATAGCCCCAAAAAAACATGGAAAAACATTTAAATAAGGGGGTCTAGAACTCACCTGGACTTAGCAATTAACTTCAATCCTAAGTTACTTAAGCTATAGTCCAAACACTCTAGCTGCATGAAAGTTAATACACAAAAACGTCATTTTCTTCATAGTTTCGCCCACAGTTTCGCTGCAGCGAAACAGCAGTTTCGCCAGCAGTTTCGCTGGGCAGCACTTCTGCTAGTTTCGCTAGACAGATTCGCTGCCTTGAGCGCCCAACTTTCGTTGGAATTTCCTAGTTTTGCAATATCTAAGGGTCAACCTGGGCATTTGCGAACATATCAGCGAAACAGTAGTTTCGCCCCAGCGAAAGCGAAACAGTAGTTTCGCTTGAACTTCTCTTAGTTTCGCTGACTAATTTCGCTGGATGAGTACTCAGTTTCGCTGGATCGGGGCACAGTTTCGCTGGATGCATATCAGTGACAAACCAGCTAGTTTTTAACCCAAAATCTTAACTTTTTACGTCCAAATCCTTGGTTTACCTTCCATGAAACCATTTCTAGCATTATTACACGTTTTCATACGTAAAAATTCGACCTTTATGTGTTTCTTTGAGACTTTTAAAACCCCAAAACCCTAGAATCCGGGTTTGATCAATAGAGAGGTTTAGAGGTCGATTCTTACCTTGTCTGTTGTTCCTTTCTTTGAGATTTGATGCACAAACACCCAGATCTTCAATCCCTTGATCTTAGAGGCTTCAAATCTTGTGTTTCTTGCACTTTCTCTCTCTACTTTCTCTCTCTATGAAATTTTGTTGTTAGGGTTGCAAATGTGGAGATGGTGGCTGCATTTGGGTAGTTTAAGGCTGGTCATGGGCCTCAATGTCTCAAGTTCATGTCCATAAACCCAAATTAGCCCATAATCCTTTCTTTCTCTATTAAATACCCATTAGTTAAGCCTACTTAGCCTTAATGACTCGTTTTGACTGTTCGGGGTGTTACAAGTCTCCCCCTCTTATTTAGGTTTCGTCCTCGAAACCTGTCAGTCGTCAAACAGTTGAGGGTAAAATTTCCTCATCTCCTCCTCGGCCTCCCACGTAGATTCTGACCCCTTTCTGTGCCTCCACTGTACTCGTACAAGCGGAACCACTTTATTACGTAAGCGCTTCTCTTTCCGATCCAGGATGGCCACCGGCTGCTCTACGTAATTCAGTCGCTCGTCGACTTCAATGTCCTCTAATGGTACAAATGCATCATCGTCTGCTAGACATTTCCTAAGGTGAGATACGTGGAACGTAGGGTGAATTCCACTCAACTCATCAGGTAATTCCAGTCTGTAGGCCACTTCCCCTACCCTTGCAATGATACGGAAAGGCCCTATGAATCTTGGGCTTAACTTTCCCCTTTTTCGAAACCTAATGATCCCTTTCCATGGCGATACCTTGAGCATAACCTTATCACCAACCTCAAACTCTATCGGTCTGCGCCTCTTATCAGCATAAGACTTCTGGCGATCTTTTGCAGCTTTCATGAATGCCTTAATCTTATCTAACTTCTTAGTTGTGACCTCGATTACCTCAAGGCTCCCCAGTTCCTTTTGCCCAATGTCACCCCAACACACGGGCGTTCTACACTTCCTACCATACAACATTTCGTAAGGGGGCATACCAATGCTGGCATGGTAACTATTATTATAGGAGAATTCCGCCAACGGTAAGTGCTCATCCCAACTTCCTCCAAAGTCGATCACACAGGCTCGTAGCATATCTTCTAACGTTTGAATCGTTCTTTCCGACTGACCATCCGTTTGGGGGTGGTACGCCGTACTAACATGCAGTCTAGTCCCCATTGAGTCGTGGAACCTCTTCCAGAACTTGGACGTAAATCGCGTGTCCCTATCCGAAACGATAGACACTGGCACGCCGTGTCGAGCCACGATCTCCTTGATAAATAGCTCTGCCAATCTCTCAGAGGAATACGTCTCACGAATTAGTAGGAAATGGGCGCTCTTTGTTAGACGGTCAACAATCACCCAGATCGCGTCGCTTCCCCTCGCCGTGCGAGGTAGCTTCGTGATGAGGTCCATTGTGATGTGTTCCTATTTCCATTCGGGGATGTCCAAAGGCTGGATCTTTCCATATGGCTTTTGGTGCTCTGCCTTCACTTGCAGACAAGTCAGGCACTTGCTTACGTACTTGGCCACATCTCGCTTCATTCCTGGCCACCAGTAATCTTTCTTCAGATCTTGGTACATTTTCGTGGCACCAGGATGAATGGAATAGCAGGTTTTGTGAGCCTCATCCATGATCTTCCCCCTCAAATCCCCATAGAGAGGGATCCACACCCGCCCAGATCAGGTTCTAACACCCAGGGTGTTTTCCCCCAAATCAGAAACCTGCCCTTTCATTCTTTCAGATTTGACTCTGTCTTCTCTTAATGCTTCTTCCTGAAATGCCTTCACTTGTTTCATAACATCAGGCGTCACGATTATCTGGCAAGCCCGCACCCGAATTGGTTCGGGTCGTCCTTTTCGGCTAAGGGCGTCAGCAACCACATTAGCCTTGCCTGGGTGATAGTGAATTTCGCAGTCATAGTCCTTGATCAGTTCCAACCACCTCCTCTGCCTCATGTTGAGTTCCTTTTGTTCGAAGAAATACTTTAGACTTTTATGATCAGTGAAGATGGTGCACTTCACCCCATACAGGTAGTGCCTCCAAATCTTCAATGCAAACACCACCGCTGCCAACTCCAAATCATGTGTAGGATAATTGGCCTCGTGGGCTTTTAGCTATCTAGAAGCATAGGCTATCACCTTCCCTCGTTGCATCAACACGTAACCCAATCCTGCATATGAGGCATCCGAGTAGACTGCCAGGTCCTCGTTCCCCTCAGGTAGCGTCAGGACAGGGGCTTGCGTTAACCTCATTTTTAGTTCTAGGAAGGCGTTCTCCTGATCAGGACCCCATTCATACTTTACGTCCTTCCGGGTCAGCTTAGTCAAAGGAGAAGCTATCTTAGAGAAGTCCTGGATAAACCTCCTATAGTAACCTGCCAGACCTAAGAAACTGCGAATCTCGGTTGGCGTCTTTGGAGATTCCCATTGCATTACCGCTTCAACCTTCGCAGGATCCACCCTGATCCCCTCGGGATTAACCACATGACCCAGAAACTGTACTTCTCGAAGCCAAAATGCACATTTGGAGAACTTAGCATATAACTTCTCGCTTCTGAGTGTCTCCAATACTTCGCGAATATGATCGGCATGTTCTTCTTCACTCTTTGAATAGATCAAAATGTCATCGATGAATGCTATTACTGATTATCCAACATAGGCCGACATACCCGATTCATAAGGTCCATAAAAGCAGCTAGCGCGTTAGTTAAGCCAAAGGACATGACGAGAAATTCGTAATGTCCATAACGCGTCCGGAATGCCGTTTTAGGAATATCTTGTTCTTTCACCTTCAGTTGGTGGTAACCAGACCGCAGGTCTATCCTTGAAAACCAGCTGGCACCCTGAAGTTGATCGAACAAGTCGTCAATCCTTGGTAGCGAGTATCGATTCTTTACGGTCAGCTTATTGAGCTCGCGATAGTCAATGCACATCCGAATGCTACCATCTTTCTTCTTGACGAATAAAACTGGAGCACCCCATGGAGAGATACTCGGCCGGATGAAGCCTTTATCCAATAAATCTTGCAACTGGTCCCTCAATTCCACCATCTCTGAAGGAGCCAATCGATATGGTGCCTTAGCGACGGGTTGTGCTCCTGGTAACAAATCAATCTGGAATTCGATTTCGCGGTCCGGCGGCACACCGGTCAGGTCTTCAAGAAAGACATCAGGAAACTCACGCACTACCGGCACGTCTGACAATTGTGGCTCTAGCGCGTCCACATCTTTTACGTAGGCCAAGTAAGCGCTACACCCACGTCTCATGTACTTTTCAGCTTTGATCATCGACACGACCTTCGGCACACAACACACCTTATCCCCACGAACCGTAATAGAACTACCATCAGGCGCTGTTAGACGAATCGTTTTCTTGCTACATACAATATTGGCTTCATAGCTAGCTAACCAATCCATACCTAACACCACATCGAAACCTCCTAAGGCCATAACATGCAACCTAGCAGGGAACTTACAATCTTCTAACTCAATCAGGCAATCCTCAATCACTTCAGTTATCTTAGTGGACTTACCAATGGCTGTTTCTACATAAAAGGGCTCGTCTATCTTCCTACTCTTATCATGCAATAAACGACAAAAGGCAGTAGACACAAAACTCCTACTTGCACCGGAATCAAAGAGCACCGAAGCATATTCGTGATCCACCAGAAACATACCTGAAACTACTTCTGGATCTGCCTTGGCCTCCTCCCGAGTTATGTTGAATGCCCTCGCCTTCGCTTTTGAATCGTCACCCCTTCCTTTATCTCCGGCTTTAACCGTTCCTGATCCTGCTGATTTTCCTTTCTTACAGTCCCTACCCTCATGTCCCATCTCGCCACACTGGTAACACTTCCCCGCCTTGCAATCCCTAGCATAGTGGCCCTCACCCCCACACCTAAAACATTTTCCAGTTCCAACTCTACACTCCCCCGAATAACCCTTTCCACACTTTCTACAAACACCTCCTCCCCCAACATTTCCCTGTCTTCCGGACTGATCTTCAACCCTCATCCTCTTCTCCCCACTCCTGAAGTTGTCACCTCCGAACCTCTTCCCATTGCCATTCTTATTCCCACTCCATCTCTCCACCTTCTTTTGTGCAGGTACTGGATCTCTTTCGTCATACAGTCTCCCAGCTAAATCCACCACTGACCTGAACGTGCCTGGTCTGGCTGCAATCATGTGCCTCCTGATATCTACAGGCAAACCCTGTATGTACCTCTTGATCTTCCTAGTCACAGGTGTCACCATGTCTGGGACAAGTCTTGCAAGTTCATTAAACTTGGAGGTATACTCTCGATGAGTCATGTCCCCAGCCTCCAAATGCAAGAACTCCTTTTCAATCTTGTCTAATTCTCGATGAGGGCAATACTCCTCCAGCACTAACTCTTTCAGCTCAGACCACCTCATCTTGGCTATCGATCGCTTCCCTTCAGCCTGGACAATATTGTCCCACCAGCACAATGCTGAGTCGACGAAAGAATGGGTGGCGAACTTAACCTTCTGATCTTCGCGGCATTCACTAATTTCCAGTACCGCTTCCATCTCTCTGATCCAATGATGAGCGGCAGTAGCATTGCCGTTACCGTCGAAGGTCGGGGGCTTGCACCTCTGAAATGCCCCATAGTTGCACCCCCTAGTTGTCTCCCTCTCAGCCTCCTCATCACTGTCGTCGTCATGGATTACCACCTTAGGGTTTGATGGCTCCTCTTCAGATTCCTCCGTCCTCCCAGTGGACCTTCCAGAATTCTTTTCATTTTCCTTCTCCTTCCTATCAGCTTTATCTCTATCCTTGACTGCTTTAAGCACCTCATTCACCACCGAGGGTAAGACATCTTGCATGACATTGTAGACTTCATCGGCGATGGCCTCCTTCACAGTGGACTTGAGTGTGGCTGATCCCTCGCCCTCTGGTTGACTATGGAGGTCTGACTCCTCGTGAATAGCCTCGGGAGCCTTAGCTTTGCTCCGGGTGACACGTGACGTAGTAGTACGACCACCTCGAGGACGTCCACGTGTAGCCTTTGCAGTTTTCCTACCCGCCATATCTAATTCCTATAAGATTTAAACACCGAAATGGTCATTCAAGTTAATTGCTTAGATCATTACAAGTATGGTAAGTCCTTAATTACAGTGGCCAAGTGTGATTAACTACTTACCTTACCCTCCTGTCCCAAGCAATCACTATCCTAACACATGTTAGTGTTCAAACCTACACGTATAGTAAACAAATAGCACACACACGTATTGCCAGTTTACATGAAATATTTTACCTGATGGCCCGTAGCTACTTGGGTTGGCATCCTTCATTTGGTCCCATTCTCAGTTTAAGTTTAGCTTTGAAAAATGTTTTACCTATTTCTCTTAAACTTTGGCTCTGATACCAACTTGTAAGGCCCCGTTCCCGGGAAGCCTCACAGTTGGTTAACCATAGCATAAAAATCAGGTTGATAGCAAAACATCGCAGCGGAAATAATTAAAACATTCATTTAATACTTAAAAACCATATCATGCTCAAATACATGTCCTTTTTAATTGTAAACCAAAACACAATTCTTGTTCATAAACTACAATAGAGATTTCATAAACAGGAATGCCATCCACATCTCCCCAAGTAGCTCCACAGGACCATCCTCGGCATCAGCACCTACCTGCCAACTATTATGCATAAAAGTCAGCTTTGCTGAGTGAGTTCTAGTTTTAAGTAAATAGTAAATATAACTTTGTCTTTTATATAATGACCACGCATACGTAATACATACATTTCATCATAATAAGCATGTTCATTATCTTTCATTCATTAATATCTTCCACTTTAGCATAAACGAGATTGCACAAAGCAAGAGCTCTATGTTGATTGACAACAAATGCCAATCCCTGTCGGTACACATGAAAACAGTAGCTAACCCCCGACAGTTGATCCACACTGCAAGGCACATAGCCTGCTCATGAATACGGATCCATCATCATACATCAGACTCACATAAGTGAAGTCTATCATAGTGCTTGCAAGACTTTTCATCATCATATGGGCCTGGGGGTAACATTCATTAAGTTCCACTTCTCATTAATATTATCTTTCACTTAATATATAATACATAACTTATTAAATACACAATATACCAGGTACTAGTCATCATAACACGTAACCGACCCTCCGCGGGACGGCGGGGGTTCGGGGGCGGCAGCCCCTGACAGCGGGGTCCTAGGGTGCAACGCCCCTGGCTGGGGCCGGGCTGCCAGGTCAGCGTGCCCGAAAATTATTCTGAGCTATTTAAATGTCACATTTATATTAGAAAAATGAATTTTCTTGTTAAAACACCTTGAAATCCTTATCTTGAAAACCTTATGTTTACTATGCATAATAGCCCTAAAAAAACATGGAAAAACATTTAAATGAGGGGGTCTAGAACTCACCTGGACTTAGCAATTAACTTCAATCCTAAGTTACTTAAGCTATAGTCCAAACACTCTAGCTGCATGAAAGTTAATACACAAAAACGTCATTTTCTTCATAGTTTCGCCCACAGTTTCGCTGCAGCGAAACAGCAGTTTCGCCAGCAGTTTCGCTGGGCAGCACTTCTGCTAGTTTCGCTAGACAGATTCGCTGCCTTGAGCGCCCAATTTTCGTTGGAATTTCCTAGTTTTACAATATCTAAGGGTCAACCTGGGCATTTGCGAACATATCAGCGAAACAGTAGTTTCGCCCCAGCGAAACTGTAGTTTCGCTTGAACTTCTCTTAGTTTCGCTGACTAATTTCGCTGGATGAGTACTCAGTTTCGCTGGATCGGGGCACAGTTTCGCTGGATGCATATCAGTGACAAACCAGCTCGTTTTTAACCCAAAATCTTAACTTTTTACGTCCAAATCCTTGGTTTACCTTCCATGAAACCATTTCTAGCATTATTACACGTTTTCATACGTAAAAATTCGACCTTTATGTGTTTCTTTGAGACTTTTAAAACCCCAAAACCCTAGAATCCGGGTTTGATCAACAGAGAGGTTTAGAGGTCGATTCTTACCTTGTCTGTTGTTCCTTTTTTTGAGATTTGACGCAAAAACACCCGGATCTTCAATCCCTTGATCTTAGAGGCTTCAAATCTTGTGTTTCTTGCACTTTCTCTCTCTACTTTCTCTCTCTTCGAAATTTTGTTATTAGGGTTGCAAATGTGGAGATGGTGGTTGCATTTGGGTAGTTTAAGGCTGGTCATGGGCCTCAATGTCTCAAGTTCATGTCCATAAACCCAAATTAGCCCATAATCCTTTCTTTCTCTATTAAATACCCATTAGTTAAGCCCACTTAGCCTTAATGACTCGTTTTGACTGTTCGGTGTGTTACAACCTTGTCGACACATGATGGCCTTACGACATTACAAGGAGGGGATCCAGCAAAGATGAGTGAAGATTAGAGAGAGCCTTATCGACACAGGATGACCTTGTAGACACAGGATGGCCTTGCGATATTGCATGGAGGGGATCCAGCAAAGATAAATGAGATTAGAGAGAGCATTATCGATACAGGATTACCTTATCGACACAGGATGGCCTTACGACATCGCAGGGAGGGGATCCAACAAAGATGAGTGAAGATTAGAGAAGAAACTCATACTTTAAAGGCAGAATGGACAAGTTTGGTGGTTTCTAGGCAGAAAAATAGAATGCCTTTAAATGAGAGGTTTGCCTCTTATTTATAGAAGTGGAATCCTCAAACCCTAATGGGTTTGATTAATGTAGGTTGGACCAAGCCCAATGAGTTTTTTTGAGTGGGTCCATGTGCTTGGCCCAGTAGAGATTGATGTGAGATAACTCCATCCTTTGGAGTATTGAGGTTAAGTCAGGTTGGAAAGGCCATGCGATGCATCCTAAGGCAATGCCAGGTTGAGTAAGGCTATGCGATGCAGCCTAAGGCAATGCCAGGTTGGGTAAGACCAAGCCAAATAGCTTAAGGCAGGACAACACATGATAAGGCAAGGCCAGGTTATTCAAGGCCATGCAAGGTAGCTCAAGCTTGTTGGAGTGTCTGATAAAACAAGATAATAATGAGTAAGACCAAACCAAAAAGTAGCAAGGAAAAGCACATCTGCTAATGCTAGAGTATGTATGGTAGCTTGAGGTAAAGTAACACATGTTAATGTAGGGCAGAGTAAGACCAAACTAATAAATTATAAGGAAAAACACATTTGATAACTTTGAGGCATGGCAGGTAGCCCAAGGTGCCTCTCCATAGCTATAAACCTGCTTACATCATCAGCCCCCCAGTCTAGTGTGATGTAGTTGTAACTTTATTAAGTTTTAATGAAGTTTACACTAGACTCATAGTCTTCATTATCTTTGGTGTTTTGGTGAGCTTTAATCATCAGATGATAAACCTCAATAGGATGGACTTGTGCTTGATGAGTTTTGTAGTTTGTTAATGTTGAAGCTAAAAAGCTTTAACCGAATGAGGTAAAACGTAATGAAATTCAGTTGGGTGAGCTTCTATGATGGTTGAATTTGAACTAAAGTGGGCTTTCATTTTGCCTATTAGAAAACATAAGAGCAATGTCCTTGCTTGTTTTATGATGATTTGAACTATTATGATATGGATGTGCATGCCTGACAATAACATTGTAATCATGTGTAGTACCTTATCTAATTTGGGTAGATTTGAGTCATTGAGAGGGTAGTTGTAAAACCCTAGGTGAATCCCACATTGGTCGTGGACAGGAGAGATTCCTGATTCATAAGGAATGTCCTGCCTCTAATATCATCTACGCGTTTTGGGCGTATTGGCTGTTGATGAGAGGATAACTCCACAGTTAAGTGTGCTAAGATGGTAGCAATCCAGGGATGGGTGACCTCCCTGAAAGTTTTCACCCGGGCAACCAAAAGCTAATCTGTGAGCTCCTCGTGGGCAAAGCGGACAATATTGGTGGTATGAGGGGTCGGGTGTTACAGTAGTTCTTATGATTACTAAGATCTCTACTCTGTCAGGCTTCGTGAAATGCTTTGGATCGAGGATGATTCAATCAACCATGATATTGTTCCTCATTCATGCCTTACTATTTTGTTCAAGTCCTTGATATTGATAATGAATTAGATTTGAACCAAGACTATCAACACGTTTGCATGCGATGCAATCACACCTGTCTTACAAGAATTCCAAATATTAAATCTGGTAGCAATACGATTGGCTTTAGCTTATGGCCAGTCAAGGTGGCATGTGCTTCAGCTAGGTAAAAAATGATACAATGTGACTTGACTTGGCCTTCTGGTTGGGCGAAATGACCTAACTTTTGGGTTTGCCTAGGCAAGCTATACTGATTGAGTATTCTACCCAAGCAAAGTTTAACTAATCATTAAGGGTTATCGTCATGAACATGTAAGGAAAGGCTGTTAATTGCCATGCTTTCATCAAGTAGGAACATGGCTAAGAGAAGGCCTTCAGACTCTTTAGCATTATGTTTGTGATCTTGAACAAGTAATGAAGGTTTGGCCATGGCATACATGTTCAAGATAAGTTTGGTCAAGACATGTGTAGGCATGGTAGTTTTGGTGATAGTGGTTTGGCCACTACAATACCTTCATTCATTATTAGAATAAGACTAAACCAATTAGCTGGAGTTGTATTCTTTTAGCCCGCTTAACCTTTACATGAGTAGGACATGGCTGAATCTCATGGAACTGTATTGTTTTAGGTCGCCCAACCTTTACACGAGTAGGACATGGCCGGATCTTATGGGACTGTAATGTTTTAGGTCACACAACCTTTACACGAGTAGGACATGGCCGGATCTCATGGGTTTGTATTGTTTTCCACTGATGCTTTGTGTTATAAAATTCCTAAAAAGGTTAATATAGTAAGTTTTGTATTCGTTAATTTAATCATCAATGTATCCAGCAGCCCAGATAATGATATTTGTTACGCATTAACACCAGTGATATGATACCATGATGGTCGTAGTTCATTGTTTTTGTGACATTGTTTAGAAATTTGAACTTATCGTGTGCTCTTCTGAATATCTTTACGAGAATATAAGATATATGAAGTTCCATTGTTGTTATATTCTTCTTGAGCATGAGCATTAACTCTTGTCACATTGTCAACCATGACTAATAACTTTTGACCAAGTTGGGTGGTTTTAACGCCTACCAGGCACGGTGATATGGGCTCTTGTCAAACAAGATGAACACAAGATGACTTGCACTGTTGCAAGGTGAGGCACCTTGTATTGTTTCCAGGTAAGTTGACTTTGATGTTAGCTTGTTAAACTAATTTGTGCGGGCTTATTAGCCTTTTCCTTTAGCATATTTGGCTTACGATTAAGCCAGATGACCTGGTGCCCGATTGGGAAAGATGGCTTGGGCATTTTCCATGAAGGGTGGCTTTGGCACATGCCATAAAGATGGCCAGAACACTTGCCATGGAAAGTTGACAAAGCTTATATTAGGCAAGGTAACTTGCACTCCACCACGTGGGTGACATACTTGGGCTTCTTTGAGAAAAGGCTTGACTTACGCTATGATGAGGCAAGGTTTCCTGACTTATGATTTTCCAACCATGGTAGCTTGGGCTCTAGCAAGATAAGGCGGCTTGAGCTCTACTCAAACAAGTTGAATTTGGTGTCCGTTTGGAGAAGTGACCCAAACTACGACATGGAATGCAATAATTGAGTCTCGGCCAGGTAGGGTTACTTAGCCTTGTGTTTTGGCCCATAAGTTTCTTGGCCAGACCCTTAGCTAAGCAAGGTGACTTTTACTGGGGACTCTTGCTTGATAAATTAATTTGATTTAGGTTATTTAGCCGAGTAAGTTCATTTATCTTGGAGCTTTGGCATGAAAATGTAGCTTGAGTTTGACATCTAACAAGGTTAATTTAACCTTGACTTCTGGATTTTGGCAAGGCAAATTCACTTTTCTTGTATCACTAGTAAGGCGAGGTGTCCTGGCTTGGGCTTTGACTAGGCCATTTCAATTTCACCAAGTAGGCGTCCAGACGATTTAACTAAGGCTTTGAATAGTAAAATTGGCTTGAGCCTCACCAAAATAATGAGTGAAGAAAGGCTTGAGCCCTCTGGCAAGAACCCAATTTTGATCACGTAAGGTGAATGTCTCTAAGTTAAGGCAAGTGGCTTGATTTTTGGTCATGTAATACAGCTTGCGTCCTTTCAAGAAAAAAGATTTAGACTTTGGCCATGCGTGTTTTGGCAAGACATGAGCATACTGGGATTTTGGCCAGGCAAGTTTTGGCAAAGCCAGAGGAACGACTTAGAATTTGGCCAGAAGATCTAGTTTGCGTTTTTTCGAGGAAAGGATTTTTCTACCACCTTTTGAGATCTTCCCTTGAAATACATGTTAGAGAAAATTGACTTAGCTATTATTAAGCAAGATACCTTAATTCGAAGTGGGAATGATTAAGCAAAGCTTGGGTGGGTTCCTTTTTCATATTTGCTTTTAATTTAAGGATGACAAGGGATATCCCGAGTAATGGCCAGCTAGCATAAGCATAAGCCTGATCTAGGAATGATATGTAGTTTAGGCCTTGAAAAGACATGGAGGTCGGGCCACGAAATGTCATAAGTGCAAGGTATTTGAGAGACATGACGACCAAGTATCAGAAAAACATGAAGGTCGGGCCTTGCAAAGGCTTGAGTCCTAGTCTTGGGAAAGTATGAACGTCGGGTTTTGAAAAGACATAGAGGTCGGCATCTGAAAAGATTTGAAGGTCGAGTCTTGTGAAAACATACAAGCCGGATCCTGAAAGACTTGAAGGCTGAGTCTTGGGAAGACATGCAGGCCAGGTGTTGAAAGACTTGAGGGCTGAGCCTTGGGAAGACATGCAGGTCGGGCCTTACGAATGCTTGGAATTCGTGCCTTACGGAGGCTTGGAGGTTGGGCCTTGCGGAGGCTTAAAGGCCGGGCCTTGCAGAGTCCTGGAGGTCGGGCCTTACAGAGACTTTGGAGGTCGGGCCTTGCCAAGGCTTGGAGGTCGGGCCTTGCCAAGGCTTGGAGGTCGGGCCTTGCGAAGGCTTTGGAGGCCGGCCCTTGTGAAGGCTTTGGAGGTTGGCCCTTGCGAAGGCTTGGAGATCGGCCTTACGAAGGCTTGGATGTCAGGCCTTGCAAATGATTTAGAGGCCAGGCCTTGTGAATGCTTGGAGGTCGGGACTTGCAAATGCTTTGGAGGTCGGGCCTTGTGAATGCTTGGGAGGGGGCCTTACGAATGCTTGGAGGGAGGCTGGGGCCTTGCGAAGGCTTGGAGGCCAGAACTTGCAAATGCTTTAGAGGTCGGGCCTTACGCATGCTTGGAGGTCGGGCCTTGCGAAGACTTAGAGGCCGGGCCTTGCGAAGGCTTGGAGGCCGGGCCTTGCGAATGTGTTAGAGGCCAAGCCTTGCGAATGCTTTGGAGGCCAGGCCTTGCAAATGCTTTAGAGGCCGGACCTTGCAAAGGCTTGGAGGCTGGTCTTGAAAGACCTAGGCTTGGGTTGTGGCCCGATAGAAAAAGAAGGTTTTAAAAAGGCTTGCCTTTTTCCAGTTAAAGAATATGTGGTTTACCTTGGCAGGGTAATGCTAGCCCCTGGCCAAATGAGAGATGATTTTTGCCATAGATAGTCAAAGTGATAAGGACTTTGGCCAAAGAAGATGACCTGACTAGTCTGCCATAAATAGTCAAAGTGACAAGTACTTTGGCTAAACAAGATGACCTGACCAGTCAGGCTAAGAACATGCTTGGTTGTTTTCTTATTGTAGGTAGGTGATAACCTGCCTTTGGTAGGAGTGGTCTATTATTGCTCTGCCTTTTATACTAGTAATGGTAAGTGCAAAGTTTGAAATATTATTTTGTAGCTTATAGCTCTCTACATATTATTAGAAAAATGTTAGAAATGAAAAGGGATGCTCTACACCCTAGGTATAGAGTTCAACCCTTGTTTTTATCAAAATTTTGTCTCTATGCTAAAACCCAAAGTCTTGGTGAACATAGGTGTAAACACAAATCTGGATGTCCAATATGCTATACAAAGACTACAGATCTTGTCATTTTGTCTAGAACGCAGGGCATGAGCATTCATGCAGATTGATATTTTCGGGCCCATGATGGCTACATCCAAATCTGGGTCGTGTATCGTCACCGGGTATGGCTGAGCCTGGACTCTGTGATTCATTCCCGAACTTTGAACCTAGTTGTAACCACAAAGGAGATCTACGTTACAGAGGTCAGGGGGTTTGAGCCCGAAGGCACTCCGACGCTCAAGTTATTACCAAGTATTATATAGTCAAGCATAAGATATATATATATTATATATATAAGTATAGAAGATGAAGATTAGAGAGAGCCTTGTCGACACAGGATGGCCTTATGACATTGTAGGGAGGGGATCCAACAAAGATGAGTGAAGATTAGAGAGAGCCTTGTTGTCACAGGATGACCTTGTCGACATAGGATGGAGTTGCAACATTGCAAGGAGGGGACCCAGCAAAGATGAGTGAAGATTAGAGAGAGCCTTATCGACATAGGATGACCTTGTCTACACAGCATGGCCTTGCGACATTGCAGGTAGGGAATTCAACAAAGATAAGTGAAGATTAGAGAAGAAACTAATAATTCAAAGGGAGAATGGACAAGTGTTGTGGTTTCCAGGCAGAAAAATAGAATGCCTTTAAATGAGAGGTTTGCCTCTATTTATAAAGGGGGGATCCTCAAACCCTAATGGGTTTGATTAGTGTGGGTTGGGCTAAGCCCAATGAGTTATTTTGATTGGATCCATGTGTTTGGCACAGTAGAGATTGACGTGAGATAACTCCATCCTTAGATGTGTTGAGGTTAAGTCAGGTTGTCAAGGCCATGCGATACAGCCTAAGGCGATGCAAGGTTGGGTAAGGCTATGCGATGCAGCCTAAGGCAATGCCGTGTTTGGTAAGGCCAACCCAAATAGCTTGAGGTAAGGCAACACAGGATAAGGCAAGGCAAGGCCAGGTTATCTTAGGCCATGCCGGGTAGCCTAAGTGTGTTGGAATGTCTGACAAGATAAGATAATAACGAGTAAGACCAAACCAAAAGTAGCAAGAAAAAGCACATTAGGAAATGCTAGAGTATGCATGGTAGCTTGAGGTAAAGCAACACATGTTAAAGCAGGGCTGAGTAAAATGAAACCAATGAATTATAAGAAAAAACACATTAGGTAACTTTGAGACATTGCAGCAATGTTTTCAGAACCGGATCGGACGTCGAACCGGACGCCTTACTGGTTTGGTGGTCGGACCGGATTTAAAAACCGGATGACGTCATAATTATATATATAGTATATTATATATATAGTTATATATATAATCAAATATAAGTAATTTATATATGATTTATATATGTATTTTATAGTTATATATAAAACTTAACTATATTTGTATATATAACACACTAATTTATGGTTCAACACCCCGTTTTTACCCAAAAAAATAAAAAAAAATACCAAAATCCGGCCCGAACCGGTCCGGTTTCCCAGTCCGACCACCGGTTCGGGACGAACCGGCCGGTTCGACCAGACAAAAACGAATCATAGCTGACCCATACCGGCCACCGGACTGATCCCCGGTCGAACCAGTCGGACCGGCCGGTCCAATCCGGTCGTGAAAACCATGCAGCAGGTAGCCCAAGGTGCTCTCCATGACTGTAAACCTGCTTACATCATCAGTTTTTATATTTAAATGATACTTATTTTTCATTTAAAACATTAGAGTTTTAGGTTGAGTTAATCTTTGTTTCATTTCCATTGAACTTAACATATACCAAATTCGTAAACTTAAAACTTGGTTTTCATTGAACTTAACATCTACTGCATCACTGCATTCCTAAAACTTAAAAATGATTTAGATGTATTTACATTGAAATTAATTTTGTTTCCATAGAATAGTACTTTTAGTTCACTAAAAAATTTTATTCATAACTTCATAAAAAAAATTAATAACGTTTTTTAGTAAAAAGCTATGCATAATTTCTTTTTTATAATATAATAATAAAGGATTAAAGGTCTTGTGCAGAAAGTTAAGCTTTCTGAAATGATACATCTTTAATGAATTTTAAAGTTTAAGTATAAAATATCTTTCGTATTCAAATCTAGTTTTTGTTATGTTGTGTATCACTATCTTTTGTTGTATCCACTCACTAATTGTTTTGCTAAGTTGGAATTTTCTTCATGAGAGTCATTTACTGATTTACAAAGTGTTTTTCAGACTAAAATAATGCAAACTACCATTTTTCGCATTTCTGAAAACATAATGTTGTCAAATCCCTTAACTAGTTGAGAAATTTGGGACATCATTAAATGTTTCATTAGTGAAGAAATCTATAAAAAAAATTTATCATAGAAAGTAACACTTCATGTCACTGACAGTAACAAACAACAATGTTATAAGCAAAGATCAGCAAGGTGCAGCCTCCTATACCCTACCACAAAGATGAACTCACTTCTCTGCAGCTACTTCTTACCTCACCACTGACTCCAGTTAGCACTTGGGTACTGGAAAGCTTCATCATCACTCGCGCAAAATCTCTATGAAACATCGAAACATCTGATGCATATTGTCTGACCCAAGTTGCAGTTTCTTCACCAGCCATTAGCTGTTGATCTACAAACAGGATTCCCTTGCCCTGCAAAAGACCTCGGTAATACAGAATCCCAAAACCTGATCCTCTTCCTTCATAGTCCATCTTCATGGATCGTTCTTCGCCATTTTTCGATGATGAACTTGTAAATGGTGATGGGGATGCTGCTGGAGATGCTGATGGTGATGCTGTGTGGGCTTGAGTTTGGTTGTTTGTGCATACAGATCGTAGGAGTTCGACAAAGTCAGGATCCATAGATGGGTCGGGCTGATCGGTCCCACCAAATTTGTAAAGTCTTCTTTCAAAGAACTTGCAGTGAATCATCCCAGTACTGTGAGCACCTGAAAACAAATCAAATCCTTAGGTGTCATGCAACAATGATGCAGACAAGAGGCAGGCAGCAATAGCTACAAACTTACAATCGATTTGTGTTTATTTTACACTTAACAGGCTGAATTAATAGATCTAGTTTAAAAAAGAATGTTCAAATGTTTGGAAGTTCCGTAGAATGTTGTTTAATGCATACAACCTCCTACGCCGTTTTATAAAAGTTCAGATTATTATTATTATTATAGCATAATCTCATAAAAACTATGTTAATGCGCTATAAATTTATAGTGTTTCCATGTCAACCCAACTCATTTCACCAGTTACCCAACCATTCCCTTTGACCTTCTACCCTACCCACCCGATCACCCCATCTCACCACCTATAGCCCAACCAAAAAGAATATAATACAGGAAAAGAAATGTAGGATGGATTTATAGAGGCTGACTAATGAAATTAACCAAAGACCATGATGCACCAGTCCAAGGGTTGTTTGGACATCTTATTAACCTTAAACTTGGTGTCTAGCAGAGATAAGCATTGAAGAGTGAGTTCTAAGTTAATCACTGTTTTGAAATTGTAAACCTGATTACCATGTAATGCAAGTTCAATTATGTGATATCCTCATTTAAGATAACTAAAGAACAATAGCACTAATTCGGTTATTCCAATAACTATTCATTGAAGAACAGTATCCAGCAAGCCATAGGATTAAGTTTCTCATAGTAGAGTGGTAGTACTTTGGACTGGGAATTAGAAAAACACAAAGAAAAGGAAGACAGTAGTTCTCCAACCAAAAGATACCATGAGCATATGATCAATTCATACCTAAAAGAGTGACTGTTTCTTTTTCAGTAAAACCCCTTGACGCAAATCTCGCGATGGTTGTAGGAAGATCATCTAATGGGCTAGGAAGCTCATATGAAATTTCAGGGTAAGAGTGATCGCTGTCTTTCCTACCAGTGTGTACAGGATAATATGGTCCACCAGCCTAAAAATACAAGATCAAATATTAGTAATCAAGATACTACTTTAAAGTTAAATTCTCTTAGATCTCTGAAGCAGCAAAATTGGAAAGGGAAAGAATTGAGAGAGAATACTAGTTACCAAAACCACACTCTCGCGAGCAGCCACCACAAGAAGATCAGCACAAGAAACCACACCAGGGCAAACATTTCCAATTCGGACTTGATGAAGTCAATGTGATCAAATCCCCTCAAAGACTGATTGGGTAGAGTGTCTTTCTCACTCCCCATAAAGACAGTACGATCCAAAAGCACTGAGGCATCACATCCCTACATCATAAAATTCGCTAAAAGCTGAAGTCTTACCACAATACATGTATCTATGTCTGTATGTCTACATAAATGTGTATTGAACATACATAAACGCAAGAACATACATTGGGCACTCAAGTATACATAAGAATATTTATGTACATACACACATACACACGTATGGACCTATATATTATACCTCCTCTGTCTCAAATAACTCTTATATACCACAATTTCCTTGCGAATGGCCACTTTCAACTAGTAATGTGCGTAATATGATCAGACGATACTGTAAGAAGTTACAACTGGCACCAAAACCTAGATCGGTGGTGTTAATGCGCAATAACAATACAGAACATCCTAATCACATCAAACTAATCAAGAACCAACCATTCGTGTCACATGAACAAAATCCTATTGACATCAAACATAATTCGAAACAACACGACATCAACACATTTACAACGATCGATCTAAAACCACAACAAGTTAGGATTACAGATTCACGTACATCGATCAACATTTAACGAACAGAAAGAAAAAGCCGTATCATATGCAATCGACAGCACTGTTAGCAACATCAACAGAACTACGTACAGAAGCATGCATAACTAACCTGTACAAAGCAATCGTGAAAAACCAGGCGAAGGATCGCCGGAGCAACAGTGGAGTTCCGATCGTGGATCCGGCGAAGCGTTGATCGGATGACGTGGAGCGCTTGAGGGCACGATTCTCGATAGTAGTCATACTCGAGCGATGAATCAGCAGGGGAAATCAAAGACACAAGAAGACAGTATCCGATTAGAAGAAGATGAAGAAGAAGATTAGTTTTACCATCGTGTTTCATGGCGGATCAATCAACGGAGCCCTAGGTAGGTTTACACTCTGCAGTGACGATGGTTTTGAGCAGTGAAGATGAAGAAAACGAGCGGGAAAGTAACAGTGAGATATCGAGTGATATTTGTTTAATTAATATTGTAAGAAGTGAAGGATTCTAACAGAAAGTTTGTTTTTTGTTTAATATTGTGCAAGTTACTATAATGCCCCCGGTCTTTTCACACTACTAATGCATGTTTTTTTCGCATGGAATGGGCATTTTGGTAATTTACTATTGACTTCTCTTGTTTATGTCTTGTTTAATAGAATGCATGGTTATGTATGAATAGATGGATTCCAAAGTGGAATTGTATTAGCACAGTTGGAAAATATAGAGAATAAAATTTATTGTTTTGTGAGTAGCAAAATGTATGATTAAATAACGGTAAGGATATATTAAAAAAAAACAAAATTAACACTAGTGACTGATTGTAGGGCTGCAAAAAAACCGAACAAGCACGAATAACGTCTTCTTCGTGTTCGTTCATTTAAAAATAAATTTGTTCATGAACTATTCACGAACATTTAGCGAACGAGACTCCTTGTTTGCGTTCGTTCATTGAGGAAATGAACATGTTCATGAACTGTTCACGAACATTTATCGAAATCAAACGGACACAAACAATTGTTTATGAACATAATGAACACAAAGAAGTTCATGAACATAAACGAATACAAATGATCATATATTTATTTTAGTATAAAATTTGCATTTTTATAACAAGCACACTACAAGAAAAAAGGTTTTTTGCGACCATGTTTTTTGCGGCGACAAGCGTTTCGTCGCAAAAGAGTCACAAAACGACAAAACAAATTAACTTTTTTGACTTTTAAAGTCAAGGACTTTTTTGCGGCGATTTGTCGTCACAATAAAATAAATATTAATTATTTTTCTTTTTTTTAATATCATGAAAACCTTTTTTAAGGGCGGGAAAAATCCCGCTTATTCATTTGCGGCGACTTTCCGTCGCAATATATATTAATTAAATATTAAATCGTTTAATATTTAAATAATTAAAATTGCGGCGATATGTCGCCGCAAAAAATCGAGCCAAAATTTAAAGTCGGGAAACAGAATCAGTGTCGCACATTTACACCACACCACACACCCCACTGCGCACCCCAACCCACACCCAACTGCAAGACCGCCCCCTCCACCGTCGCACTACCATAACCGCCGGCTCCACCGTCGGTCGGCCCCACGCACGCCCCCTCCACCGTCGCAAGGCTCCACCACCATATCCGGCCCCAAGTACCACCTCGCTGCTCCACGTACGACCGCCGCTGCTCCACCTCCTTCGCCGGCTCCTTCGCACCATAGCCACCACCACCACTTCTGATTTCAAGTAAATAACCTCAATTTTGCCTAATTTTGTGTTAATTTGTAGAAAATATTTTAAAATTAGGGATTTTGTGTCCATGGGTGTTTAAGTTAGTTGAGATGAAGTTTTATGGTTTGAATTAGGTTTAGCAAGTTGAAATGTTGGGGTTTTAACATGTTTATCAAAGCTTCATACAACTTGATTATATGAAAAACGCAGCGGAATGTAAGATTTAAAACATGTTAAGATCTGATTATAAAACCCATTTTATAATAACCCCAAGCCATGGATCTTCATATACAATGCATACAATAATAAGATGAAAGAACTACAACCTTTGGAGCTTCAAAATCCGAGATTTAAGGGCTGAAATGGATGTGTTCTTGTGGCTAAACTTCAAAGTAGAAGCTCTCAAGATAGCATACCCCAAGCTACTTCAAACACCTTCTATGCTAGGCTATGCAACACCACCTTCAAAACCCTCTTGAAACCTTGATTTTCAGCCAAGAACCCTTGGATCAAAAGCTGAAAAATCTTTGTTTTTCTTGCTTCAAAACCGTAGAGGAAGAGAGAAGAAAGAGAGGATTGCTTGCTTTTGGTTTGTGTGTGTGTAAGAGTATTCAAATGCAAAAGCAAGTTTAGTGGAGTTATGAGTTGTATTAAAAACAACAAGAGATGTTTCCCATGAATCATGGGGAGGCCGTCCCTTTTGTCTCCCTCCAAGATTCTTTTATTAACTTTAAAAAGAATAACACTCTTGCATTTGAGTTTTACAAAATTAAACATTTTAATTTTATAGATTTTACACACTATTATATGTCATTGTTTAACTTATTTAAGCAATGAAACAAATAATATGTTATGAACAAATTATCAATATATATATATATATATAATCTTGTTCATTTACAAAAGCAATGAATTTAGAAAAGCCGGTTTCTAAATTGGTGCTAATATTTATTTGTGTGATCTTATCAACAAATAAATATTTATCGGTGTTTGTTTGGCTTGTTATTGGGTATGACCCGACTTGGATCATACCACACTAGCCACATCAATTTAATATGTATCTTGGGCAGATCAATTCTTTCAATCTCCCACTTGCACAAGATTCATAAAAAATTGATGCAAGCAGCAAATAACGCCTAGCAACGGTTTGCTACCCCTAATGTATATGACTAAGTGCCATTCAATAACATCATCCCTTCCAAGTACCTTACTTGAATATGATTTAGGTGAATCAATCATCTATCCTTTTGTTTCAGATGTCATGTTAAATCCAAGAGACATAGAATCGTCATTCTCCGATGATTTAACTTTAATAGGCCTTAGACATCTAACTCTCAACGAATAAGAGGAACAAATTCCATCTTGACTACATACGTCTCTCACAATCACCTCATATCATACCTGAACTCAGCCTTATGTACTGCCAATTTTCAGAACAGCAAAGTACTAAGTCAAAGTACAATACTTGGTGAATATCAAGACCCAATATGTATCTCAGGTCTGAGGATACAATGATATTCGCCTTTACTCAATATCTCTTATGACTAATCACAAAGATTCCATGCAGAAATAATTGAGAGCGGGTCAGTCCAATATCTATATCCCATAGATATCAATGAACCTTGGTAGCAACCTCTTACTCTATATTCATACCTTATGAATATCAACCAATCCAATTTCATTATAGTCTTACATTCATAATTGTTCCCACAAGTATGATCGACTACGGACGTTTAGAATAACTTATTTATTCACGGATTTAAACATGCTAAAATAGAAGAACAAATGATAATAATTATCATATAATTAAGTCAAATAACATAAGTTCTAATGTCTAAATACAAATTACAACATCAAACCCAGTCACTTGAATATCTAAGTCCCATGGCACAAGCATGGCTTTCATGCTTTGCTCTTTCAAGGAGCTTTGTGAGTGGATCCGCAATGTTTTTATCAGTGTGGACTTTGCGAATACATATCTTTCCTTTTTCAACTTCATCCCTTATGTAGTTGAATCTCCGTTCAATGTGCCGAGTCTTTTGATGAACACGAGGTTCCTTGATTTGAGCAATCGCACCCTCGTTGTCACAAAAGATCTCTAGGGGATCCTGAATGGAAGGGACTACCCCTAGATCGGCTATGAATTTCTTCAGCCATGCAGCTTCCTGTGCTGCCATTGAAGCGGCGACGTATTCAGACTCTGTAGTGGACAATGCTACGACTTCTTGCTTTGAGCTTTTCCAAGAAACAGCTCCGCCATTCAGAATAAAGATGTACCCCGATTGAGATCGTGAATCATCTCGATCGGTTTGGAAACTCGCATCCGTGTAACCTCTTACAACGAGATCCTCTTCACCAGACCCGTAGATCAAGAACATATCCTTGGTTCTCCTTAGGTACTTCAGAATGTTCTTGACAGCCATCCAATGACTATCACCAGGATTTTTTGCTGGTATCTACTTGTCATGCTTAAAGCGCATGACACGTCTGGTCTAGTGCATATCATTGCATACATGATGGATCCTATAGCAGATGCATATGGGATTGCCTTCATTCTATTTTGCTCCTCCTTTGAGCTTGGACATTGAGTCGTACTCAATATTGTCCCTCTTTGAATAGGTACACTACCTTTCTTAGAGTTTTCCATCTTGAACCTTTTCAAGATTTTGTCAATGTATGCACTTTGATTCAAACCAATCAGCCGCCTTGATCTATCCCTATAGATCTTTATTCCTAGAATATAGGCAGCTTCACCAAGATCCTTGATGGAAAAACAACTTCCAAGCCAGGTTTTTACACCTTCCAAGGTTGGGATGTCGTTTCCAAATAGTAGTATGTCATCAACATACAATACTAGGAAGGTTATTATGCTCCCACTAGCCTTCTTATACACACAAGCCTCATCAGCGTTTTTGATGAAGCCAAATTTCTTTATCTCCTCATCAAAACGGTGATTCCAGCTTCTCGATGCTTGCTTCAATCCATAGATTGATTTCTTTAACTTGCATACTTTGTTAGGATGTTTTGGATCGACAAAACCTTCAGGCTGAACCATATAGACATCTTCCTCAAGATATCCATTTAGGAATGCGGTTTTGACATCCATTTGCCAAATCTCATAATCATAATGAGCTGCTATGGCAAACAATATCCTTATAGACTTAAGCATTGCAACAGGTGAGAAGGTTTCATCATAATCAACCCCTTGAGTTTGAGTGAAACCCTTTGCTACAAGTCTAGCTTTATAAGTATCCAAGTTTCCATGCATGTCAGTTTTCTTCTTGAAAACCCACTTACTTCCAACTACTTTGGAATTAAGAGGTGGTACAACAAGTTCCCAAACTTGATTGTCATACATGGATCGCATCTCAACGTTCATGGCCTCAAGCCATTTGTCACAATCCAAATTGGACACTGCATCATGATATGTGGTTGGTTCATCAGAATCTACCACGTAGCATCCATCCATAAAAAATCCGTATCTTTCAGGTGGATTACTAGTTCTACCACTTCTGCGAACGTTTTGTGTGTATTGATCAACCGCTTGATCATTCTCAACATCCTCATGTTGAGTGCTAGTTTCAACCAAACGTGCATCGGGTTGTGAATCTTGATCCTCCTCAAGATCCACTGTTCTACTGCTAGTTCCTTCCATAAGGAACTTTGTTTCTAAGAACTCGCCCTTTCTGGCAACAAATACCTTTTGTTCCAGTGGATCATAGAAATAATATCCCATAGAATCTCTAGGATATCCAACAAAGATACACTTGGTGGATCGGACATCTAATTTGTTTGGGGTGGGAGTCTTAACATAAGCCTCACAACCCCAAACCCTTAAATATGATAGGGATGGAACTCTTCCATGCCATATCTCAAAAGGTGTCCTTTCTACCTTCTTGGTTGGGGCCATATTCAAAATACGGGCCGCGGAGAGCAAAGCGAAACCCCAAAATGATAGAGGCAATGTGCTTCTAGCCATCATAGATCGAACCATATCCAATAAGGTTCGATTCCTCCTCTCAGACACACCATTATGTTGTGGTGTTCCAGGTGGAGTGAGTTGTGAGACAATCCCACAACTCCTAAGATGATCTTGAAAAACATCACTTAGGTATTCACCACCCCTATCGGTGCGGAGAACTTTAATCGATTTGTTGAGTTGATTTTCTACTTCATTCTTGAAGATTTTGAACATTTCAAAAGCTTCATCTTTGTGTCTTAATAAATACACATACCCATAGCGACTATAATCGTCGGTAAAGGTAATGAAGTATCTCTCACCATTCCTAGTTATTGGCTTAAAAGGACCACATACATCCGAATGTATGATGCCTAATAAATCTTTTGCCCTTTCGTTAGTTCCACTAAAGGGTGCCTTAGTCATTTTTCCTTGTAAACAAGATTCACATACATCAAATGAATCATATTCATTTGTTTTTAAAAGACCATTCTTTTAAAGCGTTTGTATACGTTTCTTGTTTATATGACCAAGACGGCAATGCCAAAGGTAGGTATCACTCAAATCTAATTTGAGTCTTTTGGTGGTTGCTTGGTATATAGAGCTATCATATGTTGCGTTTTCATGAACTAATTCATAAATACCATTACAAGGTATAGCCTTAAAATAAAATACATGATTTAAAGAAACATGAATATCATTGTCAACAAACTTGAAATCATAATCATATTGTCTTAAACGGGAAACAGAAATTATGTTCCTAGTCAAGCTAGGAGCATATAATACATTACTTAAAATAACTTCCAAACCACTTGGAAGCTTCAAAATGTAGTCTCCTTGGGCTTCCACATGAACCTTTGCACCATTGCCTATGAAGAGACTTATTTCCCCCTTAGCATAATGCTCATTTCTTCTGAACCCCTGCAACAAATTACAAATGTGAGTTCCACATCCGGTATCTAATACCCATGTGTTAGAAGAAATAACATTCAGCTCAACATGTATCATGTAAATTATACCTGAGGTTTGCCCCGCATCCCTCTTTTCTCTCAACTCTTTGAGATAGACTGGACAATTTCTCATCCAATGCCCTATCTCACCACATTTGAAGCATGGGTCGTTCACGGCAACCTTTTGCTTCTTCTCCTTAGGCTTTGGAGGTTGCGCCCTAACAGCCTTCTTCCCCTTTCCCCAAACTTGCCCCTTTCCTTTGGCACCAGTCGCCTTAGGAGGGGGTAGAGACTTTCTCTTTTTCCCACCTTCATTTATGGTGAGAACGGGTAAAACTCTCTTACCCATTCCCGCCTCAGCCGATTTGAGCATAGAATGAAGTTCATTTATGCTCTTGTCCCATCCGTTCATGTTGTAGTTCATGACGAATGCCTCAAACCTTTTAGTTAGGCCATTAAGGATCAAATCCGTGGCCAACTCTTTTGAGACGGGACAGTTCAGCCTTTCAAGGCGGTCGATGTGGCTTTTCATCTTAAGAACATAAGATGAAACTGATTGGGATTCCTCCATCCGACATGCATTAAGCGCTTGAACGGTTTCGTAGCGCTCCACTCTAGCTTGTTGCTGGAACGTTTCCCGCAACTGAGTGATCATGTCATAAGCTGCATGGAGCTCATACTCCTTTTGGAGTTCGGGTGTCATACTTGCTAACATTAGGCAAGAGACTTGGACGGAGTCTTCCACATATCTAACCCAATCATTATACGCTTCCACATCTTCCTCGTCAGGTTCATCGGGGATGGGGTCATCAAGGATGTAGGCCCGCTTTTCTTGTTTGAGAACAATTCTCAAGTTGCGGTACCAATCCATGAAATTGTTAGGTGTTAGACGATCCCTTTGAAGGATCGCCCTTAGGGATTGGTTGTTTTGGTTTGGTACATCATTATTAGTGTTGTTGTTGTCGGCCATCTACAAGATTTTACAAAGTTCCATTAGTAATCGTTGATATAATTATATTTTATTTATCAATACCCTTTATGTCTCATAGATCATTAATAAATAAAATTTTAGAATCCAACGTTATATTTAAATATTGGTTAGGTGACCTTTATCCCATTATTTAAATAAACAAGGTAGTCATAAATGACAATTACAACCTATTGTAACTTCTAGTGGTATGGGATCGTTTGAACATCTCATGTTTATAACGGCATGTTTATCCCATCAACACCTTTTATAAAATATATTTTAGGTGATCCATTCAATATATTTTACAAATCAAGTCGTCCTACTTACACACACGTGTGAGTTTACTATATAAGTGGTTAGGTGATCTTTATCCCACAAACATGGTATTCTCACCTCAAGTTACAAGTTCCCCCAAAGTGGTTAGGTGACCTTTATCCCACTAAGAGTTAGCAAGTAACCTAAGTGTTGTGTAAAAGGATGGTGTTTAACTTGTTTTTCAAAAGGGATTTATAATTTGACAATTCTTGTTTAGAAAAGTCTATGTACCATATGATTGTATGCATTCAACCATATGGTACCCTATTGGTTCTTTTAAATAAAACCCATTTTATTTTGTAAACCATTAATTCCTTTTATAGAACCATTCTACTTATGCTTAATGATTTGAGAACCAATTACTTGTTTGTTGTTTGTTTTAGTTGAGGTTTGTTAATCACATTCAAATATTCAAAACAAACATCATCATATGCATTCAACCAAACATAAACAAAACAAGTCATATATGCATAACAAAGCATACTAAGTTGATCACACTTGTTTAGCCAAAACAAGTGTGTCAAATGGTCATATCCTAAGGGTTTAGAATCATGACACATGGTTGACCAAAGAGACTCCCACTTGAAACCATATCTTCAAGAATCCTCTTTGTCCATCTTTTTTCAAGTCTTGATCTTGAGCTTCCTTACAAGATATGTATCCTAATACATTTTTCTAGTAAAGATAAACTCCTAATCTATTTATTACAAACCATATGAATAAATAAATTACAAGACTAGACTTGAAACAAAATAAATTATTACATGCCCAAATGAATATAACATGACAACCAATCATTCAATCCAAATGGTCTAGGCTTTGTTATGCATAATCAACAACAACATATTCAAACATACATGAGAGGTCGATTTTTGGCAGCCCCTTAAACCCATGTTTTTGGCCAACATAAACCAAGAACTAATGGGTTTAGTCCATGCAAACAATTATCTTATAAACTAGAGTTTTAAAGATCCTAATATGCATAATATAGTATCTTTAAAACATCAAAAGGGGGCACCAAAACAGCCCCTTAAACCCACGGTTTGGTGCTGTCCAAAAGAAATATAAAGTGTAATACATGTATGCATATGTATAAGTGGCTCTGATACCATTGTTGGGGTTTTAACATGTTTATCAAAGCTTCATACAACTTGATTATATGAAAAACGCAGCGGAATGTAAGATTTAAAACATGTTAAGATCTGATTATAAAACCCATTTTATAATAACCCCAAGCCATGGATCTTCATATACAATGCATACAATAATAAGATGAAAGAACTACAACCTTTGGAGCTTCAATATCCGAGATTTAAGGGCTGAAATGGATGTGTTCTTGTGGCTAAACTTCAAAGTAGAAGCTCTCAAGATAGCATACCCCAAGCTACTTCAAACACCTTCTATGCTAGGCTATGCAACACCACCTTCAAAACCCTCTTGAAACCTTGATTTTCAGCCAAGAACCCTTGGATCAAAAGCTGAAAAATCTTTGTTTTTCTTGCTTCAAAACCGTAGAGGAAGAGAGAAGAAAGAGAGGATTGCTTGCTTTTGGTTTGTGTGTGTGTAAGAGTATTCAAATGCAAAAGCAAGTTTAGTGGAGTTATGAGTTGTATTAAAAACAACAAGAGATGTTTCCCATGAATCATGGGGAGGCCGTCCCTTTTGTCTCCCTCCAAGATTCTTTTATTAACTTTAAAAAGAATAACACTCTTGCATTTGAGTTTTACAAAATTAAACATTTTAATTTTATAGATTTTACACACTATTATATGTCATTGTTTAACTTATTTAAGCAATGAAACAAATAATATGTTATGAACAAATTATCAATATATATATATATATAATCTTGTTCATTTACAAAAGCAATGAATTTAGAAAAGCCGGTTTCTAAATTGGTGCTAATATTTATTTGTGTGATCTTATCAACAAATAAATATTTATCGGTGTTTGTTTGGCTTGTTATTGGGTATGACCCGACTTGGATCATATCACACTAGCCACATCAATTTAATATGTATCTTGGGCAGATCAATTCTTTCAGAAATAACATGTGTGTATGTATGAATATAAAAATGTATGTATTTGGAATGTTAATTATGTGTTAATATGTATGTATTTGTTTGAATTAGGTTTAGCAAGTTTTATGGTTATGAAAAAATGGATATTAGGTTTAGCAAGTTGAAATAACAGTTCGTTGTTACGATTGTTGATGATTGTTGATGATTGATGTTGTAGTTCTAAAGACGGTTCTTAAGTTGATAGCTTTTTGGATCGTAATCAATTCAGTTTGTGTTCTTATTTTTAGTTTTACAGTACTTGATTCTTGGTGATATGCTTTTGATATGTTTTGTTAATTGTCTTAGAGATTCAGTTTTTATATGATATAAGTGTGCAGCTGACTTGATTCCTTTGTTCATACTCAAGTTTTTGGTTATAGCATAGGGTTGCTAAACTAAATAGAACTGGAAGTCTGGAACATAACAATCTACTAATCAAAAACATGAAAAATAAGTAAATATATTAGCCATATAAACGGAAACTAAGTAGTATTGGAACATCACAATGGGATTATTATGGAATTAGCATACGATCGGAACATTGTTCAGGTATAGATCCTACTGCTCGAGATTGACGAGGCTATAGTGAAGTTTTCAATCTAGCATACCCAAAGTTGTAAGAAAAGTTCATATCAAAACTCTGTATATCCTCTTCTAAAATTTTAAACTCTGTAGGGGTCAATGCTAGTTTGTTCGTTGTCTGAATATGATAACTTAAATTAGAACTTTTAAACCCTAGCAAATGCTTGCGAAGCCTGTGACTTGAAACAAAAGAAGTATATTAATGTTTGAACCTTGAATACGCAAGAAAATTGTAAAAGCTTAGATTGGTTTATTGAAGCCATATGAGGTTCTTGACCCGCGTGAGATTATCATATTAAAGATGAGCAGTGGTACTACTTTACTAGATTAGGATTGGTATTGGTGTTATCATTTAGTTAATGATCTTTAGTTTGGGGCTTACAGAAAACAGGGATTCGGATAAATGTATTAGCAGGCTTGATTTGAACAATGGATTTGGTATTTTCAAATGAGTGTTCAATAGGAGGGTTGGTTTACTTACAGCTTTAAAGTATAATATTATCTAAGAAGTTGGCTTATTTTTCAAATATAATTTGTATCTTTAATCAATATTTTAGGGTTACTTGCTCTAAAATGTAGCTTCCGCCTTTTTGCCATTGTATGTAAGAAAAAAAATGTTTTTTTCTCATTGTATATACTTCAGTTTTTACTAGTGTATTCATCTATGCAAATAACCTTCTATAGGATATAAACATGGTGATGTGCCACCATTTTTTGGATTGTGTGACGATGTGACACATGGCACGTCTATTTACTTGCTCTAAAATAACCTTTTGTTTTATGTGTATTTGTGTATGGATGTATATGTGTATGCGTATATGTGGGTATTTGTGTTTGTATATGTGTATTTGTGTATGGATATCCATATATGTGTATGTGTGTATGTATGTTAAATTGAGATTAAAATGAATGTTAAATTGTGATTAAAATGGATGTATATGTGTATTTGTGTATGGATGTATATGTGTACTTGTGTTTGTATTTCTCTAGTTTTAAATGTGTTAAGATAAAATGAATGTTAAATTGTGATTTAAATTGTGATTAAAATGGATGTATATGTGTATTATGTTTGATCTATTATGTTTATTGAATTGTTTTTTTCAATTATGTGTTTAGCTAATGATTCAATTACGGTATATTTGTATACTTATATAATCTTTTTTTACAGATGGCAGACGTGGCCCGAGGTCACGGTGGGGATACCTATGGTCGTGGTCCACCTGGTGTTGGTCCTCCCGATGATGATCGATCGTGGCAGCCGCCACGACAGTGCGAGGTCAGTGATGACTCCGGCAGCGGCAGCGGACGAGGTATGACCAATTTTTTATACTATTATCTTTTAAAATGAAAATATATAATTTACATAGAATTTTTATACTATTATCAATTTGCAGGACAAGGCAAGCGTGGAAAGACCACACTTCAAGGTATACGAAAGAGAAATCCACAAGGAAATTTGCTCACAATTGAATTTGAGCAAGGTACGCATGACACCTACAAACCTGTGGGTGTCAATCAGGCGACCTTTGCTTCACTGGTTGGCACAATCGTTGACAGATTTCCTCAAAACTACAAGAGCTGGAGAAAGATACCTGCGGATTTGAAGGCGACTATCTGGGCTGACTTACAGGTTAAGTTTTTGATAATTAAATTCAGTGATTAAATATATATACACTAAGCTATTTGTTTTCATAATTTGCAGATGTATTTTGATATGACTCCCCACGAAGGCCTGAGGGCAGGCATTGAGAAATATGCTGCAAACCGGTATAAAGATCACAAATACCGGTTCAAGCAAAAGCATTTTAGCAAAATAGGCGGGGAGGACAGGGTTGATATTTCTGATGTTGTGCCACCTGATATGCAAGAATCTGAATGGAAAGGCTATATGGATTACTACACTTCTCCTGAAGTCAAGGCTCGATCTGCAACCAACAAGTCCAACAAAGGGAAGCAGACGATCAAGGGACATGGCGGCCGGACATCTTTAGCCCAATGTCGTTATATGTTTGTAAGTTATTTTAATCTAATGTGTTTATAACTTGTTTTATGTGTTTGTAAGTTACTTTTATATTATTATATAACTATAAAATGTGTTTACAGCGGGAAGATGGTTCTGATGAATCTGGGAGTGCCATATTAGCATATCGTCGCTTCTATACCGATTCAAGCGGTAATTTCTATCAACCTGAACCCGCTGCATACTATGTAAGTAATGTACACGTCTTACAATTTTATAAAAATAAAGTAATATATAAAATCACCATATATATAACATTGTTTATTTTTTTTGTAAACTATAAAGGAGCAAATGGTCGCGCTTCAACAACAACATCCAGAAATGTCAGAGAAACAGATCATGCGCCAGGTGTGTATGGATTTGTGTATGTATATTAGAATGTATGTATATTTGTGTATGGATGTATCTGTTCCCAATTCTTATTTGTTATACAAATATATTTCTGGATATATAAAATGGATTAATATGTATATTTGTGCATATGTATATGGGTATTTGTGTATGAATATGTATGTGTATATATTAGAATGTATGTATATGTGTGTATGAATGTATATGGGTATTGAGATTAAAATGAATATATATTTGTGTATGAATGTATATGGGTATTGAGATTAAAATAGATTTATATGTATATTTGTGTATGAATGTATATGGGTATTTGTGTATGAATGTGTATGTGTATATATTAGAATGTATGTATATGTGTGTATGGATGTATATATGTATTTATGTATGGATATATATGTGCATGTGTATGGATGTATATATGTAGTTATGTATGGATGTATATGTATATGTGTATGGATGTATATGTGTATTTATGTATGGATGTATATGTGTATGTGTATATGTATGTTGAATTGTGATTAAAATAGATGTATATGCGTATTTGTGTATGGATGTATATGTGTATTTGTGTATGGATGTATATGTGTATTTGTGTATGGATGTATATGTGTATTTGTGTATGGATGTATGGATGTAAAATTGATGTACATGCGTATTTGTGTACATGTGTTGGGGGAGCGGCCCGGGTGGGAACGTGGCATCGGTCCAATACCGAGCGTGCCTTCACAACCCCCACCGCCACCTCATAGAACAGATCAGCGGATGTTTTCACAATCTGAGGTTGAGGAGATAGTAGCAGCGAGACTGGCCAGAAAGCAAGAACAGATGATGGCTAATATGATGGCACAAATGCAAAGTCAAATCCAAAGCCAAGTCCAGAGCGCGTTGAGGAGAAGTGGTCATTCTCAAGAAGATGAAGAAGATGAAGATGATGAAGGTGGGTCGTCATAGGATGGTTTGATGGTTTGATGGTTTTTAGTGATTGTAATGACTATTTTAAAACATTTGTTTGTGTAACTTTTAACTTGTTAAATTGGGACAATTTTTTGTTTATATGCTATGTTTTGCGATTGGTTTGATGGTTTTGATAGTGTGTAATGATTTGGAACAGCAGGTTTGGTCTGGTACCCAGAAAAATCTGGGTGGATTGCTGCAAATGCAGCCAAATTATTAAAAAAAAAATTCTTTTTGCGGCGATATGTCGTCGCAAAAAAGAGTAAAATATATTGACAAGAATCGCCGCAAAAAAGATTTTGGTCAAAATAATTGCGGCGATATGTCGCCGCAAAAAATAGGTTTTCGTCGCAAAAAATATCGTCGCAAAAGATTTATCTCAGAATTTTATTTTTTTTAAAATAAGTGGAGCCCACAAAAGGTTTCGTCGCAAATTTCGTCGCAAATAACATTTTGCGACCACTTTTTTACGGCGACTGATTTGCGACGATATTTTCGTCGCAAATAATATTTTGCGACGAAATTACAGTTTTTTGCGACGATATTTATCGCCGCAAAAAAGTCTTTTTCTTGTAGTGGCATTACACAAAATCCATAAAAAAATAAATAAGTTATTAACATAAGTATCTAAAATACTTGATATAATTGTCATAAAAAATAACTAACACGAATATTAAGAACCTAAACGAATACATTAATGAACATATAATCGAACGAACATTAGCGAACATAAAATCGAACGTTCACAAACATAAATGAATGAACACGGCGTGTGTCCATGTTCGTTTGTTTTACTAAAGGAACGGATATTTTTTGTTCGTGTTCATTCATTTACTAAAAGAACGAACATAAACGAACTTACCGCCAAACGATTCACGAATTATTCATTAAACGTTCGGTTCGTTTGTAGTACTAAATGTTTGGCGTCATTCTTAGAAGGGACACTAGCTAAATTGTTACCATAGAGATGGCAACAACCAAAATGTACTAGAAGTAGGACGCCATTCCACGCTTTGCCGTGGGTATAGTTACGCGCCAAGATTGTTATACGTGTATATTTGCACTTCTCGAGCTGTTTTGAAAAGTAGATATGGAACACGAAAATGCTACATAGTTATTAAGAATGTCACAAGAGTATATTATAAATCTTAAAAATATAACATTGGTGTGGCTGAAAACAATAAATTACCTAATTAAATTAAAAAGAATTAGTTAAATATTAAAAGATAAAAAAAAAGAATGTCAAAAATAAGTTATCTATTTTCATTTACATGATAGTTTATTTTTAGAATATAAATTGAAATGGAGTCCATTAAATCTGAACCCAGGGGACAGGCGAGAAAGAAGTGTATTTCTAGTTCCTACCAATTTACCCCATCATCATTTATGATTTATTTTTGAAAAAAAATGTATATAAATAAATAGGCTAATCATATTATAACATATATTAATCCATTTGATCGGTGGCTACAGTGCCACCGTACCAAAGGCAAAGCACCATGTACACCTTTGAAAAGCTCACGGTTCAAAAGCACAATGTACAACTGATAATGCTGAAATTACAAGCTGGTGATGCAACGACTGAGATTGGAATTGTCTGTGGTGAATTTATGGCTAGGTGAAGCCGTCACTGCCGGAGCGATGACAGCGGCCACCGGCCTACTCTTTCACCGTCGTGATAGCTTTCCTTTAGATTCCTCTCTCCCGATCGAGGAGGGTTAGAGTGAACATATAGTTGTGGTGTGTAACATCCCGAGCATTTAGGTCATATGAACTTCGCATTTTATATATTGTCAAACGAGTAGGTAATGAGTAAATTGTTTATTTAAAATTTGAAGTTTTTAGATGAAATTCTTATGTTATAAGAAACCGTTTGAATATAATAATAATATATTATAATCGAACCTGCCCTGTTTTTTACGAAATTTAGGTGGACTCGTAGAGAAAAATAAGCTCGTCACAACGACATATTTAAAATTTCATAATACGTTATATTTTAAAAGTTATAAAAGAAAAACAAGTTAAGTAGCTGAATTAATTATAATAATATAATATTATAATAATATAATAATTATAAAAATATAATAATTATAAAATTTGATACGAATTCATACATACGGGTCCCACATCAAATTCACAAAACATTCTCATTCCACATCAACACCTTCTTATTATAAATATAAGTTTATAGGTTTGATCTATAATATAAGTTTCTTTAAAAACGCTCTAATATAAGATAATTCTGATTTCTCAACACTGTTGGGTGTTGTTAATAGTCGTTTTTTGTGCTAGAGTAGGAGCGCGAGTAGTGGAGACTTTACATCAAATTGGCGTAGATAGTTTCCAGGTACGCTATTGCTTAAGGTTATGTTTAGTTATTATTATAGTCGTCGTTGTTATTATTATTATTATTATTATTATTATTATTATTATTATTATTATTATTATTATTATTATTATTATTATTATTATTATTATTATTGTAGGTATTAGTATTATTATAGTTATTATTAATATAATTATTATAATTATCATCTTTATAGTTATTAATATTATAGTTGTTATTTTATTGTTATAGTTAGTATTATTATTATTTGTTATTTTTCATGTTGTAGTTATTATTATTGTTGTTGTTGTTATTATTATTATTATTATTATTATTATTATTATTATTATTATTATTATTATTATTATTATTATTATTATTATTATTATTATTATTATTAGACTTTAAGGTTATCATTGGGGAAGGTATTGGGTAACCCCGAGGGTATGATGGAAACGCTCGAGTTATGTCAACTAGCAAGGGTTGTATCAAAGGGTTGGCATAGGATAAAAGAAAGTGTCCGGAAAAAACCAACAAATTGAAAAAGATAACAAATCATCCTTGAAATTGTCATTAGCTAGAATATAGCTTAAATAATGTTATTTTTCCTATAGGATACATAGCAGTGAACCTGAGCAGACGATATTACTAACTTGATTGATTAAGGTGAGTTCCTCTGAACTGTTTTTTTAAAACGGGATGTAATGTTATGATAACTGGTAATAATTGTAGGATTGACTATCAATAGCATCTGTGATATATGACAATGCTTGATAGGATGCTTGACGGCTGCTTGTATGATTCTGCTTTAGCCAATAGAGTTTGTATACATAGCCTAATTATATGAATTTAAACAGTGCTTACTCTATTCCTATTTGTTTGCCATGGTTGTATCAGCTTGATGCAATAGTCAATAATAACATGTTTTGAATTTTGAAGAATGCCATGTTTATGAACTCACAAGCTATATGCTAAGTCCCTAATATTTTTATTTTTATGGACACACATCCTTGGTGCCAAGTGATTGCAGGGATTGAAAATTACGAGCTAGTTTATGAGAAAATAAAGTTCTAGAATGTTGTTGAAGATTTGGATCTCTAGTATAGTTAAACTGATGTAATGGTATTATCTATTATAACAGATATATTGTACGCTTTTGATGTATAATTAAAGTTAGACTTCTGCTGTGTACTCTATAATTCCTATGTGTTCTGTATATCTAATGTGTAACACTCCTCACGGTGAGCCCTGGGAGGCGGATGTTACAAGTTGGTATCAGAGCTGCGGTTTAAGTGAACTAGGTACAAAGATAGTATCTAGACTTAAACTAGAAAAGATGCTTTAAGATAATTTAATTAATTGCATAGGTATTGGGTAATGGGTTTTGGTGAAACATGGAGGATAATGGCTAGCACATTGTAAGTGTAATAGATAAGCAATGATACCTTGCCACTGTTATTTATTGTCTATTAATACTATTATATTTTTTATCATAATCCATCGTGTGAATACTAAATCCCTTCTCCCTCATGTAGGCTTTGATTATGCCAAGAGGAGGAAATACGCATGGTAGGGGTCGTGGTAGGCCTCCTGATAGTAGAAGGCAAATCATGTCATCTACGAACGATGATCATGAAAATCATGAAAATCTTCATCATGCTGAACATGAGTCACATCAATTTGTTGGACCACAATTCCAAGCAGCTGTAGCTGGCGTAATTAGAGATACTTTGCCAACTATTATAGCTAAGGTTATGAATGCATCTGGAAGGTATGTGAGCAATAGTGGTAATGGGCAGGATGATCATATAAATAACACCAATGGTAATGGTGATGCTGCTATGGAAATTGAACCTAAGCAGGGTCGTTCCTACAAAGCTTTCAAGGGATGTGAACCTCTAATATTTGATGGCAAAAGAAATGCCATGGTGACTTTTCAGTGGATCCATGAGATGGAAGCTATTATTGAAATTAGTGGATGCACAACCACGTAAGTTGTCATGTATGCCACTCACTCATTCAGGTCTGAGGCATTGTTTTGGTGGGACAATGTTAAACAAGCTAAAGGACCTAAACTTATTGATGTATTGACCTGGAATGAACTGAAAGAGCTTGTGATGAAAAATTTTTGTCCTGAAGTTGAAATGGACAAAATTGAAAAGAATTCTTACAACTACAGGCCGGGACCATGACACATCGTCAGTACATGACCAAGTTTGATGAGATGGCTCGACTGCTTCCTGAGCATGTAACACCTGAAGCAAAGCGTGTAAAAAGATACGTACAATGGTTACCCCTTCATATCCGATAGTTAGTCAAGATGTCTGCCCCCAAAACTTATGAATCGACAATTGCATTAAGTGCTATTGCATATGAAGAAGAAGACATAATGACTGATAACAATAAAAGAAAGAGGAATGAGGATGGAGATAGATGCCAAGAAGAGGCAGCAAGATTACATGAAATGAAGGGAATCGTACCAACAGACCATGGAGGAATGATAAGAATGAATCTTGGAGAAAGTACCAAGATTCTAAATGTCTTAAATGTCCACAGAGTGATCACTCATGAAAGAATTGCCTAAAAATTAGATGCTTCCATTGTTGGGAATATGGACATTTCCGAAGTGATTACAAAAAGCCTCCACAACCACAACCAGGAGATAATCAAAACAAAGCTAAGGGTCGAATGTATGTGTTAAAAGAAGTTGTAGATGAAACTATAACTGGTACGTTTCTCATTAACAATATATATGCTAGAGTTTTATTTGACACTGGTACAAATAGAAGTTTTATTTCAACTGCCTTAGTACCTTATTTGAACTTATTGCCACAAACTCTAGAATATGCATATATTGTAGAAACTGCTAGTGGTGAGCAAGATAAAATAGCTCAGATCTTTAAGGACTGTGTTATTACTTTAGTTAATACTGAATTCTTTGTGAACTTAATGCCATCCATTCTAAGTGAATATGATGTTATTCGTGGGATGGATTGGTTGAATAAGACTTGTGCTTGGCTCGACTGTGAATATAAGACGATGACTGTACGTAAGCCAGCTAGGAAAAGCTACTAATTCATAGAAGTGATGAAAACCCCAAGACCGGTATCATCTCAGCAATAAAGGCAATGAAATGTATTCAGAAAGGATGCATAGCCTTTCTCTTATGCATGGAAGATGCTAAAAAGGAAATGCAGATCAATGAAATCCCTATAGTGTGCAAATTCCCAGACGTGTTTCCAGAAGATTTACCAGGACTTCCACTGATCGTCAGATAGAACTTTGTATTTATTTAGTACCTGGTGCTAAACCAATTGCGAAGGCTCCTTATCGTCTAGCCCCTTCAGAGATGAAAGAACTTATGAAGCAAATTGACAAATCTCTTAGAAAAAGTGTTTATTAGGCCGAGTTCCTCACCTTGGGGAGTGCCCGTACTATTCGTCAAAAAGAAAGATGGTTCAATGCGTATGTGTATTGATTATCGAGAACTGAACAAGTTAACTGTCAAAAATAAGTATCCTTTGCCAAGAATAGATGACTTATTTGATCAGCTTCAAGGAGCCAACTACTTTTCAAAAATTAATCTTCAATCAGGTTACCATCAGTTAAAAGTGCATGAGGAAAACATTCCTAAGACCGCATTTAGGACACGTTATAGGCATTACGAATTTTTGGTTATGCCATTTGGACTAATCAATGCCCCTACATCATTCATAGATCTGATGAATAGAGTCTGCAAGCCCTATTTGGATAAGTTTGTCATTGTCTTTATCGATGACATACTTATTCATTCTAATAACCAAGATGATCATTCTAGACATCTGAAAATGGTTCTAGAAACCCTTCAACAAGAAAAACTTTATGTAAAAATTTTTAAATGACTTCTGGGAAAAAAGTTCAATTCCTCTGTCACGTGATAAATGAGAAAGGAATACAAGTAGATCCGGCCAAGATAGAAGCTATGATGAAATGGGAAGCATCGAAAAACCAAGGCGAGATTAGAAGCTTTTTGGGTTTAGCAGAATACTACCAAAGGTTTATTCAGGACTTCTCCAATATTGCTACACCTTTAACAACTTTGACATGAAAGAATATGAAGTTTGATTGGGGACTAAAACAGGAAGAAGCTTTCAACCTTCTAAAACAAAAGCTCAGCAGTGCTTCCATACTCGTATTACCAGATGGTAATGAAGGCTTTGCAATATACTGTGATGCCTCATATAATGGTTTAGGTTATGTTTTGATGCAACGAGATAAGGTGATAGCCTATGCATCAAGACAACTAAAAGTTCATGAAAAGAACTATACTACGCACGACCTTGAATTAGGTTCCATAGTGTTTGCCTTTAAGATTTGGCGACATTACTTATATGGTACCAAGTGCGTAATCTACTCAGACCATAAGAGTCTGCAACACATCTTTAATCAAAAGATGTTAAACATGAGGCAAAGGAGATGGATGGAACTCATTAATGACTATGATTGTGAAATCAAGTACCATCCAGGAAAAGCTAATGTAGTCACGGATGCTCTAAGTCGGAAAGAAAGGGTCAAACCGATCAGGGTAAAAGCATTAAGGATAGATGTCAAGCTTGATTGGAAAGACCAAATAAAGAATGCTCAAACTGAAGCATAGAAGGACGATAACATTCAGGTTGAAAGAATGTTAGGCAAGCAAAAATTACTAACTCAAGGAACAGATGGAATTCTACAATTTGGTCAGAGAATTTGGATTCCAAAATTTGGAGATTTTAGGGAAAAGTATTGGATGAAGTCCACAAGTCCAAATACATAATGCATCCCGGAGCAAACAAAATGTACAAAAAAATTTGAAGTCAATACTGGTGGCCTAATATGAAGAGGTCCATAGCTCAATACGTTAAGAAATGCTTAACATGTCTGCAAATTAAGATTGAATATCAAAAACCAGCCGGTCAACTTCAACAATTGGAATTGCCAGTATGGAAATAGGATAGAGTGATAATGGATTTTGTCATAAAACTTCCAAGAACATGAAGAGGATATAATGCTATATGGATCGTGGTTGACAGGCTTACCAAGTCAGCATATTTTCTACCCATAAGTGAGAGCTATCTAATAGAAAAACTGGCCAAGATATATATTGATGAAATAGTAAGTAAGCACGGAGTGCCTTTATCTATTATCTCCGATAGAGATAGCTAATTTACATCCAGATTAGAGACAAGTTTCCAAAAGGAACTTGGAACCAAAATCAGTTTAAGCACTGCATATCATCCTCAAACCAATGGTCAGAGTGAGCACACAATTCAAACCTTGGAAGACATGTTGCGTGCTTACGTTATTGATTTTGGAGGTAGCTGGGATGATCATTTGCCTTTGATTGAATTTTCTTATAATAACAGCTACCATTCCAGCATTAACGCTGCACTATTTGAAGCCTTATATGGAAGGACGTGTAGAACTCCCATCTGTTAGACAGAATGGGGGATGATCAATTGACTAAAACTAAAATTATTCTTGAAACAACTGAGGAAATCCAACAAACAAAGCAACGACTAAAGGTTGCTCAAGATAGACAGAAGAGTTATGCAGATAACAAAAGGAGGCCTTTGGAATTCCAAGAAGGAGACCATGTAATGCTAAAATCTCACCATGGAAAGGAGTGATGAGATTCGATAAACACGGGAAATTAAGTCCCAGATATATTGGACTATTCAAAATCATCGCAAGAATTGGTCTAGTTGCATACAAGCTAAAATTACCTGAAACCTTGAAAGGTATTCATGATACTTTTCATATATCGAACCTAAGAAAATGTTTGGCAGATTTGACTCAAGCAGTGCCATTAGAGGACGTGAAAGCAGACGAGAAATTAAACTTTACTGAAAGATCGATAAAAATTCTTAATTCTCAAGAACTAAAATTAAGAAGGAAAATAACTCCACTAGTATTAGTCCAGTGGTAAGGTCAGGAAGGGCCCGAGAAGACGTGGGAATTAACAGAAGAAATGAAAGTCAAATATCCTCAACCGTTCGAGTAACCTTCAAATTTCAAGGATGAAATTCTTTTAAGGGGAGGAGAATGTAACATCCTGAGCATTTGGGTCATATGAACTTCACATTTCATATATTGTTAAATGAGTAGGTAATGAGTAAATTTTTTATTTAAAGTTTAAGTTTTTATATGAAATTCTTATATTATAAGAGACCGTTTGAACATAATAATAATATGTTATATTCGAAACTGCTCTGCTTTTGACGAAACTTAGATTGACTCGTAGAGAAAAATAAGCTCGTCACAATGACACATTTGAAATTTCATAATACGTTATATTTTAAAAGTTATAAAAGAAAAACGAGTTAAGTAGCTGAATTAATTATAATAATATAATAATATAACAATATAATAATTATAAAATTTGATACTATACGGCAGCCCACATCGATTCACAAAACATTCTCATCCGACATCGACTCATCAAAGAAATAAAGTGCCTGCCTTCTTGTTATAAATATAAGTTTATAGGTTTGATCTAGAGTATAAGTTTCTGGGAATGCTCTAATATAAAAAAATCTCGATTTCTCAATACCCCGTTGGGTGTTGTTAGTAGTCGTTTTTGGTGCTAGAGTAGGAGTGCTAGTAGGGGAGATTTTACATCAAATTGACGTAGATAATTTTCAGGTACGCTCTTGTTTAAGGTTATGTTTAATTATTATTATAGTCATTGTTATTATTATTATTATTATTGTTGTTATTATTATTATTATTATTATTATTATTATTATTATTATTATTATTATTATTATTATTATTGTAGGTATTAGTATTATTATAGTTACTATTAATATTATTGTCATAATTATCATCTTTATAGTTATTACTAGTGGTTTGACCCGCGCGTTGCAGCGGGAGGGACATAAAAGCTCAACAAGCGTTAACCTACTGCTACCGAAATGAATACAAATCATATGGACAAGTTAAAAATATATATAGGACGGAGTTGTAAGTTGTTATACATTACATTCAATAAGCATAAGTTAAATATTTGTATCACATGCTTTTTTTGTTGTAAGTTTAGCTAACTTTTGGTGCATTAAAAATAAGTAAATTCTAAATCATATAATATCCGTAGAAAAAACAGTCCCAAACATCCCCTAATAAAAAATGATAACCGCAATATCATTAACAAAAATTGGTAAGCATCATCATTAACAACAAGAAACGATGATATTGATTTTAAAGCACAATTCTTTCATGAAAGAATAAACATTTTTCAAACACGAAGTCATCAAAACAAAGACATGACCACTACATTGGATATATACAGCCAGAACCAAGATGAAACAAAATGTTAAACCACGACCCTTGTTTCATTTGCTCCTTAATTGCTATATTTTGACCTTTAATGTCAAATAAGATAATCTCCCACTTTAAAATGAAGCAACACTAAAATCCAAGGTTTAATAGTTTCTATGCATAAAAGTACACTTTGGACGATATTGAACTCATTTTTATTAGCATTTTAAAATCTATAGGTTCCATATAAAACCTAACTCAAATCAACCCAATTATAAGAAAAGAGCTCGAACTACCCCTTTAAAATAGTAATTTAATATATGCTACTTTAGATGTTGTGATTAGTGAAGCATAGTAAGAAATCATACAATGATGGCTCAAATAAATGTACAATTATTTTTAAGCATCACTTATTGTTTACGACATATCTTAAACATCATGTAAAAATTTGAAGATGAATTAATAGAAAGTAAGTGACTAATATTAAACCTAACTAAACTAATCAAGCTTGTAAGACGATGATTTGTATATCCTATGGATAACCAGTAGCTTTGTATGAAACTCTTTCTCACCTTGTTTTGAATTGATTTCCAAAACTCTAACTGCAATGGTCTCACCAGTGGTCATACAAGCTTTGTAAATGGAACCAAATGGCCCTTTGTCTGTAATGGAAGTACAATTAGATGTTGCTTAGTTTATATCCTATTTGCTCCTATTTGATTTCCAAAAGCAAAAAAACATTTGTCTTGATGACATTGAACTTTAGGCACAACTATAACCAATCAACTACAAAGGTCCCATACAGATTAATGGATACCACAATTTATTGTTTGTATTGGTTCAAACTTAAAACGGTGCAAAGAGCACAATACAAGAGCATACAAAATCGTCAAATATGATTCACCATTAGAGCGGATAGATTGTCTTTATTTGCTTCAGCAGCCTTTCGTACCTCTTCGATATTAATGTTACCTATAGCATCAGTTCCAACAGTAATAATTTTCATCCCGCACATAGCAGCACTTGCAGGATTTGTTCCATGTGCTGACACCGGAATGATGCATACATTTATGTGGTGATCTCCTCTTGCCTGTAGTTGTAATCAATGTAAATTTTCTTAAAATGAACTCAAAACTTGACAAAGATGTGTGTGAATGAGTGTTTTGAAACTAATTATTGAAGCTAATAACTAAATAACCAAAACAATATTTCTGTTATATTATTGAAGTATAAAGTTAAAATACGACAATTTATATTTTAATGAACTATATAAAAATTTTATATTTTATTTGTTAACAATTTTAAAGAAAATAACAATCCAAAGTTTTCACAACTATTTTTAATACTAACAGAAGATGTAAGTGACAATTATTTAACCATGGGTATATATAGAAATACGTTTGTTGTAGTAGATGGTATTAAACTGATTATTCAAAATTAACCATAATTAGAATCACTTTATCCAAACACTAAAAATTAATTATTGTTATAATCAGATAATCACATGCATATCACATATTAAACAAGCCCCTAAAAAGCCTTAAAAGTGAAAACCAATGTGTAAAAAGTTGCATTATACCATATGATATGCTCAGATAACCATTAGCCCTGCATACTCTCCAGCAGCACCAGCATTAGGTTGCAAAGAGAAGGAATCAAAACCAGTGACAGTACACAACATATCACCCAAATACTTAAACATTTCCTGAAAATAAATACACGAGATGATTATGAAGTGTTTAACCTTTTACATTATACAATAACATGAGTTAACACTTAAAAAGATGAAAGAAAAAAGGCATTATGGTTACTTGATAGCCTTCTGCCTGTTCAATAGGTGCAAATGGATGCATATCTGCAAAGGCAGGCCATGTCACCGGCATCATTTCTGTAGTTGCATTGAGCTTCATCGTACACGACCCCAAGGGAATCATACTGTGGCACAATGACAGATCCTTTGACTGCAATTTGCTGATATATCTGAGTAGCTCATGCTCTGTGTGGAAACTAAGGAAAACAATACAAATATCTTTAAACGAATCTAGTTAAGTATTAACATATGATTCACCCAACCATATAGCCTAAATTAAAAGAACTAATCAATTTATCACTACACGTTTAAAGGCCAAAACAAAAAAAGAGAACAAAATCTGGGTCCAAGAAATGTAAACAAAAACTACCAAAATTCATCAAATATGAAAAACTTATGTTCATATTAATGCCATCATACGTTCCTTTGACCAACTTTCCATTCAATGAATCCATTAAACGAATCTATATTAGTATAAACTTATGATCCACCCAACCATAGAGCCTAAATTAAAAGAACTAATCAATTTATCACTACATGTTTAAAGGCCCAAACAGAAAAAAAAGGGAACAAAATCTGGGTGCAAGAAATGTAAACAAAAACTAACAAATTTCAAAGTTCTATAAAAGATGCAAAGGTTTGTTTGTGGTAATTTTCATGCTGCATCTTTCAGTTCCTTTAATGCATGCTGCAATTTTAATGCAAAGGTGTCTTAAATCATTTAGTTCCTTTAATGCATGCTGCATCTTTCAACCAATATAATTGTTAGCCAAGAGAAATAACAATTTTCACAAAAACGTAAAGAAAACAAGTTTCCATATTCATATTTAATTCCTTTAAGCAGCTTAGGGGATCTCTTTTTATCACACAAGGTTAGCAAGAGTGTGTTTGGAAATAAAGCTTACTATATGCTTAAAGAAGCATTATGACATAAGAAACTTAATAAATTGTTTATACAAAACAACTACCTTGGTATAGAAAGAATGCAATTTCACCATTTGGAGATTTGGTAGCAATTTTGGATCACTCTCTGTCCCAAATGAAAGCTACTGCAAGGCTGCAACATCCATATCAATGTTTGGTAACAAATCAAATATACATGTAATCGAACCATAATAAATACATCAAACAAAAGAAAAACATCCACTTTGATTTAGCAAGATCAATACGAAAATACTTGCAGGTATGAACCAACAGTATATATGACAGTGTTTGCTTATTGTTTATTCAACCAGCTGATCTGTATACCCTCACAGACAAGGGTTCATTAACTTTTGCAAAGATATGATTCATATTTGCAAAGATAATGATTCATATCATTCCGAAAGAATCATGATGTATTTTCAAATTCAATCAACTACAACCAATGTTCGTGGGTAATCCTTGGACAAGTATATCACACTTATACAGTATCACTGGTACCATAGCGGAATAAAACAAGGCACAAATATCATAGATAGGCCAAAGTTTAATGCAAATAATTACAACGAAGCATACCATCAAAGATGGAATCAGAACGAAGAGCTCGAAATTCCTCAAATTACATCAATCAAACGCATCTGGAAACCCTAGAAATTGTAATAATAGTTTCAGAATCATCGACATTGTATTACAGATTGAAGAGGTTAAACGGAAACGTAAATAAACTCGGATTTAGGCCAATCATCGACGATGAAAGTAGAATGATGGACCTCGACGATGAACGGAGGCGAGGATAGTAATGGAGGAGTTTGAAGAGAACCGATGATTGAATGCCCGGGGGTTTCAAAGAAGATGTAAAGGCGCGTCTTACAAATATATTGAAATTACCATCTTACCCTCTTTTCATGTATTATAAGGTAGTATAGATTATTATTATAGTTGTTATTTTTATTGTTATAGTTAATATTATTATTATTTGTTATTTTTAGTGTTGTAATTATTATTATTGTTGTTGTTGTTATTATTCTTATTCTTATTATTATTATTAGACTTTAAGGTATCATTGGGGAAGGTATTGGGTAACCCCGAGGGTTGGCTCGGGTATGATGGAAATGTCCGAGTTATGCCAACTAGCAAGGGTTGTACCAAAGGGTCAGCATAGGATAAAATAAAGTGCCCGAATAAAACCAAAAAATAGAAAAAGATAATGAATCATCCCTGAAATTATCACTAGCTAGAATATAGCTTAAATAACGTTATTTTACCTATAAGATAATACCTGATAGCAGTGAACCTGAGCAGACGATATCACTGACTTGATTGATTGAGGTGAGTTCCTCTGAACTGTTTTCTAAAACGAGATGTGATGTTATGATAACTGGTAATAATTGTAGAACTGACTATCAATAGCATTTGTGATATGTGGCAATGCTTGATAGGATGCTTGAGGGCGGCTTGTATGATTCTGCTTTAGCCAGTAGAGTTTGTATACATAGCCTGGTTATGTGAATTTACACTGTGCTTACTCTGTTCCTATCTGTTTCCCATGGTTGTATCTGCTTGATGCAATAGTCAATAATAATATGTTTTGAATTTTGAAGAATGTCATGTTTATGAACTCACAAGCTTTATGCTAAGTAGTAAATATTTTTATTTTTATGAATACACATCCTAGGTGCCAAGTGATTACAGGGATTGAAGTTACGATCTAGTTTATAAGAAAATAAAGTTCTAGAATGTTGATGAAGATTTGGATCTCTAGTATAGTCAAACTGATGTAATTGTATTATCTATTATAACAAATGTATTGTATGCTTTTGATGTATAATTAAAGTTAGAGTTCTACAGTGTACTCTATAATTCCTATGCGTTCTGTATAATGCGTAACACTTTCTACGGTGAGCCCTGGGAGGCCGGTGTCACATGGTGGGTGGAGATGGTAGTGTTGCAGTGGTTGTTGTAGTGAGATGGTGGTAATACGGTGGTTGTTACGCAGGGATGAGAAAACGGGTTATTTGGTGGATCTGCGTTGGCTCTACGTTGGTTGCGGTGGTGGTGGGTGACGACGGTTTCGCCGGTTGAAGATGGATGGTGGTGGTGACCGGGCATTGGAAGAGTCAAGAGAGGTTAGAGATGGGTTTTGATGATGCAACACATTGAAAGAGAAAGAGAGTGTATTTGTTTTTTCAGTGGACTTCAAAGAGAATTCCAATGGATTTAATTTTTTATTGGAATCCGAACGTTAGTCAATTTTGTCATCATTTGCTTTTCTAGACTATCTAATACAGTACTACAAAATCATTTTAAAAAAATAAAGTTTTTTAATATATGAAAAGTTGTGTCCATCTCAATGTTAACAAGGTATGTGAACATTTATGTCTATATTAATAATCTATAAAATTATAAATACTATAAAATGATATATTTTTTGTTGATAAGGTATTGAAACATAATTGACAAGGTATATGAACATTTAAGTGAGTTCATCTGAAAGATTAATTATTTTGTTATTTAACTTTTTTGTTATTTAACTCTTTCATTATTTAGCAGAGTTTTTTTTTACTTGCGTCAACACGGTAATCACATTTTAAAAAACCCTAAAAATCAATAGAGACCTGCGGCAACGTACGATTTTAATATCTAGTTAGTATTAAAAAAAAGAAGAAGAGATACCTCAAAAAAGTTTGACACATAGGTCAATCATATTAGATTACTATAGATGTCTACTTGATTACTGTTATTATTATGCTATGTGTTATGGGATATAACACCAAGTGGGGTTACTCTCTAATATTGTGACAAGCGACATTTACTGGATGTTGGCTATACACTAAATAGAGACCTTGATCAAGTAGCCTGACCTGTTGTGGATCAGGTGAAAAGGGGCTCTAACGAATTTTCTTAATTTATTTTATTTTGTTTTTCTGCAAAACATTAATATAAAATTAAACAAAATCATATAAAAATGATTAAGAACATAAAATAAATAAAATGTAATAGTTAGTTTAAAAAAAACAATACAAATACTAGTCTAATACGAGATCATCGGGGCTCTAGCCAACAAATGCTTGACCAATTCATGACGAAGGTTTTCGTGTGTATAACGGTTCTTGATTGATTTATATTTTCGAGTCTTTGTTCATCAGCGATTGTCGATTGTAGTGGGGGACTATCTCCTTGGTAGTTTTGACAAATAGTCTTACTCTTGTCTTCTAAAATCATTTTATATTGTAAGGCCCCGTTTCCGGGTACCTCACAGCTGGTCATTCATCGCACATAAAACATGTATTTATACAGCTTTACTAAAATCATGCAGCGGAAACATTCAAAACCAACATTTCATTTCATTTAAATAAACACTTTTGCAAGTTAATACAACATTAATTTCAAACATAGTTTGTTCGCATTACAATGCAAAAGCGTTAAACAAAAGAATGTCATCCAAAAGAGCTGAGTAGCTGCCCCGTGCCATCCTCAGCAACATTACCTGCCAACTGGAAACACATCAAAAGTCAGTGTTGCTGAGTGAGTTCTAGTTTTAAAATAAAACATACTTTTCTTTCTTTAAAACCGTTCTTTACTTCCTTTCAAATCATACTATACTTTAGAACGTGATCACACATCGTACGTATACATAGATAATATCATTATTATCTTCATTATTCGTTCGTTAACTTTCGTTCATTCAACGTACATCATTATCATTCATTTCTCATTTGTTCATTTCATACATTCGTTCATTCATAATTATCTTTCTCATTCATACTTTCGTATATACTTTTCACTGTCTTTTACTTTCTTTTCTCTTACTATTTTCTCACATTTACATTCGTCAATTGACATACATCATTCATATATACTGATAATAATTATTATTATTATCTTCATCATCATTCGTTCATTCATTCATTTCTTTGCTCATTACTCTTCATTACTCAAATCTTGTCTCATACAATATCCCCGACTCATGCTCAAAAGCTGATGCTGTGCCGGGACCTGTACACAAACCCCCGACTCATGTCCAAAGACTGACACAGCACCGGGATACGCGACAAAGATCCCATTCGAGTCAATCATATGGATTGAACTCTATCCGAGTCTGTTGCAATACAAGGTTGCTCACCTCACTATCTCGTCTCATGCAATATCCCCGACTCATGTTCGAAGACTGATACTGTGCCAGGGCCTGTAAACAAACCCCCGACTCATGTCCGAAAACTGACACAGTACCGAGATACGCGACAAAGATCTCATCTCTCTATTTGTCTCATGCAATACCCCGACTCATGTCCGAAGACTGATACTGTGCCGGGGCCTGATAAACAAACCCCTGACTCATGTCCGAAGACTGACACAGTACCGGGGTACACGACAAAAATCCCTTTCGAGTCTGTTGCGACAATAGGGTCGCTCACCTCATACATTTGCTTGCAAGCCTTTCTTACTTTCATTCATTAATTAACGCGTGCATTCTTTCATTACGTTCCTCTTTTCATTATCTTCCACTTTACGTTACATAATACTTTTCATTCATTCATTAACGTATGCATTCTTTCATTACGTTCCTATTTTTATTATCTTCCACTTTACATTACATATTACTTTTCATTCATTTGTTAACGTAACACGTAAAGCCACGGGAAAGACAATCAAACATAATAATAAGGAACATAACAACATACAACATCAATCACACAGGGCAACATCGCACACCCATAACATACATCATGCATAACATACAACATGCCCATTCACACAACGTCAAACATCACACGAATCACGCGCATCACATCATATAAAACCATACGGCATCACACATCATCATGCATCGCATCATCATCATCGTCAGCTCATCATCATAAATCATCTTACATCGTCCATGCCCATCACATCATCTACAACCCCAAAGGTCCGATCCTACGTCGGCACTTTCCCGAAAGTCAGACAATACTATGGTCACTCGGGCGTATAGACCCTATTCGGTCACATGGTCTTCCATGCGTATGAGAAAACTCGGGCGATTGGACCTCCAGTCGCATAGCCTCCAATCGTATGCTTCCCATGCGAATGAACCTCAGTCGCATGACATCCGGGCGTATAGACCTCAGTCGCATGACCTTCATGCAAATGGCCTTCAGTTGCACCCCTTTCATGCGTATGAACCTCAATCGCACGACTCACCGGCGTATGGACTCCAGTCGCATGACCTTCAGTCGCATGACCTTCATCCGCATCTCATTGAGTTGCATTACTTTTGTGCGAATAAACCTCAGCTGCACTCCTTTCATGCGTATGGACCCAGTTGCATGCCATTTGGACGCATGGACCTCCAGTCGCATAGCCCCAGCTGGGTGCAGAATGCAGTACATCCCGAACTGCAGCTGCCAAGTTCGACCTCCAAACTCTTCCAAACCTTTTTTAAGCTCAAATCAGCCATTCTAAACCTTAGGGAAGCATACCACGACACCATTCAAGCACAACCAAGCCCGAAATCAAGACCCAAACGAATCATACACATACACATACATACACAATCGGGTTTACACCCAAAATACCTAAAAACGATTTTTAGATGTGTTCCAGCCCCAAAATAATTCAAAAACATGTAAAAAAGGGGTCCTAGAACTCACACAAACAATCCCGTCGAGTAGAGCTTCGATTTGACCCGCTACACTTTGATTTTTACGCTCGAATCCACCCGAACCAAGCTTTTATCCCTTTTTCTCCTTCTCTTCTCCCTTGGCTGAGTTTCATAAGTGTGGGGGAGGGTGTGGGCTGCCCTCCCCTCTTAATCCCCCACTCTTCCAAACTTTCTCCCGTTTCGACAAGTTTGGTCCCTCGACTTTGGGCTTTATTTCTTTTCTTCTTTCGTCGGCTTTAAAGAAAATTTCCGGGCATTACATATGTAAAATAAGACAAGTATAGGCTACGCTAATTATCTTCTCCCTCCACCTTAACCTTTTCAGGTTTGCAATCAAATGAAATCTTTTTTTAGAACTTCAAATGCTATTTCAATGTATTTTCTTGCTGATTCTTGCTTTGTCTTGAAATATTTTCGTTTGTCTTCAAGTGAGGATCTAAAAGCTTGAACTAGTGTCACCCATTCATTGTAAATTCCATCAACAAGACAGTTCTCGTATTTAAAATGTTCTCCATTTGCATCAAAAAATTAAGGGGGTTCGATGTCATCGATTAGGTTGTCGAATAAAAGAGATTGATCCATAACATTAAGATCATTATTTGTTGGACCAAAAGAACCAATGAGCCAAGATCAGGAAAATCTCTAAGTCCCACATGACATCACAACAACTGCTGAAGACTCCCATCAGCTATTGTGTTCTCTTGCTTGAATGTCAGACTCGAGAGCATCTTAGCTCCAACCATCAGCTGTTCTGACAAAGTCTGAAGAACAAAGTATGAAGATCAAAAGCTGAAGAACAACAGCTGAAGAAGACTCCAAAGTACTGAAGACCAAGTACTGAAGTCTGAAGTACTGATCTTACAAGTACTGAAGACTTCAAGTACTGAAGACAAGTACTGAAGAATCAAAAGCTGAAGAACTGAAGAACTGAAGACCTTCTACTGAAGCACAAAGTCTGAAGACAAAGACTGAAGACATCAACTGATGATATCTACTGAAGTCATCAGTTGTTACATCATCTGAAGCCAAGTCTGAAGACCAAGTACCGAAGACTCAGAGTTTGTCACAACAGCTGAAGATGTCTTCTTCAGTTGTTGTGATGGTTTTTTTTTCTTTTTAGTAGTTTATTTTGTTTCATTAGTTGTACAACAACTGAAGAGCATGTTCTTCAGTTGTTATAGTATCAGTAGTTATAAACGACTGAAGAGTTTGTTCTTCAGTCGTTGTAGGATTTCAGTAGTTTTACTTTTGTCAGTACTTAGAAAACTTTTGTAAGAAGATGTCAGCTGTTGACATCTTCAGTAGTTTTATATTTTGTCAGTTGTAATTTTAATAGTTAGTTGATGTCAGAAAAAGGACATCAACCCATCCTTTTGCCGCCTATAAAAGGATGGGGAACCATACTGTTTTAATGGCCGAAACGTGCGAAGCAATAGAACATTTATTATTTCGTAGAACTCTTTTCTCTCTCTATGCTTGTGCTTTTACATGCAATATCTTTTATGTTCTTGCATTAATCGCTAATTAATGTGCTAAATCCGCTGCAAACATAATCTGATTGATCAAACGAGAGGCTGAGATCCTGTCATTATTTGACCCGACAACACCATAAAAGCATGCCAGAACCAAAGATCACACGAAGCGATCACCTCAAGCATGATAGTAGGGCTAGAGTGATCACCACAGTGAAACTGACCTCTCCAAGCAGTAGGACACATAGCCCACCCAACATGCGTATAATCAAGGATACCGAGCATTCCAGGTAGACAATGTCTTTCACCATGCATCTCGTATACATGGTGGGTCTACGCAAGTATCTTTGAGAGCAAGTCGACACGATTCATATAAAAGATTTAAAATGAATCATGTGGAATTGAAAAAATTATACAAAGGAAATATTTATATACCTTGACAAAAATTATCAAGTGAATCACGTGCAAATTTATTAGACAAAGGAAATATTTTTTTTTCGAAGAGACGTCGTAACTTTTTGAAAAGTGGAGAAACCGAATATACCTCTAGTGCTTCTCTTTGTTGAAAAAACGAATATCACTCCAACAGATCATTTGATATATGTAAAAATAATTGTCTACTTAAACGGAAACGTATTCTAAACTCTTTTTGTCGTAAAGACAATCCAGGGAAAAATAATGTCTTACTAAAGTGTTGTTAACACCGACTCGGTCATGATTTAGAGGTGGACATCTATTTAACGATCGTTGACGTTTGAGACTGCTCGATCATATGCTCGACCACCTTTTTTCTTGTTCAAAAATGAGCTCGTCTTCTTCAGAAGATTCGGATGAGGAGGAGGATCTCCATTCCATCGTTGAGACAGAGTATTTTTTTAAACAAAATGTAGATAGAATATGAGTGAAATAGAATGGTTTGAATTTATAAAATGTGTATTTATAGATAAAAAATTGAAAGCCTTTAGACGCCAATCTTTTTATTCTCTAGGCTGCAACGGTCGAAAATCCCACGCGACCAGCCTCACGACCTACCATCGCGCCAGGGGTTGCGGTGTACGCAACTAGGTGGCTGGCCACATGGATGCCTCCCCCCGGCGCTCGACAACATGTAGCCTTAGAATAGCTTGGTTAGAGCACCTCCCTTGCTATTCCAAACAAGAATCTATAAACGTGACAACTCAAGGGCTAAATGAGATGTTTACACTTTACACATCTATTAAAAACCCTCATTTATACTCTCTGACATTATATTTTTTCAAACATTAATATATTTCCAACTCATTAACCACATTCATAATTGTTTTTTTATAAAGGAGTTTAACTTTTATTTATAGTTATATTCTGTATTAATTAAAATAATATAATATAATAAATAATATTATTAAAAATTAATAACTAAAAATTGAAATTACACAAAGTAAGAATTTAAACAGGTAATTAGAAACGTTATTTTGGTGAATGAAGTACTTAACGAGCATCTTCTTTTGGGTCGTCTTTGATGAATCAACATGACCATAAGTGTCATCAAAATCTGAGTGGTTTGTGGTTTGATCACTGTGGTTTGATCATATTACAATTTTGATCTCTAGATTTTAAAATTTTACAGTTACTTCAAACTTTTGGGTTAGGGTTTCGAGCTTGGTCCCTACTCCCCACCTTAGTGCCATTTAGTTTTTAACGAAATAATGATGTCATGTGCAAATCATGTGAGAGTAACATTGTTTTTTCAATTGAAAACTTTAAAAAAGCTTACTTGATACTATAGAATTTGACGTATGACTTCCCCATCGTTACCATCGTTACATGTTTGGAAATTTCAAATTTCGAACACTATTATGTTCGGACATGAATAGAGAGTTTTCGAATATCAACATTGTCTTCATCTTCAAGCAACATTTACAAAACATCAAAAGGCATAGCCAAGTTTTCATTATGAAGGTATTGGCCAATGTTTTGGTTAATTGACTGCTCTGGGTTTTCATGCATTGTGGCTATAAATAGAAGCCTTTCCCAAGTATTTTCACCATCCATTTTGTTAAAATACTTTCAAATTCTTATCAAATAGATCACTATATCATTACTTTTGTATATTTAACAATATCCAAGATCAAGGAAATCAAGAAAAGCTCGAAAGGAAAAAAGATTATGTTCTACAAGTTTCCATCTTTTGCCCCTATTTTATTATATATTCACTATAAATGTTAGTGATCCTTGTTTATATTAAGTGAGCAATAACACTATCTTGACATACTATTAAGTTGATAGGATGTACAATATCTCGATCATGACATAATGAGAAGTGCAAAGATCATTATCTTAAGAGTATGTTGAAGAAGGTCATCACAGTTTTTGATTGGTGAGATATTATACAAGGTGATTCATGTGCCGGTGATCCCTACTATTTTAGAAAAACAATTAGTGGATTAAACTTTTAAGTGAAGATTGTAGAGAGGATATATAATGGGTTTGTTAACATCCACTTGAACAATTATGTAACGCCCTGAAATTTCTAAAGCAAACCATTTAATAATAATGGGCTTTGTAAGGGTTAATTAATATAAATAAGGAAGAAAGGTGGGTTATGGACTAAATTAACTCAAATGGGCTAGTTTGATAGGTTTAGGGGCCTTTATTAAGCCCTTAGACATGCATGACCAGCCACCATCCTCCTCATTTGCAACCCTAGCCTTCAAACTTCTAGAGAGAGAAATTAGAGAGAGAAAAAACTCAAGAATTTGTGTTTTATTGTTGAGGGGATTGAAGATCTGCAAGTTGGAGCTTCAAACCACAAGAAAGGAGCAACAAATCAAGGTAAGAATCATCCTCCAAACATCCCTTTGGAACAGATCTGGATTTCTAGGGTTTTGGGTTCAAAAGTTTCAAAAAATCACATAAAGGTCATATTTTTACATATGAAAACATGTAAAAAGGTTAGATATAGTCTCATGGATGATAAACCAAGGTTTTGGACGTAAAAAGTTAAGATTTTAGGTTAAAAACGGGCTAGTTCGTCATTTTTATTCATCTAGCGAAACTGTGAGCCCGATCAGCGAAACTGTGGGCTCATCCAGCGAAACTAAGAGAGCTCCAGTGAAACCATAGTTCCGTTGGTAATTTCGCTAGTGCCCAGGTTGACCCATAGATATTGTGACACTAGAAAATTCTAACGAAAGTTGGGCGCAACTGGCAGCAAAACTGCAGTGCGATACTGGCAGCAAAACTGATGGGCGAAACTGGCAGTGAAACTGCCAGGCCAAAACTGGCAGCGAAACTGCCAGGCGAAACTGGCAGTGAAACTGCCAGCAAAACTATAGCAAATCTAGCAGTGAAATTACTAGCGAAATTGCATAGAAATGACCTATTTGAGTGTTAACTATTATGCAGACCATGTGACCTGATCGTAGGCTAGTAGCTTAGACGTAAGGTTACTTAACGACCAGGTGAGTTCTAGATTCCCTTATTTGCAAGTTTTTCCATATTTTGGGGCTAATATGCATAGTAAACCTAAGGTTTTCAAGTCAAAGATTTCAAGATGTTTTAACAAGAAAATAATTTTTCCTATAACAAAAATATGCTATATAAAGTCCTTAAAATATAAAATTTACGCGCTGACCTGGCAACCGCCCCCGGCCAGGGGCGTTGCCCCTTAGACCCCACTAGGGCTGCCGCCCCTAGAACCCCACTGTCAGGGGCTACCGCCCAAAAACCCCCGCTGTCCCGTGGAGGATCAGTTATATGATTTATTTCTCGTTGTTGGCGAAATGTGAATGTATAGACTAAGAGTTGATTTATCATCATATATATGTATATGTACAACTAAAAATGTATGTGAAACTTAAAGAAATGTTATTGGCCCATAAACGTGTACCTTGATAAAGTAAAGTCTTGCAAGCAAATGACAGACGAGGGTTGCATTTATTGTGCCCTTATGATAGTAGAGTAAAGGCTTGAACAGGAAGGTCAGTAAGGCCTGGATTGGCATGACAATAATGGCCTGTTTGGGTACGACAGTAAGACCTGAATTGGCACGTTGGTAAAGTTCTGTGTTTATCATGGGCACCGATAGTGACTGGGAATTGACGGGTAAAGAAGAGTAATAGTTCATAATTAAGCGAAAGTCTTAATGATAAAGTATTGATAAAGCGATAATTAGTGTATACTAATGCTTTGTTATGTGATGATTACTTTCGAACGATAAAGTTAATATATCTTACAAAAAAAGTTTAATTAAATAACATAAACCTAGAATTCACTCAGCGAAGCAGACTTTTTATGCATATTAGTCTGACAAGTGAGCTATAAGGCTTAGAGGGATGAAAGCATGGATCTAAAGCTTCTTGAAAATCGAAGACTGGCATCCCTGATTTAGCAGATTGTTAAATTCTCCTTTCAAAATTTATCTGATGTGCTTAGGACAATGTCAATGTTTTACTTTAATTATGTCGTAATTGATTGAAACTTAATATACTTGTTCGTTACAATGTTTATTTAAATGAATGACTTAAATATATGCTTTTGCTGTGAATGACCAACTATGGGGCTTCGTGGGATTAGGGGCCTTACAAATTATAACACGATTGTATATCTCTTCCCTAAACTCCTTACATATTGTTTATCTATTATTAACATATAACAACGAGTGATATTTCATATACGAGTTTCAAACATCAATTTATTAAGTCAAAAAGAAGAAATTTTAAAAGAAAATAATTCACCCTCCTCTAGTGTTCTACAATCGTATGTTTAATACATAGTTATATTTTAAATGTTTAAGCATATTAATTGTTTAATATAAGGGCCCACTTCTACACCGTTATGCTCTTTCGGATTTTCGAATGGGAGCTTCGTTGGACAAGGCTTCCAACATGAAGCCTTTTCCATCGGGCAATTGACTATTGTCCGCAAACCTCCACTGGAGGTGCTATTATATTTATTTACTAGCTTTAGTAAACCCGTGTAATATACGGGTTTATAAATAAAGTATTAAAGAAAATAAAAATTATTAATTATAAAATAATATACTAAGACATGATATGATTGGAATTACGTATGAGTAATAATTATAAGTAATAAAACAATAATATGAACTTTTCAAAAAAAAATTTGTTTTTTTCGAAGATAAAGTAAACATTCAAAGTAATGTTTTAAAAAATTTCCTTACTATAACTTCCTATTTTAATTATTTTTAAATAAAAAATTTACTTTAAAAAGCCAATTTTAAAATATTACGTAAAAATAGTTTGATTTTTTAGAAAAAGTTCTTTTTATAGAAAAATTATTTCTATATAAATAATATTAATAAAAAGATCTCTTTCTTTATTTATTAAAAAACTAATTGTAATATAAAAAGGAATAAATAATATTATTAGTGATTAATGTAGTTATTTAATAGGAGAGAGAAGCGAGAAAAATTTGATTAGAATGAATGTGGTGCTGATACGTGGCACCCTCATTTACCCTTTTATTAGATAGAGTAGGAAGATTTAACTAGGATCAATACACCGACGCGTGTTGCGCGTCTTAAAAGCGAAGCTCAGCATGGTTGGTTGCAGTTGCACACAGAAAATGATTGCCACGCTAAGGCAACCGACACCAACTTTGGTGTGCCATCATAGCCATAGAACATCCAAAACAAAAGGTCTCTGAGGAACACACACCCATATTGACAAACAGTATCACCCAACAACATTAGATGACCAAACAAAACATCATCGACATTACCAACCAATAACTATGAGAAACCGAATATCAAAACATTTAAAGTATTATAGAGCCAGAGAGAGGCAAAGTGTCAGTAAAGGTAGTTGCAACACCACCATCTTCACCATAACCGATGTTCATACTCAACAGAAAAATCAATTCAAACCGGCCTAAGCTCAATCTCAGATGAGTAAAGGCACATCAACATCAGCAGAATGATCTTTCTAACATCACCATCATCACAACATGGTTGAAGTAAACATCATCAAAACAACAATATACCCAACAAAAGAATCTATACAAATGAGCTCAAGCTCTGTCTTAGATAAGAGAAGTTGCATCATCATCGACATAATGATTTTCCCAAAAACAACATCAGCCTAACAACATGGCATAAGTAAACATCCTTGACCAAAGGTAAAATCAAAATAAATCAAGGTTTAGATATGCTTTTTAATATCATCGACCCAACGTTTTCCAACAACAACATCATGGCAACAACATGCCCAAACTAAACATCATCCCCATAATTTCATACCATACAGAGGCATTAAGTCAAATGAAGACAACCTTGGTCTCAGATGAAGCATTGCTCATCATCATCAACATAATAATATTTTCAACGGTAACATCAAGCTAACAACATGGTCAAAACAAATATTTTTAAGGAAAGAATAAGTCAAAACAGAATCATCCAACGAACAAAAAAGCAAAACAAAACCATGTGTAAAGTTTGAGATAAGCATCAAGTCAACAACACGGTCTAGGTACATGTATTACACTAAAACAACAATAAAGTCTCAGATGAGTTATTCCTCATGATCATTGACACAACAAATCTACCATGCATTGCTTAACAACATCCACCAAAGGAAAACACAAAAGAGGTCACAACCTTTCAAGTATAACCTTACAATACATTAGCAAGAATGCTTAAATTCAACAAACACAATATAGTTAAGCATGAATATAATTAAATAGTCTAATCATAAATGTCTTGTATCTATATATTCAGCAGCCTATTTCAACTCTAGGGTGCTCACCTCCATATATACATTGGTCTCTTTACTAAACACACTAACAAAGAGACCTTCTGAATTGTTGTCACTACTAGAAAACTGTTAATAGATGACGCGCAAAAGATGACGCGCGAAAAAAGATGACGCGCATTTACGCGTATCATAAAATATTTGTCATATTTTAAAATATTCTTAGAAAGGATGACACGCATTTTTGCGTGTCATCTTCGTTTGTCATTGTTTAAATTTTTTATAAACTATTACCCGCCTAATATCTCCCCCCTACTCCCCCTTTCGACTCCAAATCGATCCCCTCCTCTTATTTCCGACCCCAAATCCTCAAACCCCTTTCTTCCCCAAATCCCCAATACCCACCCCCCTTTCGACGCTCGGCCATCTTCCCCCCCATCTTCACGGTTGTCGCTCGTACAGCCCAAACAGCCCCAGTCGCTCGGCCATCTTCACCATCTTCACCACCACAGGCCATCTTCACCAGTCGCTCGTACAGCCCCAGTCACTTGTTCTTCACCATCTTCTCTCCTACCGTGGATATTTCGACCCGGTTCATCTTGTTGATGGAAAAACCCTAAAGCCGCCAGATTGTTCACCATTACCGTTTGGATATACAACTACGCTTCAATATTGGAGCTTGGATTTCACCACCGCTTCTATTTCAAATGGTTTCTTCATCTTTCAAACGACAAACCAAGGACGATTGAACAATATACCCTGGTTTGATTTACGTTTTCTGATTTTGAACTTTTGTGGTTGTTCGAACTACAATTTTCTATTATCCATTTTATTCTATTCTAACTAATACCCTAAACAGCCCGTCCATTTGCCTTCAAGAATCACACCGTAAGCTTTCTTAATGTATGTCCATTATGTGTTGATTCCTGATTTATTATTGTTCTTTCATTGATTTTGATTGTGGAATGTGTGATCGGTGTGATTTCTTGATTGGATTTTGGATGAATTAGGTTTTGTTTCAGTTTGCTAGTTCATTGAGATATTGAAAAAGTTATGCGCCTATGATTGCTGGTGGAAATGGTGGAGATCAAAGTGGATTAGTGTGTTCGTGTTATGTGTTTGTTGCTCGTGATGGAGGATAGAGGAGGTGGTGGTGGATCGTTTGTTGCTGTTAGGAGGACTTCACATGGTCTTGACAGAAACAATGCTTTTAACACGACTTCTGGTATATCATTTCATCGTTTGAATTCATTCTAGTTTTGGAATTATGTTAGTATGTTAATCTGCAATGGGTGTTAATTTGGCAAAATCTGGATCTGCTTCAATTGAATTTTTGGATGAGTGCTTTCATTTTAATGAGTGTTTTCATTATAGTTGATACATATAGTGCTTTCAACTAAACATGAGAATGAAAGAACACTTTTGGCTCTAAGATAAGAAAATGAAAAGGGTTTAAATCAAATCATTTCACATGTGAATGGAGGTCACATCTGGATTTCTTCACACATGAATTACAATGTAATCAAATGTGAAGATAAGTTCTCCTTTTTTGATCTAAAGGCGAATATTGGTTATTTTGTTTTAAAGTTTTTGTGGCACTCAAATGTACTTTCTATGCCAAAGCTAATTATGAAGTCCTCTGCCCTGTTTGTCAATAATAACATGGTTTAGTTGGTATTTGTGGATGCTTGATAATGAATGATATAGTTGGATAATTGGTATAGTGTCTTTTAAGGTTTATCATTTGTTTTCCTTGTTTTTTATTTGTTCTTGTTATTTGTTAAAGCTAGGATTGCTATGACTAACCATTTTTTTGCCTTCTTATTTTGTCTAACTTGCTTTTTATGTTTTAGGAACTTGTGTTCTGATCTTGGCATTTTGTTTTTGTGATCTTTAAGGTTCTGGTCTGATTAAGAAGCAAGGGTTTAAAGGATCATTTGGAGAGGCATTATCATCTGCTAAGGTATTGATTATTATATGGTTGCAACTGCACATTGTATTATAGAAGTTATTGATCAAACTTTTTTCTTCTAGTTAATTTAGTATGGCTGATTATTTTTATGACTTGATTATTTTTATTATATGGTTGCAACTGCACATTGATTATTTTTGCAACTGCGCATTATCATCTGCGAATGGGTAAAGTTGTTGGTTTGTGTTTTATCACCAATGGATCTAATAGGTTAATCATAATAAATAGAAATAAAGAACTTATTTTCTTACATACAAGTATACAACTTCCTAACTAAAATTAAAATAGTAGACCATTGTTGTGACAAATATTGATTGTAGCCATATATAGGAGATTGATCATTTACAAATGTTTTTGAAGTGTATAAAAGTGTTTGTTGATCAAGTCAACCCTACTGTTTCGATCCACCCTAAAACCACACGTGTTTTTAGGGTGGATTGAGCAACGATCAGCACTCAACACGTGTGGTTTTAGGGTGGATCGAAACAGTAGGGTTGACTTGATCAACAAACACTTTTATACACTTCAAAAACATTTGTAAATGATCAATCTCCTATATATGGCTACAATCAATATTTGTCACAACAATGGTCTACTATTTTAATTTTAGTTAGGAAGTTGTATACTTGTATGTAAGAAAATAAGTTCTTTATTTCTATTTATTATGATTAACCTATTAGATCCATTGGTGATAAAACACAAACCAACAACTTTACCCATTCGCAGATGATAATGCGCAGTTGCAAAAATAATCAATGTGCAGTTGCAACCATATAATAAAAATAATCAAGTCATAAAAATAATCAGCCATACTAAATTAACTAGAAGAAAAAAGTTTGATCAATAACTTCTATAATACAATGTGCAGTTGCAACCATATAATAATCAATACCTTAGCAGATGATAATGCCTCTCCAAATGATCCTTTAAACCCTTGCTTCTTAATCAGACCAGAACCTTAAAGATCACAAAAATAAAATGCCAAGATCAGAACACAAGTTCCTAAAACATAAAAAGCAAGTTAGACAAAATAAGAAGGCAAAAAAATGGTTAGTCATAGCAATCCTAGCTTCAACAAATAACAAGAACAAATAAAAAACAAGGAAAACAAATGATAAACCTTAAAAGACACTATACCAATTATCCAACTATATCATTCATTATCAAGCATCCACAAATACCAACTAAACCATGTTATTATTGACAAACAGGGCAGAGGACTTCATAATTAGCTTTGGCATAGAAAGTACATTTGAGTGCCACAAAAACTTTAAAACAAAATAACCAATATTCGCCTTTAGATCAAAAAAGGAGAACTTATCTTCACATTTGATTACATTGTAATTCATGTGTGAAGAAATCCAGATGTGACCTCCATTCACATGTGAAATGATTTGATTTAAACCCTTTTCATTTTCTTATCTTAGAGCCAAAAGTGTTCTTTCATTCTCATGTTTAGTTGAAAGCACTATATGTATCAACTATAATGAAAACACTCATTAAAATGAAAGCACTCATCCAAAAATTCAATTGAAGCAGATCCAGATTTTGCCAAATTAACACCCATTGCAGATTAACATACTAACATAATTCCAAAACTAGAATGAATTCAAACGATGAAATGATATACCAGAAGTCGTATTAAAAGCATTGTTTCTGTCAAGACCATGTGAAGTCCTCCTAACAGCAACAAACGATCCACCACCACCTCCTCTATCCTCCATCACGAGCAACAAACACATAACACGAACACACTAATCCACTTTAATCTCCACCATTTCCACCAGCAATCATAGGCGCATAACTTCTTCAATATCTCAATGAACTAGCAAACTGAAACAAAACCTAATTCATCCAAAATCCAATCAAGAAATCACACCGATCACACATTCCACAATCAAAATCAATGAAAGAACAATAATAAATCAGGAATCAACACATAATGGACATACATTAAGAAAGCTTACGGTGTGATTCTTGAAGGCAAATGGACGGGCTGTTTAGGGTATTAGTTAGAATAGAATAAAATGGATAATAGAAAATTGTAGTTCGAACAACCACAAAAGTTCAAAATCAGAAAACGTAAATCAAACCAGGGTATATTGTTCAATCGTCCTTGGTTTGTCGTTTGAAAGATGAAGAAACCATTTGAAATAGAAGCGGTGGTGAAATCCAAGCTCCAATATTGAAGCGTAGTTGTAGATCCAAACGGTAATGGTGAACAATCTGGCGGCTTTAGGGTTTTTCCATCAACAAGATGAACCGGGTCGAAATATCCACGGTAGGAGAGAAGATGGTGAAGAACAAGTGACTGGGGCTGTACGAGCGACTGGTGAAGATGGCCTGTGGTGTTGAAGATGGTGAAGATGGCCGAGCGACTGGGCTGTTTGGGCTGTACGAGCGACAACCGTGAAGATGGGGGGGAAGATGGCCGAGCGTCGAAAGGGGGGTGGGTATTGGGGATTTGGGGAAGAAAGGGGTTTGAGGATTTAGGGTCGGAAATAAGAGGAGGGGATCGATTTGGAGTCGAAAGGGGGAGTAGGGGGGAGATATTAGGCGGGTAATAGTTTATAAAAAAATTTAAACAATGACAAACGAAGATGACACGCAAAAATGCGTGTCATCCTTTCTAAGAATATTTTAAAATATGACAAATATTTTATGATACGCGTAAATGCGCGTCATCTTTTTTCGCGCGTCATCTTTTGCGCGTCATCTATTAACAGTTTTCTAGTAGTGCATGATATCATCCTCACGAACTTAAAAACACAAACAATAAAAACAAAATATAAACCAATTTCACACAATAAACAACAAACATCAGATACACTTAGTATTACATGACACTATGATAATGCATAATATACAAAGTTTCTTACTTTTGTAAATTTATGGAAACCATAATACATTCTTTGTTTCATGAACCCCTGATGTTGTGGAAGTCTTCAATTTGATAAATTCCTAGAAGGCTCAACTCCTCTCGATCAATAGATAAGGTGTGATATGGCTAAATCCAACATGGTATTTGATGCTTTATACATTTCACTTTGACATGGTACCAAAGGTCATTCTTTTTCTTCGTAAATAGCCAAGAGCCCAATAACTTTTGGATGAGTGTACTGATTTTTGGCCATTGAGAATGGAAAGGGAAAGGGAAACACATTAAACCTTTGCAAATTCTTTAAACCTTTAATTGATGAAAACTTTAGTAGTGCTCTAATGTGCTCTTAAGAGTTTATATTTCACATATATTATGTAATAATGTGCTTCTTGAAGTTCATATCTTGACAAGTCTTGTTTTTGGTTAGCACCTAGTAAGAACATACTATGGATGCTGCATTGTAGAAATTCATCATCTATTAGGGCAACCATTTCTCTCCTAAGGTTGTAGGTTCTAAACATTTTATGTTTGTTTTACTTTTAGCTTCAAGTATCCCGTCAATTTGATCGTTCGTGTGTTATATGAAACGTTCCATTCCAAACATTTTTGTTTAGTAGACAATTGGTTTAAGCTCTCCTATTATCTATATTACCATTGATGATTTATTGGCTTTTCTGACAAATCATCCAATCTGACTATACATAAAAATTACTGATGTTCATCTATTTGATAACCTTTTGTCTTATGAAGTATGTGAAAGACTAGGAATGAATAACTTTTCAACAATATAACAAGGTCTACAACCAAAGTTATTGAGAAGAACAATCATAGTTGTTTCAATGGATAAAGTGCACAGTGAGCATGCATCTCATAGAATGATGTGTGTGATGTAAGTATCAAGTCGTATAACTTCATATAGTGTTGTCAAATCGTAGTTGTAATTTCTTGTTTTTAGCTCTTGAATTTTTTTTTATATAAAATACCTATTGTCAATTCAAAAAACCAGTTTTTCAAACATGTTAATATAATCCATAAGATATAGTGTACTTTTGTATATCAAATTTCAATCCAAAAGGGCGTTTTTTCGAACACTTTAATATAATCCATAAGATATAATGTTGGAACATTGCCTTGTTAAGACACCACATGTGTTGAGTACATAAAAATCTAAGAGAATTAAAAAATAAAATAACTACTATAGAAAAATAAAAGAGTAAATTACCATTTGCATCCCTGACGTTTGTTCATTTTAACCCGCATCTCTGCGGTTTTAAAATTGCCATCCGCCCCCTAACGTTTCGTGTTATCTTCATTTGAGTCTATACGTTTCATTTTTATCTTCATTTGAGTTCAAATGATTAACACCGTTAATATTTCTGTTAAAATTATTATTAAAAAGACGAAACTACCCTTCAAATTAAATAATAACAAAAAAACCCTTGTGGGTCCCATCCATCAACATCATCTTCTTCAAACCACCACCACCATAACCACCCCTATCACCACCACCACAACACCAACGTAGCCCCCACCGCAGCCCTTATCACCACCACCGCTGCAGCTCCTATCACCACCACTACCGCAGCCCCTTTCACCACCACAACCGTAGCCGCCCAGCACCACCACCGCAGCCCTATCACCACCACCGTAGCACCTTAGCCACCCATCACCACCATCACAACCCTTATCAGCACCACCACAGCCCCCATCACGACCACCGTACCCACCCATCACCACCACTCCGGCACCGGCGACCACTTCAATGGCGGTGACAGACTTTGCCGAGCAGCTCATCCTCACCATCAGCGAGCTCCTCCCCATTATCAACGAAATCAAATACTCCGGCGTCGAATTGACAGCCGTACGCTAACAACAGCTTGATTCCATCTCCAGAGCCCTCCACGGCGGCCACGAACTCGCCGCCAAAGTCCTCAATTCGAGCCGGTGGAACGTCTACAAGAATTTACAGCTGTCGAGGAAGATGGATAAGATCGAGAAGAAGATTTCGAGGTTCGTTCAAGGCCCCTTCAGGCCCATGTGCTTGCGGATGTGCATCAGTTGCGATTTGATTCTTGAAGAAGATTTCACCACCACCGCGACCCCCCCTTCACCACCACCGCAACCCCTCATCAACACCACCACCGCGACCTCCAATCACCACCAAAAACGCAACCCCCCATCACCACCACCACCGCAGCCCCTGTAAGGCCCCGATCCCGGGAACCTCACAGTTGGTCTTTCATCGCATATATTTAAATAAAACAATGCAGTGGAAACATTCAAGATAAACTTTTCTTTTACTATAAGTACTTTTGCCATTTAATACAACGTACGTCAATTACAAAACATCTAATGTTGCATTACATCACAAAAGCACTATTACGAAAGATTTCATCTTTTCTGTGTACAAAATGGTCATAAACAGTGACCTCTAATATAAGATCATAAAAATTATTCATCATAAAGAATATTCCTTAAGTACTTCCGTACATCGGAAGTCTTAAGGAACTCTTGACACTCTCATGCAACATACTTTGTTGCATGTATTATGCACCCCCACTTCCAGTGCGGGTAGCATTATCAAAAGGAGAATGCCATCCCAAAAGAGCTGAGTAGCCGCCTCGTGCCATCCTCAGCAACCCTACCTGCCAACTGGAAACACATAAAAAGTCAGAGTTGCTGAGTGAGTTCTAGTTTTATAGGTAGTATATAAAAATACTCTTTTCTGTATTATACTATACTGTACTGTATATACGAGCACGCATCAACTGTGTGAACAAATAACGTTCGTTCTCTGTACTATATGCATTGTCTGTAAACTTTATCTTTATGTTTCACTTTCTATGTGGACCAGTGAGCGATACCCCAACTATATGCGTGATGGGAAACGGATGACGGGCCATCTATATACCCCGAAGGGTCAACTGTGTTCCCTCGAAAGGGCTATGTGTATCCCCCGAAGGGTCAACTGTATTCCCTCGAAAGGGCTATGTGTATCCCCCGAAGGGTCAACTGTGTTCCCTCGAAAGGGCTATGTGTATCCCCCGAAGGGTCAACTGTGTTCCCTCGAAAGGGCTATGGGTACTATGTACAAGGCCGACCCGATCATCCAGGGCACGCCCCAAAGGTCCTGCTAATCTCAATCGATTGGCCCTGTGTGCGTCAATGGGTAGCTAGCCCGCCACACAGTTGAGCTAATGACACACAGTCGTGTAACTCCTATATGCTTGCAAGACTTGTTAACTTTTATTAATGTTCCTTCACTTTCTTTATTACTCTTTCACTGTGCTTTACATAATACTTTCATTTTATCTATTAGTGATAACATGTAAAACTGTGGAAGGATAGACATGCATCAAATCGAGGAACATCGGTATTTACTATTCATCAGTCATTACTATCATATAAGGCTACATCATACTTGGCCTACATACATCATACATACACTTCTCTCCACATTCACATCAGCCCTATTTGGGCGATTGAACATACCCCAGTCGCATGGCCTCCATGCGACTGAGTCATGCGAATGGGCATCTATGCGACTGAATCCTCAGTCGTACGTCTGTACCACTATGCGAATGGGTCTATGCGACTGAATCCTCAGTCGTACGTCTGTACTACTATGCGAATGGGTCTATGCGACTGAATCCTCAGTCGTACGTCTGTACTATTAGGCGAATGGATCTATGCGACTGAACCCTCAGTCGTACGTCTGTACTATTAGGCGAATGGATCTATGCGACTGAACCCTCAGTCGTACGTCTGTACTATTAGGCGAATGGATCTATGCGACTGAACCCTCAGTCGCATGGCCTGTCATGCGACTGAGCTCCAATCGTACGACTGAGCCTCAATCGTACGATTGAACATCAGTCCTTTCTCAATCGTGCGACTGGCCCTTTAGTCGCATAACCCTAACTGGGCAGCGACTGAAGTTCATCACGAGCAGCAGCCGTGACACTCGGCTGAAAAACCCCTCTAAACTTCATTCAAGCCCAGATTAACCCTCCCAAACCTTAGGAAATCATACTAGGACATCATATAAACATGTGGAGGTCCTAAATCATACTTTAAACACATTATCAAGATTTCACCCAAATGGGTCAACTATACACTTTTACAAATCTAGGGTTTAGATGTGTTCCAGCCCCAAAATCGTTTGAAAACATGTAAATGAGGGGTCCTAGAACTCACATTATCAGGTTGGAGTTGAAGAGCTTCGACTTGACTAGCTTCTCGACAAAATCCGAGCCTGAATCACCCCGTTCTCTCTTTTCCTCCTCTACTCTGTCGCTCTCTGCTCTTTCCCGACTGAAACGTATGAGTGTTGGGAGAAAGAAGAGAGCTGCTCCTCTTTTATACCTACAGCTTAGTCGCCCGAAGTCCAGGGGCGACTAGACCTTCAGTCGCATGAACACGACGCGACTGGACCTCCAGTCGCATGAGTCCCATGCGGTTGAGCTTCAATCGTCCTTCGGTTGTGCGTTTGAACACCATGCGACTGGACCTCCAGTCGCACGAATCACATGCGACTGAGACTCAGTCGCATACCACTCCAAAAGTCAAACTTCCGGGTGTTACAGCCCCCCATCACCACCACCACCGCAACCCCCCATCACCACCACCACCGCAGCCCCCCATCACCACCATCGCGAAACCCATCACCACCATCGCGAACCCCATCACCACCATCGCGACCCATCACCACCACCACTGCAGCCACCCATCCCCATCACCCGTATTCACTTATTCAAGATGCTCCAGCCACCATGAGGAGCCACATGACGTCGGAGCTTCACCGTCGCCGTCGTCAGCCACCGTAAGAAGCCACACGTTTCGAAATTGAGGAATCTTTGATGGGTTTATGTCATTTTGTGGTTTGATTTTATTGAATTAGTGGGAGATTTGGGTTAATTTGATGGGTATGTAGGTGGATTTGGAGAGTTATGCAGTGAAGAAAGAAGAGATAAAGAGAGAGAAGATAGAAGGGTGGGGTGGGATAGGGGTTTTTATTTAAGAGTAAATTATCAGTAAATTACCGTTTGCATCCCTGAAATTACAAAGGTATTTTTGTCATTTTATAAAAACTAACGAAAAAATCTAACGACGTTAGTGTGTTGGACTCAAATGGAAATAAAAATGAAACGTTAGGGGGCGGATGGAAATTTAGAAACCGTAGGGATGCAAGTGGTTAAAATGGGCAAATGTCAGAGATGCAAATGGTAATTTACTCAAAATAAAAATTCTTAAAGTGAAATCAAATACACCTTTACATTTTAATTCCCTTTTACCTTCCAAATTTGTCATTGTATTTACAAATTAGTTTCATTCGTTTACATTTCAACAATCTATTTCACATCCATATAAAAATCATCACTCAAATTCCGATAATTCTTTATTTATAACGTTACACGCAATCCCGGATCGCCAACATGTAACACCCTCCACCATCCGATTAAAATCAACGGACGGTCACAAACCCTCATTCACAGATCGCCAACGCGTCACATCATTTCACCGCACACTATATATACCCGCTCCTCACCTTCTTCCACCTTCATCACATCTTCAACCTCACAATCACCTCAATCAAACACACCACCACTTCACACCACCAATGGATTCCGTAAAAGCAACAAAAGCCGCCGGAGGCAGAAAAGGCGCCGCCGACCGGAAGAAATCCGTCACGAAGTCCGTCAAAGCCGGCCTCCAGTTCCCCGTCGGCAGAATCGCGAGGTTCCTCAAAAAAGGCCGATACGCCCAACGCACCGGCTCCGGTGCTCCCATCTACCTCGCCGCTGTTCTCGAGTACCTCGCCGCTGAGGTACATTCACTTGTTCAATTCAATTCGATTCAATTTGTGCTTTGTTTGATTTTGATTTGAGATGTGATGGATTTTGAAATTTTGATGATTGGGGATTAGGTATTGGAATTGGCGGGAAATGCAGCTAGGGATAACAAGAAGACGAGGATAAACCCTAGGCATGTGCAATTGGCGGTGAGGAATGATGATGAATTGGGGAAGTTGTTGGCTGGGGTTACGATTGCGAGTGGTGGTGTGTTGCCGAATATTAATCCGGTGCTTTTGCCCAAGAAATCTTCTGCAACAGAGGTTGAGAAGAACCCTAATAAGTCTTCTAAATCGCCCAAAAAGGCGTAGGTGGTGGTCATTACGTGATGTGGTTGGTGTAGTTTAGGTTAAAAGAAAGGGGAAGTTTGTTTTTGTTTTTGATTAGTTGTGTTGACGTTTATAATTTGGGTTTGTAACTATTTGGTTGTGTTAAAAACTTGAATGAATATTGTTCTATGTTGAATACTGATTTCTGTATTCGAATATTTAGATCTGTGACTGCAAAATGAAGCTATAAAGGTATAGTAGTTGTATTAGCAAATTTTTATTCTTATAATTAGGTACAGTAGTTGTATTAGCAAACATTTTCAAACTTTTTAGTGCAAGTCAATGGAAAAAAACAAATTTATTAATTGAAAACAAGCATGCAATACACGGATGAATTAAAAGTGAAATGTTACTTATGAAAAATGTATTTATGTAACTTACATTTTATCATTCTTATAATATAAAGTCATATATTAGTTTAACTTTAGACTAATTTAGAGAGCTTTTACGTTGTAATAACGAGGAAGAACGAGCAGAGCTAAAAGATAAATACAAAAAGGCTAAACGAGAGGCGAAAAAGTCTGTGTCAGAGGCAAAGAACACAGCATACGAGAGGATGTATAAGCGATTACAGACGAAAGAGGGTGAACATGACATGTTTAAGATCGCCAAGGCAAGGGAACGTAGTAGACAGGACTTGAGATTGGTGAAGTTTATAAAGGCCGCGGATGGAAAGGTCTTGGTGAGGGAAAAAGACATCAAGGGGAGATGGAAAACGTACTTCGATAACCTTTTCAACATAACGAACAGTAATCAACAAACGGATATCGATGAAACAAATCAAACGATGCAACAAAACAAGTGTTATTGTAGAAGCATCACAGTCGATGAAGTCAAGAGAGCTTTGAAGAAAATGGGAAGGGCTAAGGCGGTGGGGCCAGACAACATTCCGATAGAAGTGTGGAAGTGCCTTGGGGATGAGAGCCTACAATGGCTAACGGACTTATTCAACACTATGTTTAAGACAGGAAAGATGCCAGAGCAGTGGAGAAGTAGTGTCATAGTCCCCATATATAAGAAAAAGGGAGATGTCCAATGCTGCGCAAATTACAGGGGAATAAAGCTATTGAGCCACACGATGAAGCTATGGGAAAGAATTGTTGACACGAGAATTAGACGAGAAACTCAGATAGCGGTAAACCAATTTGGATTTATGCCAGGACGCTCTACAAAAGAAGCTATACACGTCATAAGGAGGATAATGGAGAAATATAGAGAAAAGAAAAGAGACCTACATATGGTATTTATTGACCTCGAAAAAGCCTATGACAGTGTGCCGCGGAAACTCATCTGGGAAAGTCTACGACTTAGAAAGGTACCAGAGAGGTATATCAAAATAATAAAGGATATGTATGACGGGGCAAAAACGTGTGTACGAGCACCTGTCGGAGACACAGACTACTTCCCGGTGGAAGTAGGACTCCATCAAGGATCGGCATTGAGCCCATTCCTCTTCACAGTAGTGTTGGACGAGATGACCAAGTCTATACAAGAGCCAGTCCCATGGTGTATGCTGTTTGCGAATGATATTGTCCTAATATCAGAATCTAAGACGGTGCTTAACGAGAGATTAGAACAGTGGAGGGCAGCACTAGAAAGCAGGGGCTTAAGGATAAGTCGCTCTAAGACAGAATACATGCATTGTAACTTTAGTGGTGAGGCCGAGGAGGACACCCAAATCAGTATCTAGGGAATGGCGGTCCCCCGGACATCTAGGTTCAAATACCTTGGCTCGTACGTACAGGAAGATGGAGAGATACACAGCGATGTAGCACACCGTGTACAATCAGGATGGTGCAAGTGGAGAGCAGCATCAGGGATTTTGTGTGATAAGAGGTTCCCAGCCAAACTAAAGGGAAAACTATACAGAGTGGCAGTACGTCCAGCTATGTTATACGACACAGACTGTTGGGCCATAAAGAAATTGCACTAGAGACAAATAGAGGTCGCAGAAATGCGAATGCTGAGGTGGATGTGTGGACATACAAGATTGGATCGGATAAGAAACGACGTCTTTCGCCAGAGGCTAGAGGTGGCTTCTATCACAGAAAAAATAAGAGAGGAAAGATTAAGATGGTTTGGGCACGTGAAGAGGAGAACGATGGCAGCACCTGTCCGAGCAGTAGAGAACATCAGTTTAGAGGGTAGGAGGAGTAGAGGTAGACCTAGGTTGACTTGGGACGAGGTTATTAGGAGGGATATGATAGACTTGCATCTTTCTGAGAACATGATCGAGGATAGGAGTGAGTGGAGGCGTAGAATTAAGATTAAGGACTTTTAGTGGGTTTTGTGGGTGGGAAGGGTATACGGTGATATATGGCCGGACCACACTCGCTAGGTGTAGTTTTCCTCATATACCCTCTTTGGGTGTTACATGCCGTTTTTATTATGATTGTTATTGTTATTGACTTTGTTATATCTTTGTGTGATATATATCTTTGTGATATATATCTGTGTGTTGTATGCTTTATCTAATTCTTTATGTGATATATATCTGTGTGTTGTATGCTTTGTATTATGATTGTTATTGTTGTTGACTTTGTTGACTTTGTTAACGAGTCGGGGGTCTCTTCGGAAGCGGTCTCTCTATCTTTCTAGATAGAGGAAAGACATGCCACCATATACCCCTCCCAGACCCTGCTCTCCAGCGGGATACACTGGGTATGTTTGTTTTTTTTTTTTTTTTTAGACTAATCATGAATATGATTTTTTTTTCATTTTGGTTACTCTTTTAGTTTTAATTTTCCATTCAATAATTAAAATAAAAGAAAAAGACTAGAAAAGTTTTTTCTTTCATTGAACTTAAAAAGTAAACATTATTTGGCAACAAAATGCATCAAACTTAAACTTGTTTTGATAACCAAACACCTATCAAAATAACACAAAAATCCCATTACAACAAACACGTGACATCGAGACCAATTGTCATAGGGCTAGTTTTTGACGAAGGTCAAGTTAAGAACCAACTGCTACTTTCGTCCATTAAGCAAAACAAAAAACATAGCGGGCATAGTAGGAAAAACATAAACGTTCAGGGACTCAAACTGGACATATTTTGTTTCATACGTTTCTTCTTTCTCACGTTCGGAGACGAAAGCAGAACAGCACCTTGAGGGTTTTAGTTTTGGGTTCTACATCGAACATCTGTGTCCCAATTCTTGTCTCTTGGTCTAATCATGAGACACATGCTGGTAAGATTTTATATCAGCATCTGTTATTTTGTCTGATTTCAGCGGAGACATGTGATGAATTTTAGATTTGGTACCTATCGTGTTAATCACGTACATTGTTCGTCACTTCGCAGAGAAAGTGTTCGTTGTTTAAACAAAAATCATTCATTCGTTTAGTAGCATTGGCTACTGCGGGATCAGGAGTCGCCTATGAGCTTGGTAACGACAGTTCTGGTCAGTGGATCTCTTTTTCTCTACACAAGCAATCCCTTAGCTTTATTACTGTATTGGTTCTGCACATGAGTCAATTCTGTCAGTTATTCCACCATCAGCTCTGTGTATACTGATTGATCTATTGACGTGCCTATTTGGACTCTAAATGTTGAAAGGGTGTAGTATTAAGGTTCAGTGTATTGTCTGAATTTTGGTGCTAGTGTGCTACTACCCCCGTTTTAGAATCAGAGATGAGATATATGTTTTGTAATGCAACTAGTCGTTTTAGGGGTCTTGGTTGGGGTCGATTGGATTATGTTCTGTCAGAAATCAATAACACAGTGTTAACTTACTGACATCTTGAACAAACTGTTAGGTATTCAATATACATTAGATACATGTTAGTGCCAATTTTAAGTTCAATTTTAAGTAAAATGTATCTCTAAGTTCAAAGTTGGAGTAGTTTACTATTTCGAATTATAGTGAAAAAATGGACTTGGGATCAAGGATTACTTATATCTCGAGTTGCAGCAGCTTCTTACATTAGCTTCTAAGAATGAAAATTATTAGTTTTGTTTCTTTTTCAAAATCTTCTATGAATTAGCACTTCATCATTATATGTTGTAAACAGTATAAGTAATTTTAGCTATCAAGATACAAAACAATTTAGTTAAAAGAGGTTAATAGAATCATTTCAAATTCTCAAAATGTTGAAGAAGATGGCATGCCACATACTTTGGATCTAATGTTTGAGCTGCACAACTTTGTCAAAGGAAATAAAAATTATTTACTTTGCTTCATGCTATAAATTCAGAAAGATCTTTCTGTAAGGGAACATGTGGTTTAGTGTTTGCCAATTGTCATTGCTTTGATTTTTTGAGAAAGACTGCAAAGATCAATTAAGTGGTTTGCCCTTTTATTATAAATATGGTGAATTGGCCTTTAGTGTGGTCAACCACCGAGCAGATGATTGCTTCGTGTTATTTAGCTCATTGTCAATTACCTTCCGTTGGGAGCAACATGTTACTATAAATGATCTTCCATCATTTAACTGTTTTACATGCTCTTAATTACCTTGCACTTTTGTACATCTGATGTTTCCATGCACTTACTGTAGATTGGTCCTCAAGAGTTTTCATTCGAGCGCCACCACATTACACATTTTCTTCCAATCCTCTGTTTCCTTCCTTAGCACCTTCAGGATATGGTCTGTATTTTGATTCAGTTTCTCAACTATTATTATTACAATTAGTACTATTATTATTATTATTCATGTCATCGATCTTTTGTTCAGTTGCTGGAAACCCTCTATATTTTTCCAGCGTTAGTTCAGCATCTGCAGCTGATGTAAATAACAAATCCCCAAAACCCTGTTGTGGATGTTTGGGGAGGGATACAATTGCCAATGCAGCTGCTAAAGTTGGACCTGCTGTTGTCAATCTTTCAGTTCCCAAAGGTTTGTTTTGTTAATACATGAACTTCAAATTTTGAAGGATCTGTCGACCTTGTTGTTTTTGGGTGAAATATACATAATTAGATTCACTCAAAACCTGGTAAGAAGCTACAAAACACTTGCACTGGATCATAGATCCTACCTAAAGAAACATTTCATTTGAGTCTGGATCTTTCATTTGGAAAATGAATGATAGTTTTTTGAAGGTTTCCATGGGATGACTGTGGGAAAGAGCATTGGGTCTGGAACCATAATAGATGGTGATGGTACTATATTGACATGTGCTCATGTGGTGGTTGATTTTCAAGGCTTCACATCATCATCCAAAGGGAAGGTAACCCCATAGTCTTTAGTACTTACTCAAATAATTTCTACACTAAATAAATCTTGTGGTGGTATTTTTCCAAAGGTGTGAAATAGTTGGAGGCTGGGGGTTGGGGGGGTCAAAACAGATAACTTTTGTTACAGGTCAAAACAGGGTTGACTCAAAACACTTTTTGAAAGTTTGACTGTCACTGCATTATCTATTGCAGGTTGACGTGACATTACAAGATGGGCGTAGTTTTGAAGGTACAGTGGTAAATGCAGATCTGCATTCTGATATAGCTATTGTCAAAATAAATTCAAAAACTCCCCTCCCCACTGCAAAGCTCGGGTCTTCAAGTTCACTGCGTCCTGGTGAGTGGGTTGTAGCCGTGGGATGCCCTCTTTCCCTTCAAAACACAATTACAGCTGGCATTGTAAGGTAAGCAAGAAAATAGGCATCATCCTAAGAGTGTGATTATCTATTCCAATCTTTTTATGATAATCTATTTCAATCTTTTTAATGTTGTGTAATATAAGTGGCATGTTGAGCCATTTACTTATGTACGGGTTGATTTGGTTTGTGTTGCATCTCAAACAAGTCAAATTTAAAAATTCAGCTAATGGGGAATTCGTCAAATTTTTTGAAATTTGCCTAAAATTTATTCTTAAAGCTTACAACTTCCTAAGTCGTTTTGTTCAGAGACTTGATTATTATTGTAATTATAGTATTTGTAATCAAGTTTAACACTAGCTATAGGAAAAGTTCATAATGGACAAAAATGTATTTGCAAGTCAACACAACCTGGCCCCTTTAGATTGGTGCTAAAAATATACCTGTTTCATTCCCAGTCCTTGTGACCCATTAACCCAATTTGACACCTCTAAATTGATAATATGTGGAAAGATTACTAAACTAACACTTCTGTGTACGTATTCTATTTTCTTTTAAGTTGTGTTGATCGCAAGAGTAGTGATCTGGGTCTTGGAGGAATGCGGAGAGAGTATTTGCAGACTGATTGTGCCATCAACGCGGTATTGAAAAAAATGATGATTATAGAATCTGTGTGAATTTGCATGGTTTTATAAGGTGATTAACAGTTAAGTAAGTTTGTTTTTTCTGTTTGTAATTGAATTAGGATCTTCTTGATCTTGTTGGTATAGGGTAATTCTGGTGGACCACTTGTCAATATTGATGGAGAAGTTATAGGTGTTAATATCATGAAAGTGTTGGCAGCTGATGGATTGAGCTTTTCTGTACCAATTGATTCAGTTTCCAAAATTATAGAGCATTTCAAAACAAACGGGTTAAGATCTTTACTAAAAGCAGTTCACTTTCTTTGCTTAATTGCTAATAGTTTAATTTGATTGCTGCATATGTATGCAGGAGAGTTGTGAGACCTTGGCTTGGTCTGAAAATGCTTGATCTGAATGATATGATTGTTGCTCAGCTTAAGGAAAAAGATGTGCTTTTCCCTGATGTTACCAAAGGTGTTCTTGTGCCTATGGTAAGCTTCTTTTGTCTTCTGATAGATTGAGGTCAACTTATTAATTTTTTTTTGTTTAATACTGATAGGTTTGGGTTGACTCCCAAACACTTATATTTCAAGTTCTTATTTTGTTTATTATATATTTTGTAAACGGATAATGTAATATCTATGATTCCGTAAACTAAATCGTTGCAATAATGATACAATTTGTATGTAAAACGATTTAGGAGGCTACATACAACTATACTTTGGGAAACCTAGGATAACACAAGCACGAATAAGACGGAATTTAAGGTGCAAGTATTAAGAAAACAAACATATAACTTGGTTCACTCAATCGATTTGATGAGTTAAGTCCACGACTAAGCGAGAGAATTTTATTCATATGATGAACACTCAAGTAGTACATATTGTAATTACAAGGAGATATATTTATCCTAGGAGCATTAGGGTAAGTGACTTGGATCTTAAGCTAGAAGCAACTATCATAATGAACTGCGCCCGAAAACCAACGAAGCCAAGGACTAGAGTAGTAGAGTTGAATTAATATGTCACTCAGAGTCTATGTAAGTAATGCTGACTCATCCACAACTGAACATCTGAACTGCGGCATCTGAGTCTCATTGACTAAGTCTAATACGATGACTGGGGATCTTCACATTAACAAAACTACAACATTGTAATAAAAAAAACATCACTTTAATTACACTAGTGCAACAAAACTAAAACCAAAAAAGATATATATACACCACTGTAACAAAAAAAAAAACACCACTAAAAATACAATATAATACAAGAACATCAAGATTAACATAATATAATACAAGAACATATAGATACATGATGTTGGTTTGGCCCATGAGATTGAACCATAGTGTGAAACCAGATCTGAACCCAAATATAAACGGCGTTCTGGTGGCGGCAGTAGCGTGGTGGCGTGGTAGTGTGGTGGTGGTGGTGTCTGCGGTGGAGAAAGGGAACTCAGATTTGAACCATGTGTTCTTAAGGACAGAGGGATCTGGTGGCGATGGTTACGCTTTGGTGGTTGATGCCATAGTGGGATTTGTGTTGTTAATGGTGGTGGTGTTGATCTGGTGGCGATGGAAGTGCTTTGAAAGCCGTTGAAGAGGGGTGTTGTGTGGAAATGGTAGATCTAGAAACCGCCGAAGGGGGTGGCGAGATCCATCAGATTGGAAAGTACCATCACCATCAACGTCCAGATCTCCCTAGAATGAACTTGCTGATCAACATCCAGTTCCTTGCACAATGTCAATCCACTAGCTTACGTACCACCCAGTTGCTTGGGACCAGGAACCACCACCATCATCAGTACCAGGAAACGCCACCATCGACGTAAAACTAGAAGCAAAAACAAGTTAAAGGCTTTTAGCTGCCACCATCAGGACCAAGAACCACCACGATTTTTGCTAGAAAAGAGAAAGATAAAATGAAATGGATGTGTTTGAGTGGTTGTGTTCTAGATCTAGAAAGATGATTTTTGATGGAAGAGATAAAAGAAACCATGTGGGCGTCTGACATACACAGGAAAAGTAGAAAGCAAAAAGACCTATTTATTCTTGATCTCATATCCACCATTGATTTGGTATCTATAATATTTTATATTATATCAGTGGATGTTATAAGGTTAAAGGGTTTTTACAATTTGTAAGGGTTTTCACATGAACCCATTCCTATATATATGACTAGAAGCATTAGGGTTAATGATTTGAGTTTTGAGCTAGACACAATTATGTCATAATGAACCAGGGCTACAATTCAATGACTCCCAGCAACAAATATTTAATATGTCAACTGGAGTCGAGTTAGTTAATATGTCAATTAGAGTCCATGTAAGTAACACTTGCTGATCCGCAGCTGAACGCCTGAGCTGCGCTCTCTTGCACTCACCACCCACGTATGAATCTCATTGACCGACCATGGATCTTAACACCAAGGTCACTCTGCACTGACCTAGTGAATTTCCCAATTCCTACTGTGCCAACTCAATCAGACTTCATAACTAAACATACACTTTGGGCAGCATTCAATTCGTTGACTTGTTTGTTCCATTTGATTCGTTGTCTTTTTGCTTTTTTTGTGATCTTACCAATACGAGTCATGTTCTATCTAGCTAAGGTGGGCGTATGGAATCCCCGATTTCATGGATAGGATTCCTAGTTTTAAAACTCATACCCTTGAATTAAACACTTTTTATGATTTTCATTCTCATTCCCTTGTTCTTAGTCTCTTAATCCAAACACCTCTTATTTATCTTTTGTTTTACCCAATTTACATGTAAGAGATGATATATAACCCAAACCCATTAGTAAGTTCAGTTTTAGTTTTGGGTGTGGAAATCTGGACACAAAAAATATCTGCAGTTTGTAGTACCTATTAATATTTACCCCCAACTTGCTGAGTTGTTGCTGCTCTTTAGTAAGTGAAGTGGCTACTACATTCTTCTTCTTATGATATGTGTTATTGTCTTTCCCCTGAATATCATATATCTTGATTTAACTGCTAAATAACTTCTCTGAACTCAGGTAAGTCCAGGATCCCCTGCTGAACGAGCTGGGTTTCATCCAGGAGACGTGGTTGTTGAATTTGAGGGTAAGCCTGTTGGAAGCATAAAAGAGGTATGGTTCTAACTTCATGAAGAAAAAAACCCGAATGGCTGACTTTTTTTGTTTAAAAAACACAATAATCAAACATTGTTCTCAGATAATTAAGAATTATCACACGTATATATCACTACAACTCTTATTCCTTACCAAAGTAACCTCACTAGACACATCCATATATACATGATCCATAAATATATGCTTTTAAAGTAGCATTCCCAAGTGTTAAAAACGTGTGTGCTTTGGTAAAAGAGATTAAATTAAAACCTGGAGGTGGGAAAAAAGATGGGTTGGCTGGTGAGTCAAAAGTGGATTCGGGTCAAACGGGTAGTTTTATGTGGAGTCAAAATGGGTTGCTTGACTTGCAAACAATTTTGTATATAATCTTTTTGGTGCTTGTGAGTACTTGATGCATTAAATACGGTTAAGAAACTATATTATTGTAATAGTATAAGTATAACATCTTTTTATTAAAATGATTCAAGACTTTGTGAGCATCTTGAATGGAGACTTTTTAACACCGTCCCATTTGACCTGTTTGATTTTTAGTTAGTTTTCCTAATTATATGACTTGTTTTGCCATGTGTTGATAGAATATAACTCGGATTGATCCCTGTTTTCATACAAGTGGTTGCAATTGCCGCCTCTAGTATTACTTAGTCATTGGCAATTGGCAACTTAAAGATAAGTGAAATTTGGTGGGATCTTGTATCTTAACTGATGGTTAATTATGACAGGTGATTGAGATTATGGGAGATAAAGTTGGAAAACCGATTAAAGTTGTAGTGAAAAGAGCCAAAAACACTTCTGTGACGTTGACTGTGATACCTGAGGAAGCGAATCCGGATATGTAATCCTCATGCTCTTGTGACATCTTTCTTACCTGGGCACGACTTCTAATTTTATTAAAGAAAATTAGGAGTAAGTGGCCCTAACTTTACGATTTTAGGGCACATTGATTCGTTTAAAGTATATTTTCTTGTTTTGTTACATATATTCAGCCTCATATAACTCTCAAAAGGTCTGCTTGCAAATCAGCCAATCTATTATCTATATTATGGTATGGTCCATATCCTTTATAAAGTTTTTTCTTATAAATTTTCATAAATTAATTAGAAAATTATATTATATTTATTTTAATATATAATATATTGCCGATTTTAAAATCAAGAACTTGTTTTTCGATAATATTATATATACGAAAAGAAGGTTAAATGTATATGCACCTGTATCTACTTTAGGCTGATCTTTATTTTTTTTTTCTAATACAAAAGAAAAATGGATGATGTAATATCTAATAAAAGGATTAAAAAGGGAAAGATGATCAAAGGGATCATTAGTGTACATTTGATTTGATTTTTTTTTCTTTTTAGATGGCTAAGAATTACTTTTACATAATACAAAAAAACTTGTTCAATGTTTTAGGATTTTTTTTTATTTAAAATAGGACGTTTGTAGAGAGAAATAACAAGAGGGGAAAATCTTTTTGATGTTTGATTTTAAGGGCACCCGCCCTTAGCAGGGGCGGGTTCTTCGATTGATGTTGCATGTGACTTTGTGCAGGCTTTGTGAAGGCATATGAATGTGTGCATGTGAGTGTGTGCATCGAGGAGAGACCCCGCCTTGTCAGGGACGGGTTCTCCTCACCAAAATTCCAAACCACACATTTAACCTATCTCACAGTGCGAAGTGGTTACGTAACTAAGTTTACCATTCCATCTGTAATAAAGTTAATTTTAAGTTTTTTTAACATACCGTGCACATTATAAGATTATTGAAAAATAGTCAATTTATAAGTTTTTTTTAACATACCGTGCGCTATATGGTAATATCAAATCAATCGATCGAGTATTTCGGGGACACATAGAAGGTAATCTTTCTCATGCCCATAATTGCAACAAGAATAAAGGCCCACTAACATCTCGATTTGTGACACTCGTTGTCTTACATAATTGTTTATACAAAGATATTAAACCTGTACTTTCCTAATTAAGTCTACCATAGTTATTTAAGTTTTCAATATGATTTAAATAATTTATGTGCATCCGTTGCTAGAAGTATCAGAAAATAAAGTGGCACCAATCATAAAAAAATATAATTAATCTAGCTCGTTGAATGCACTGAAAATCTGTGTCATTATAAGGGAATGGTTTTATTATTTCATCTAAAATGAACCTTAGACTTAACTTATAACCACTTACAGCGCTTGTAGGAAGTGTACAACTGGTTAAACACACAAACCTTATTATAACTTCAGATGCACTCATAGCATAATTAGTGCCAGAAATAACATCACCTTCAACCGACAAACCCCATAAAACTTGTACATCTTGAAGGGTTATTGTGGTTTCTTCAAGTGGTAAATGAAATGTGTGTGTATCCGCCCTTTCATCTCTCCACCAAAGTTGAGATAAAAGCACGGTCAAGTTTGCTACAACCACACTTGATCACACCCGCACAACCAGCCAACCTTATATATCTCATAATATTATCACGGGTAGCCTCTTCATTAATGTAATCCCAAAAAGTTTTTTCATCTCGTCTAACATGTAAAATTCCTTCATCGTTTTTTGGAACTCGAAAATAATAATCAGCTCTATGTTGACCACTTAAAAATAACAAATCGTTATGTAATGGACCTGGTGTAATTCTCCAGATCATTTTGATTTTTGAAATGAAGTATGAAATTATAGAAAAAATTAGGTTCAAAGATAGTGAGAAAATGAATTGGAAAAAATTATAAAATGAACGAAGAATAAAATTTTATTGGTTTAAATAGGATAAATGGGGGTGGGGTGTAACGGAACTAAAGGAAAAAGGGTCGGTTGGGGGTGTTAGTTGAAATATTAAAGGCGGAGACTGGGTTTCAGAACCTGCCCCTGCCAAGGGCGTGGTCTCCACTGTCATGTCACATCAGGGTAGGCGGTTCCAACGTGTTGTTTAGATGGATTGTAGCAAGTAAATCAGACGGTGGGGGTTAGTTGGAGAACTCACTCTTCCTATGAGCGAGATCTTCCGAAAAAGTTGAGTGGGCACGTTGCAGAACCCGCCCCTGCGGTGGACGGATACCCTTGAGGTAATTAAATGACAAGACTTTTCCCTCTTGTCAACTCTCTCGCTAAAATATCTATTTAAAAAAAAAAAAATTCTATTTCTAGAGATATATGTAAAGCTGAAAATTTAGATATAGTGATATGAGTTTCCGAATGTATAGACTGTGCATGATCAAATAACTACTGAATAAATATCAAGAACATACTTTAATATTAATTATGAACTTTTCAGTAGAAAAGAAAACATACTTTATAGTTTTCAGTTCGCTATAAAAATGCTTATGCTTTGAAATGTAATTATCATTTTTAAAGATTTTTATTTACCGTAATGTTTTGATATCATTCATGTCTACATTTACTGTTCCGAATTAGTATTATCTATAATTCATAATTATAATGAAACAATACATGTAATCTCGATTTAACCCAACATTATATGAATAATATGGACCATCTTTAGATATTGTAGATAAGAGTAAAAATAATATGATAAAACAATATTGGCGTACATTAGCATAATCCCACTTGAAAAGCAATCTGCGTTGGTAACGTGTTATAAAACAATAATCTAGTGGCAACAATTTATATGCTATGACAATGGAGAGAATAGAGAGACAAGGAAGATGAAAAAATAGGAAATATATTATAGACAAAATTACACAAAATGTTTTTTACTTTTATAGCAAATTACAGGTACAATATGCTTCGTTATATGCTTTGTATATGCGTTGTATTTTGATTGTTATTGTTATTGCCTGTGTTATCGAGTCGGGGGTCTCTTCGGAAGCGGTCTCTCTATCTTTCTAGATAGAGGAAAGACTTGCTACCATATACCCCTCCCAGACCCTGCCCTTCAGCGGGAGACACTGGGTATGTTTGTTTGTTTGTTTGTTTGTTTTATGTATAATTTTTTATAATAGATTTCATCCTTTAAACTAACTGCTGTTAAGTTATCCTGTTAAGTCAATACTAATTTGGTCTTTTTTACCTCTAAAGGACTATTTATGTAATTAAACATAAATAAATTTTCTACAACTCTTTTATCTTTTAATTAATTTATGTACTTTTACAATTATACATATACATATGATTTTTATATATAACGTAACATATATTATTAAATTAATTATTTTCATCAACATTTTACATATAAATATAAATTATATAAATATTATTATTATTTTTTATACTTCCGCCTTTAGCTCTATATACTTGACCTTCAATATGTTTTACAAGATATTTTATAATTATAGATTACGAAATTAAACTTGTTTTTTAATCTTAGATAAAATAGTGATTAACAGAAAGGGTCACGCATGGTTAGCTTTTTTAATTAAAGTTTTAATTAAATTTCATGAATTGTTCCTTCTGTGTTTTTTTTAACTAAAAATATATACTAGTTTTTAGTAAAAACGAAAAAATAAAACCAAACGGAAAAGAGATGTAAAAATATTGAACTACACATGTGAAACGTAATACATTAAAAACAATAACTAAGTCGATGTAGGATCTGCGCGTTTTGATGTGGCTGATAAATTGAAAAAAAAGGCATAAAAACGTGGAAGCGCACACACACGTGGCGGCTTGTTAACTCGTAGTTTAGACCGAAGTGTAAAACGAGAAGTTTATAAAAGATGAAAAGTATAAGGGGACAAAGTTGAAAGTAAAAAATTATAAGGGTAAAACTGTAAACGATATAAAAGTATTAGGGCTAAAAGTAAAAAATTAAAGATAAGAAAAAAAAACCAAAAGAGATGTAACCACTGAAGCTAAGAAATAAACCACGATGACCCTGTGTTTTTTACTTTTTAGGGTAAGAAGGGGTACGCAACACCGAATCCTGTTACTTCGAATGGAACAGTCGCAAATGTATTTGATAATTAATAATATATATAATGTTTTTTAGATTAATAAAAAAGTTGTTTTGTGTCTAAATTTTATATTTAACATAATAATATTAATATAAATTTAATAATATAAATTACAATTAGATAGTAATTAATTCTAATCTATATTTTTAAAAGTTATGACAGAAATTTGTTAATTTGTATAATAGATGTTACTTGTATTGTATATCTTTATTAAAATAATTTAAAAAATTATATGTATAACAAATTTTGAAATTAAGCTAATTACGAATAACATCCTTTAAATTAGGTTTAAAGTTTCAAAATAGTCATTTAACAGGTAGAAAGACTAAAATCCCCTTGATGTAACGGAGAAAATTAACGACCGTTTGTTTAAAGGACGTAATTTGTTATAAAAACTATACATAAAGGATGATTAGAGTAATTTTTGAAAATAAAGCATGAAACCTGCAATTTTTTATAAACCTAAAGTACGTTTTTTATAAATTTTATCAATATTATAAGCATATAATCTTTATAAAATTATGACTATAGATGGTGTTTAGTATCTAGCACAATAAAGCTAAGTTAATGAGAAATAATAACCACTCACAAGTTATAAATGATATTGAGAATTATAATTTAATAATATTTATAACAATATTCAGATTTAAACAAAGAATTTAAGGTTGCAACATACAATAAACATAGCATAACTATGAGAGGAAGGGAGTAAAGGAGGGTCTTTGTAACCAATGTACGTTTCACCTTACTTGTCTCATATTCACAATCTTCTCCTATTTATCTCATCTAACATTTTGGGTTCCAATTAAAAAGGGATCTACAAAATGCAAATAGTTTTCTTGATGTAACACCATGGCTAATGAACCCGCGAAAGAAGATAAAGTGGCTCAGCCACCTCCCCAAAACGCTTATCCGCCGTCTGGACCATACCCAAACCAACCTCCATCAAACGGTCAATATCCTAACCAACCACCTCCACAAAATGCTTACCCACCTTCTGGACCATACCCAAACCAACCTCCACCAAATGATCCATACCCAAACCAACCACCTCAACAAAATGGTTACCCTCCATCTGGGCCATATCCAAACCAACCTCTTCCGAATGGTACATACCCAAACCAATATCCAGCCGGGTACCAACCATATCCACCATCGCAACCAGGTGGCAGTGGGTACCAGATGCCACCTCATCACGGCGATGAAAAGGAGAAAAAGAAGGATAAAAATAAAGACAAAGAACATAAGGACAAGAACCACAAAGACAAAAAGATAAGAAAAAGAAAAAGAAAAAGAAAAAAAAGGAAGGCATAGTTGGAACTTTGCTCGATATTGGGGTCGGAGTTGGGGCCGCGTTACTCGGAGTAGCACTAGGAGAAGAGATCGGTGGTGGTAGTGGCAGCTCTGGTTCAGACTAGCTAGGATGCGAGCCGGTAAATGTATACATAGTTGGGTCCTGATGGTGTAAAAATGCATGTTCATTACTCTCTACTAACATTATGGTTTTATACTTTGTAGTTAATGCTAATCCTATACCATGTTTAAGATCAAAACAAATTTACAATGTATCTGTGTGTATGTCTATGTTGTATGTTCCAAGTGCCTTCTTAAATTAGTTATGAGTCATTGTTAATATAAAATCTCTATGTGAACCTTGTTCATAAAATATAAAAGATACCAGTGTAATGTTTATGATTAGAAATAATGTCACATCCGATTCAATTTTGTTTGTTGATGCCTGGATTTACTGCTATTGCTATCTAATTTTTAGGGGTTCTAGATTCATACACCATGTATAAACTAACAAAAGGTAAATTGATGTTTATAAAAAAAACTATAGTTTACAGAGTAAACGATCATTTACAGTGTCTGTAAACGACAGTTTACTAATTTATAAACTGTAGACATGCTATAGAGAAAACGGAATGTAGACATGCTACTTAAATGTGTTCATGTTGCTAGCAATTTGTTTATACTATCCATGATACGGTTTGAGTTCAAGTTTGGTTACTATCACGTCCGACTCCGACAATCTTCGAAATTATTTCCCCCCTAGGCAAACGGAGAAAAACGGGTCCTTATTATATATAGTGAATAACTCATATATAAAATTTTAGGTCTTGTGCGAGTAGAAAAAAGCAAGACTCTAGTTTGATCAATCGACCGCTCTGACCTCCTTCGTTCCATTTTTTTACCGCCCCCACCCCAAATAGCAAGTTATTTTGTTTGAGTTTTAAAATAGGTTTAAATTCTAGTAATAGGTAAATGATAATGGGCTAAAATAACTAAAAGTTTAATAGGCTTAATGTTTATTAATCTAAAAATGATTAAAATGTTAATGAGTTTATTAATGACCTAATGAATTTAAGTGTTTAACAAAGAATATAGGTTATATATATATGTATATATATATGTATATATGTATGTATACACACACACACATATATATATATATACATATATATACATACATATATAGGGAAGCATTCTATTGAGAACCATAAATATATAAAGAACTACTAAAAACCACATAAGCAATGGACAAAACACCTCGATAAAATTAATAATACTAAAAGATGATGGTTTGATTCTATTTTTAATCTCTTCTTTTAATTTAACACCTCTCTCCTTAATTTTTTAAAAAAACTTTAAAATGTTCATATATGCAATACAATGTGTGTGCATTGATGCACATTATCAAAAGACTATAGATATCGTGATTTTTAAAAATTTATCTTAAAAGTAGTAAAATTACAAACATTTTGATATATTTATTTAATAAATACTATAAGAGTTAAAGTGGTTCTTTCTGGTTCTTTACAGATTTATGGTTCTCAATTGAACGTTATTCTACATATATATATATATGTATATATATATATATATAAATATATATATATATATTCATATACATACATACACACACATATATACGTATACATATACACATATACACATATATACATATATATATATATATATATAGATATTGTCACACCCTCGCTTATAGCGGAAACACGAGGATGCGACGGACGGGATCGTCATAACACTTGGTATAATTACAGAGACATGTTATATGCAAAATCCTCGTGTCATGACGTCGCCCGACACAATGGTGACTTGTGTCGTGGTTAGTCAGTTCTACGACTATCATAGTCTTATTAATTCCAAATCTAAATTACACACAGTTCATAAATGAAACAAATGATATACATGACTAATGCATAACTTATTGAAATCCTGGGGGTCTCGGCTAAGGCATCAACTCTAGCTATCCTCTTTGATTATGTTCACCTGAAAAGATATGCTCAAAAATGTCAACACATAATGTTGGTGAGTTCCGCAGGTTTAAATTGAAAACATGTAATTGATGCTGTATAGAATTTGATATGGAATCATACTGTAAGCAAAAACCACATAACATGTGTTTTACAACCAAACCCTATGATGTTTATGCATATAAGTTCGACGGAATATATTCACCCATGGCCTGATTGCTGGCAGCTGTAGTCGGTAACTCACAAGTTAACCGATCTGTCGAGGGTGGGGGTGTCAACCCAGTAGTACTACCAATACCTATCCGTTGGTTCCTAACCCGGAATTAATGGTTGTAAGAATAGTATAACACCATGTATGTATTAGAATATGAGAATAGTATCACGTCGATTCCAAGTATGAAAATTGTAAATAAGATTGTTCAGCATCGAAAACAGGTGAGCATACTTTTCCCCCAAGTTTGGAAAACATTGAAACGATTATAAAAGCATAAAAGGGGCCACGGAACTCACCTTGAATTGATGTAATGTATATGAACAAGAACTTCAAAGAATTAAGCAATGCACGATCAAGCACGATCAATACCTATTATTAATTGTAACTAAGTCTTTAAAATGTGTTTATTGCGAATAAATATATTGGTAAGATTCGGGTTGGTTTGGTTTAACACGTGACACGTACACAAATGAATGTATATATGTTTACAAGATTAAGTTTGAAATTAACGTTAAATCAAGGATTAGAATTATGGGGTTTTAATAGGTATTAAGTTTTCAAAGTATTTATTTGCATTTTGATTCCATTAGGAGGATTTCATAAGTGTATTTATATATTTTTGGAATTAAATATAAAAATGATGTGGTTTAATTATATAATTTATAATTATCCAAAGATAATTACAAATAAGGATAATCACAATTATAGTATTTTGATTAATAATAAGGTATTAATCTATACCTTTAGTTAAAATAAATTTTACAAGAAATAACCCACAATTTTATTTGTAAATAATTTGTGAATTCATAAAATATATTTAAAGATGATATAGCGTTTATCTTATAGAAATAATTATTTATAATATTTATAAATAATATTTATATAATTTTCATGATTTTCATGATTATTTCATAGTTAAACTTGATTTAGAATTTATTTTATAAAAATAAGTATTTTTAATATTTTTAAATAATTTTTATAAAAATCTATTAAAGTTTTTTTTAAATAAATAAATTTACAAAAAATTATTTTGTAAGATTTAAAATAAGGAAAATTAATAAAATTTATTTTTATAATTTTTAGAAATTTTTCCATATTTTTAAAGTATTTTTAAAGCTTTAAAAAAAATAAAAACAATGAAAAGGAGGTTGCCGGGTTCGAACCCGGGACCTCACACCCACACACACACAGCCCAAACCAGTGAGCCATAGCCCAATCTGCGAATAGACACGGGTTAAATTAATTTTAAACATAGTTTCAGAAATCCCCAAATTCGTATAAACCCTAGAAACCAAATCGTTCAAATTGATCACCCAAACGTTTATGATAGTGTATGGATTCATGGGGCTTTTGTTCCCCATGATAAATCAAGTATAAAGATGTGTTCAATTACCTGATTTGATTCATTTTGATGGTATGAACAGATAAGAACAAGCCGCGGCAAAGGAAGAATCGAATGGGTGATCAAAACTTGATGGAATTCAAATTTCTTGCACAGGAAGCTTCGAATTAGGCTTATAATCAAAAGCCCTATGTTTAATTCGAGTTTTGAAACACTGAAGTTGGTGTTCGAACAGTTGCAGGTCGCGATTGGAAGATGATGATTGAATTCGTTTGTTTTGTGTGTTTTAGATGGAATTGAAAGTTGCACAAGATTAGGATCAGTTATATAGTCGCTCAGGTTCAATTAATTAAACGAATTATTGGCGTTAGTGGTGATCGTGGTGGTTTCTTTCGGCCGAGTGTGTTAGGTAGATAATCGCACTCAATTCGATCGTATTATTCAAATTAGTGTGGGGTACGAGTTCGAAACTCCCACTCGAATGTGTCGGAAGCCTTTGATTGAGTCAAAACCGCGTAAATTTGGTGGTGTTGGGCTCGTCGGAGTTGTCGCCGGCGGCGACCGGAATGCGATCGGGAAACCGAGGGTGGGGGGCTGGGTTTTAAACGAATTTACATTTTACCCCCCTGCGGTTTCTAGTTTATTATTTTATGTTAGCAACTTTTAAATAAGTTTAAAAATTGACATTTTTCACCCTAAACTTTATATAATAAATCTATTTATTATTATTTTTTTACAATATATTTTTAATCTTTATAAATCTTTGAGATTTAGTTATTAAATATAATATATAAAACTTTCAAATTAACAATAATATTTATGGATCATAACTTTTTAAATTCAAGTTTACTAAACTTTTATAAATTGTAACAATATTATTATTATCATTATTGTTATTATTATTATTATTATTATTATTATTATTATCATTATTATTATATTATTATTATTATTATTATTATTATTATTATTATTATTGTTGTTGTTGAAATTCAAATAAACGTATAAAATTAGCTTTTATTTAACGAAGATTACGGGATGTTACAGTCTCCCCTGCTTTAGGAAATTTCGTCCCGAAATTTTAATCATAAGGAGGCTGAAACGAGAAGATGAGGATACTGAGATTTCATTTGGTCCTCACGTTCCCAAGTGAACTCTGGGCCATGTTTAGATTCCCAGCGGACTTTGACAATGGGTATCTGGCTGCTTGAGTTGTTTGATTTTTCTATCCATAATTTCCAGAATATAATGCCTAGAAATCAGGATAAGACCAACAATGATGAGAAATGTTAATCGTCGGAATTTAAGAATTCCAAACGTCACCATATGAAACGACCTTAAAGCATATCTTGTGAATATGTATTTCTCCTTTGACCAACCATCGGTCTAAGAATAATACGCTATGCGAAGGTCTTGGAATGGGTTTACAATGATGGTCAAGAGTAGGAAGTGAATCAATTATTCAGAATAACGATTGATGTTTTAACGTCATACCACAGTATACGAATATTTGAAATAGATGCAGGTTAATTTCTCGACGTTGTGAGATAATGGGTTTGCTATTACGTAAAGATCACTCTGAACCTTTCCTTGGTGGGTAAACTTGATAGCATTGCTGATCAAGTGGGTGATAATTCGTCTAATCCGTAAAACATCACCAATAACCTCCACTGGGACATCACCTCTTCTTGGCCTAAATTTTGTGGCCTCCAACCTCATAACTCCTGACTCAACTTTGGAAAAGTCGAGGATGTCACTAATAAGTTGAAGGACTAGATCGCCAGAAGACAACATGACACTCAAAAGTTGTTTCTGATTTTTATCAAGTTTTGTTGTTGATAGCATTTCTGCTATGCTAACGACCCCTGATAATGGAGATCTTATCTCGTGTGACATGGTTGCTAGCATTTGTTTTGCTCTCATCGTTTCCTCTGTAATATGAACAGTTTATTAAGTTCTGTCTCTTTGGCCTTCTGCACAGCTATTTCTTCCCTTAGTTTTGCCATCTTTTCTCTCTTTTTCACCTGATCAGTGATTTCCATACCCATATAATTAACACAAATTTTCTCCCCATTTTTGCTGAACACGGGTTCAACATATATTAAGAATGTTTTGGCTCCAAATAACTCAGTCTCAAAGTAATTCCTCTCTTTGCTGGTAACTCTCTTCAGAACTTCTCTTTTAAAGTCTTGTTGTTCAAATTCAAGATAGAATTTTTAATGATCTTCAAGGTTAAGGATTCAAAAGCGGTTCAAGAAGTGACGTGAATAATAGGAAAGGTATTTGTAAACATGTTTGCAAGGTAGCAATATCTAAGTAAGTTTACATACGCAGTTCAACAAACCATGAGTTCAGCTGAGAACATTTATATGACTCAAAAGTCATGTTCATGAGTTGATAATATCTTCAGCAGAGGGATTGTTTAGGAAGGCTATTATCGCACAATCACGTTTTGATGATAACTCAAAATGAAAGGAATAAACGTTTCCATATAGCTAGGTCAAAATACAAGGATAAAGGGAGAGAAATTGATTTAAGAATTTTAAGTGCTCCAAGCTTGGAATCCAAATCAACTTAATACGATCGAGTCTCCTTTTAGGTTCAGAAATCATGCTTTGGCTTGGTAGGTCGAATTACCAACATCGGTTCATCCTTCAAGTTACTTCATCCGTCTCGTTACTTGATTATAACCATGGTAAGTTGAAGATCAAGAGTTGAGATTTAGTCATCAAGGTATGGAATTTATGCTTATCTTGATAATAACAAGAAAACAATCGAGGGTTGACATTTGTCACCAAAATACGGGTTTCGATCCTATTTTGGTGAGATCATGTCATTTGTGAAATGTAAATTTCAATGAGAATAATTGAAGTCAATCCTCAAGATAAGGAGGTCACCCTAATCCAGAGGATGAAATTTCACAAAACAAACAAATGGAAAACCATTTATCGCAATAGTGATTCATCAAAGTAAGGGAATCTCCCCTGCTTTGATGAGATAGAATCATTTAAGAGATACGAGTGTTCTTAGTCATAGGTTGACTTGCAAACTCTTGCATTTCCCATGGTGCAAGCAGTATGAGGCTTGACTTAACGACGAAAGAAAATTAATATCAATTAGGAATTCGGAAAAATTTAAAGTTACATCAGTGTAACGAAGGAAAGATCGTGCTTACAAGCTTTAAGATCGAAATTCGAGATCGCAGAATTTGTTATGATGGTGTTCAAATCTTGAATGATTTAAATCAGAAAGACGAAATCAAGGACAAGAATGATTCGACATTACAATGAGATGTGAACATTCGATTCACAATCGAAGGGAATTCATGGACTTATCAAGATATGAGGTTAGCCATAACCTTATTGAAGACATGCGTACTTATAAGTGGTAACTAGGTTATAGTTAGTTTATTCGATTATTGAGGTGAGTGACCACTTATAATTAACAAGTATCCCGAGATGTAGGAATTCCACCTACAGCCTTGCATGTTCTTAATTATAGGACACGTTCTTAAGAGGATTGAGAACCGTAAGTAACGGTTTAAAGTTTTGAAGACCATCCGGTGTTTAGGAAAGTGTTCTCGATACTTTCAAATCACTGTAGTAATCTGGTAGCTTCTTCGGTTCTACTGAGCTTAGTGGGTTTGCAAGAACTGAAATGCTCGTAGGTACAAGCACGTGGAGGGTTAGGACAAACAGAGATTTGAGCAGGGTTCGCGCCTTGATTCAGATGAGTTAGGAGGGTTGGTATGACCGTAGCAACCTCACGTGCCACAATAGCAGTAACCTTACGGCCAGAGTTTCTAGATCGGTATCGTTTTTTTTTGACGAGTAGACATTTTGAAATATCATTAAGATATTTTATGAGAATTGGGCAATACGAGCTATACAACATGAAAACAACCATCGGGAATTTGGCGTAATAATAATGAGATGTTCCGTGTGTAATCGTTTGATTCGTAATTCAAAGCGAGTATGTTGACTAACCAAAGTTTTAAGTTAACCATATCTTTGTTGAAGACATGCGTTCCGATAAGCAGATACTCATCCCACTCTTCCAACATTGCATGTATTGGGTGGTGAGGCATAGACTTTGTCAAGATTTTGAAAACCACGAATAACGAGTCAAAACTCATTTTGAAAATTATTTGATTTAGGCACGCAATGCCTTGACTATGATTTAAGATTTGTGTGTGCTTTGATAGGAATCAAAGTATAAAAAGATTCACATATGATTCTACTCATCAAGTTCCAATAACCCATGCTTCGGTCCATCAAGATCATTACGTAGCCTAGTTTAAGCACATTCTTAATATACCGGTGATGTTTATATATAGGGTTCCCCGCAGCGTTCCCACCACATCCACGATATACTTTGAATAATACTTAAACTAGTTACATAACACCTTAATTTTCCTTAGCATCATTCCAAAGAATAACGTAATATAAGTTTGATGTGAGCTACCGCAACTTATGTATAGGCGGTTTTACCAGCATATAAATGGCTACAGACAAACCTATACATCGGTTCCACACGGGAATTGATGACTGTAGAGAAAACATTTCCAAAGTGTAAATAGTTTGATGTGACGTAGTAAGATCCACAAAGCGTATACGTATAGTTTACAACCAAACCAATCCATGCCTCAGTCAATCGGGATCATCACGTAGCTCCGTTTAAACACATTCTTGGTATACCAAGGATGCTTATATATAGGGTTCCCCGCAGCGTTCGCACCACATCCGTGGTATACCTAGACCGATGCCTAAACCAGTTACGTGACATCCGTTTATCCTGAGCATAAGGTTATTATGATTGGAAATACCATGAAGGCTTTAAGTAGGACAGGACTTGAGTAAATATTGATAATGTTTGATTGCCTTCAACAAGGACTTATAATGTTTGATTGCCTTTAACAAGGACTTATATGTTTGATTGCCTTCAACAAGGACTTACTAGAATTATGACCCTAGCACCCTAGGGTATAGAATAGAAACGTGTGATACTCATGATCGTTATCTCATGGTAAGATTTGCTAGACTTCTTATGCATGGTGAATTACAATTACGTGTGCACCCGTAATGATAATTTACCTTGCATGATCACCCTTAGCTTCACTTACCCCAAGTTAACATCATAGTATTATTTAGATTCATCAAGCACAAATAATGTAATGTCCTTATGTCCATGAGCCAGTATTCCAATAATAGCATGTAATAGCAAATAAGCATATAAGCACATTAAGTCTAATGATAACTGCATATCCGTCATACTTTCAGGATTTCAGTCATAACTATGATAGGGTCGGATTCAATATCCGAGATCGACGCTACGCGTGATCACCGAAGTTCCCTAATAATATGATGTTGTGCGCATACAAGCGTAAAGTTCTTAGTATAAAAGTATCCCATGGAGAAAGACTAAGAGTAATAATGTCTTCCCCGGGATGTTCAGATAACACGTGTACATGTATATAATCAGGTATGTAGGAACATACTTGTTGATTATTAGGTATATAGGAATATACCTGTATATTAAGCTCATAGACTTAATATATTTGACCCATTTGCCTTGTAGTTTTGTGTATTGACCATAGTTTATCACTCATCCCAGAAATCCCCAGGTAAGCATACCAGGTCTCGCAATGAGATATATGCGATATGCTTGCCTTAGCCCGAGGGCTTTTTGCCAGGAAATCCAGAATACAGGTGTCTATGTGTCACACAAATCATGAAAGACATTTAGGTAAAATCAAATGCACACAATCCCTAGCATGCATTCTATATGAAGGTTCTTAGGTTATAGTCTAGGTCGAATTCTCCACCTAAATCTCTATAACCAAGGCTCTGATACCAATCTGTCACACCCTCGCTTATAGCGGAAACACGAGGATGCGACGGACGGGATCGTCATAACACTTGGTATAATTACAGAGACATGTTATATGCAAAATCCTCGTGTCATGACGTCGCCCGACACAATGGTGACTTGTGTCGTGGTTAGTCAGTTCCACGACTATCATAGTCTTATTAATTCCAAATCTAAATTACACACAGTTCATAAATGAAACAAATGATATACATGACTAATGCATAACTTATTGAAATCCTGGGGTCTCGGCTAAGGCATCAACTCTAGCTATCCTCTTTGATTATATTCACCTGAAAAGATATGCTCAAAAATGTCAACACATAATGTTGGTGAGTTCCGTAGGTTTAAATTGAAAACATGTAATTGATGCTGTATAGAATTTGATATGGAATCATACTGTAAGCAAAAACCACATAACATGTGTTTTACAACCAAACCCTATGACGTTTATGCATATAAGTTCGACGGAATATATTCACCCATGGCCTGATTGCTGGCAGCTGTAGTCGGTAACTCACAAGTTAACCGATCTGTCGAGGGTGGGGGTGTCAACCCAGTAGTACTACCAATACCTATCCGTTGGTTCCTAACCCGGAATTAATGGTTGTAAGAATAGTATAACACCATGTATGTATTAGAATATGAGAATAGTATCACGTCGATTCCAAGTATGAAAATTGTAAATAAGATTGTTCAGCATCGAAAACGGGTGAGCATACTTTTCCCCCAAGTTTGGAAAACATTGAAACGATTATAAAAGCATAAAAGGGGCCACGGAACTCACCTTGAATTGATGTAATGTATATGAACAAGAACTTCAAAGAATTAAGCAATGCACGATCAAGCACGATCAATGCCTATTATTAATTGTAACTAAGTCTTTAAAATGTGTTTATTGCGAATAAATATATTGGTAAGATTCGGGTTGGTTTGGTTTAACACGTGACACGTACACAAATGAATGTATATATGTTTACAAGATTAAGTTTGAAATTAACGTTAAATCAAGGATTAGAATTATGGGGTTTTTAATAGGTATTAAGTTTTCAAAGTATTTATTTGCATTTTGATTCCATTAGGGGGATTTCATAAGTGTATTTATATATTTTTAGAATTAAATACAAAAATGATGTGGTTTAATTATATAATTTATAATTATCCAAAGATAATTACAAATAAGGATAATCACAATTATAGTATTTTGATTAATAATAAGGTATTAATCTATACCTTTAGTTAAAATATATTTTACAAGAAATAACCCACAATTTTATTTGTAAATAATTTGTGAATTCATAAAATATATTTAAAGATGATATAGCGTTTATCTTATAGAAATAATTATTTACAATATTTATAAATAATATTTATATAATTTTCATGATTTTCATGATTATTTCATAGTTAAACTTGATTTAGAATTTATTTTATAAAAATAAGTATTTTTAATATTTTTAAATAATATTTTATAAAAATCTATTAAAGTTTTTTTTTAAATAAAATAAATTTACAGAAAATTATTTGTAAGATTTAAAATAAGGAAAATTAATAAAATTTATTTTTATAATTTTTAGAAATTTTTCCATATTTTTAAAGTATTTATAAAGCTTTAAAAAAAATAAAAACAATGAAAAGGAGGTTGCCGGTAGGGCTGTCCAAACCGCTCGACGCTCGACGCTCGCTCGACGTTCGTTCGGAATTTGCTCGAAAAATGCTCGTTCGAATTTTTGCTCGGTTGTAAACGAGCCGATCGGCTCGGATCGGTTTGTAAACGAGCCAAGCACGAGCAAAGGTCCGCTCGGTTCGGTTCGGATCGAATTAATATGTATATATAGTTTATACGTAGTGCTCTAATAGATTTGACCCATTATATACAAATATATAATTCTATTTATGCATATTTGATCAATCAACCTAATGAAAGAATTCTATACTTAATATAAAAGTGAAATCCTAAGCCGTTAAAAGATATTTTTTCGATCATCTCACTCTCACCGTCACCGTTATCTACAATATGCTATCCGCCTTATCAGCTACAGACTTAGCTAATTTCATCGTCAGCCACAACGTGTTATCATCCATGAAAGTATTATGTAATGAAATGTAGCTGATTTTTAAGTTATTAAACCTTATTTGCTGCAGTATAAATTGTATGACACACAAGATAGTTGGGGTGTATAAATTATTTGCCGCTCGTTTGCGCTCGCTCGACGTTCGCTCGAAAATTTAAGGCTCGAAAAATGCTCGTTCGATTTTCCGCTCGGTTGTAAACGAGCCGATCGGCTCGGTTCGGTTTGGAAACGAGCCAAGCACGAGCAAAGGTCCGCTCGGTTCGGCTCGGCTCGTGAACAGCCCTAGTTGCCGGGTTCGAACCCGGGACCTCACACCCACACACACACAGCCCAAACCAGTGAGCCATAGCCCAATCCGCGAATAGACACGGGTTAAATTAATTTTAAACATAGTTTCAGAAATCCCCAAATTCGTATAAACCCTAGAAACCAAATCGTTCAAATTGATCACCCAAACGTTTATGATAGTGTATGGATTCATGGAGCTTTTGTTCCCCATGATAAATCGAGTATAAAGATGTGTTCAATTACCTGATTTGATTCATTTTGATGGTATGAACAGATAAGAACAAGCCGCGGCAAAGGAAGAATCGAATGGGTGATCAAAACTTGATGGAATTCAAATTTCTTGCACAGGAAGCTTCGAATTAGGCTTATAATCAAAAGCCCTATGTTTAATTCGAGTTTTGAAACACTGAAGTTGGTGTTCGAACAGTTGCAGGTCGCGATTGGAAGATGATGATTGAATTCGTTTGTTTGTGTGTTTTAGATGGAATTGAAAGTTGCACAAGATTAGGATCAGTTATATAGTCGCTCAGGTTCAATTAATTAAACGAATTATTGGCGTTAGTGGTGATCGTGGTGGTTTCTTTCGGCCGAGTGTGTTAGGTAGATAATCGCACTCAAGCCGATCGTATTATTCAAATTAGTGTGGGGTACGAGTTCGAAACTCCCACTCGAATGTGTCGGAAGCCTTTGATTGAGTCAAAACCGCGTAAATTTGGTGGTGTTGGGCTCGCCGGAGTTGTCGCCGGCGGCGACCGGAATGCGATCGGGAAACCGAGGGTGGGGGGCTGGGTTTTAAACGAATTTACATTTTACCCCCCTGCGGTTTCTAGTTTATTATTTTATGTTAGCAACTTTTAAAATAAGTTTAAAAATTGACATTTTTCACCCTAAACTTTATATAAAAATCTATTTATTATTATTTTTTTTTACAATATATTTTTAATCTTTATAAATCTTTGAGATTTAGTTATTAAATATAATATATATAAAACTTTCAATTAACAATAATATTTATGGATCATAACTTTTAAATTCAAGTTTACTAAACTTTTATAAATTGTAACAATATTATTATTATCATTATTGTTATTATTATTATTATTATTATTATTATTATTATCATTATTATTATCATTATTATTATTATTATTATTATTATTATTATTATTGTTGTTGTTGTTGAAATTCAAATAAACGTATAAAATTAGCTTTTATTTAACGAAGATTACGGGATGTTACAGATATACATATATATGTATATATATATATGTATATACATATATATATATATACATACATATGGCTAACGTAATTATCGATGAAGGAGATGGTAATATATATATACTTTTTTTTATTTTCCTCTCATGTATTTATAAACAAAATCATCGTCTGATAAATATTAAATACGCATAGTTGTCCACTTAATACGCACAGTTGTCCACTAAATACGCACAGTTGTCCACTAAATACGCACAGTTGTCCACTAAATACGCACAGTTGTCCACTAATACGCGCAATTGTCCACATACGCATAGTTGTCCACTTAATACGCACAGTTGTCCACTTAATACGCACAGTTGTCCACTAAATACGCACAATTATAATTCTAAATACGCATAGTTCTCAGCTAAATACGCACAGTTTGATCGCTAAATACTCAACATTGATATCCTCATAAAACACATGACTAGTTTAACACGCGCGGTTCCTTTTTTGTTTAAAACGCAGAAACAAGTTAACGTTCCCCATTGATTTGATCGTAATATTTCTTCTCCAATATCCCCTGCAATCTTGGGTTGCAGTTATCAAAACCCTTAATTGGTGCGACGGTTAATTACTTTCTATATATTTTAATTAAATGACAGATTTGCCCCTCCAATTAAAAGAAACCTAAATCTTTAGAACGCAATTAACAAAATTGCCACACATTAAATCTCATCCATTTATCAAACACATCCAATGGCTAGAAATGCTTCCTAGGCTTTTTATGCAACCAACCCTTTTTAGCATAACTCTCCCCTATATACATACATACATACATACATACATACATACATACATACATACATACATACATACATACATACATACATACATACATACATACATACATACATACATACATACATACATACATACATACATACATACATACATACATACATACATACATACATACATACATACTACATACATACATACATACATACATACATACATACATACATACATACATACATACATACATACATACATACATACATACATACATACATACATACATACATACATACATACATACATACATACATACATACATACATACATATACATACATACATACTATACATACATATATACATATATACATATATACATATATACATATATATACATATATATACATATATACATATATATATATATATATATATATATATATATATATATATATATATATATATATATATATATATATATATATATATATATATATATATATATATATATATATATATATATATATATATTGTAAGGCCCCGCTCCCGGGCATCTCACAGCTGGTCATCATCGCACCTAAAACACATCATTTTATAATCATTACAAAAATCATGCAGCGGAAACATTCAAAAGACATCTCATTTAATTGTAAATACTTTTGCAAAATAATACATCGTCAGTTAGTTTACAAAATACATTGTTGTATTACATCACAAAAGCATTCTATAAATGGATGCCATCCCAAAAGAGCTGAGTAGCCGCCTCGTGCCATCTTCAGTAACACTACTTGCCAACTGAAAACACATAAAAAGTTAGCGTTGCTGAGTGAATTCTAGTTTTATAAATAAAACATACTTTTCTTTCGTTAAACCATTCTTCACATACATGCGGTCACACAACATACGTACACATAGATAATATCGTTATTATCTTCATCATTTGTTCATTAGCTTTCGCTCATTTACCGTTCATGTTAACATTCACATTCATTCATAAACTCTTTCTTTCGTTCGTACGTTTCTTACTTTCATTCATACATTCATTACATTCATCCGTACGTTCGTTACGTTCATTCATACGCTCATTACTTTCGATGACATGTACAATGCCCCGAACATTGGGCACTAGTGCTGGTGCTGGACCTGTGGTAACTAAATCACGAACATTGTGCACGAAGCTGATCCAGTCACCTAGGGCAAGTACATGCACCACTTATCTTTCCTCTTTCATTTTAGATCAATGCCATGTGCTATACCCCGAACATTGTGCACGAGTGCTGGTGCTGGACCTGTGGTAATTAAATCACGAACATTGTGCACGAAGCTGATCCAGTCACCTAGGGTAAGCGGCAAGGATCCCGTACATATGGTCAATCATAAAGATTGGACCCCCAGTGTGCATCCTTCGGGGTAGCTAACCCGCACACCGTTAAGCTTACACCTTCATTGGGTGTGCACCTCCTTACATTTGCTTGCAACCCTTTCTTACATTCATTCGTTCATTCATTAATGCATGCATTCGTTTATCATGTTCCTCTTTCATTATCTTTCACTTTACGTTACATAATACTTTCGTTTCATTCGTTAATCATAACACGTAAAGTCACGAGAAAGATAGACATACATCGAAACAAGGAACATCGACATTTACCAGTCATTAGTCATCACCATCATACATAGGCCACATCATACTTAACATACATACATCATGCATAACATGCAACGCTATCATCATCGTGCCCTACATAACTTCTAAAGCCTCGACGGCCATCTTACTTGTACTTACGGGAACTGCCACATCATTACTTACCACTGCTCTTTTCCTCGAAAGTCAGTAATTAAACTATGCCTCTCCTTGTACATGACAGCCCTATTTGGGCGATTGGGCACCCTTCAGTCGCCTGGCCTCCATGCGACTAAACACCATGCGATCGGACCTATGTGGATGAACACCCATGCGAATGAACACCCAATCGTGCGAATGGACTCTCAATCGTGCGAATGGACACTATGCGAATGGACACCTATGCGACTGAGCTCTTAGTCGTGCGAATGAGCACCTAGGCGACTGAGCACCTATGCGACTGGGCTCTCAGTTGTGCGACTGGACACCATGTGAATGGACACCTATGCGACTGAGCTCTCAGTCATACGAATGAACACCTATGTGACTGAGCTCCTATGCGACTTGACTCTCAGTCGTATGACCTGTCATGCGACTGAACCTCCAGTCATACGATTGAACCTCAGTCGTGCCTTAGTCGTACGATTGAACCTCAGTCGTCCCTCAGTCGGCCGATTGGCCCTCCAGTCGCCTAGCCCTAACTGGGCGCAGACTGCAGTTCATCCCGAACTGCAGTCACGATTTTCGACCTCCAAACCCTTCCAAACTCATTCTAAGCCCAAATTAACCCTCCTAATCCTTAGGAAATCATACTATGACACCATTCAAGCACACACAAGCCCGAAATCACACTATACACAATCACACCCAAATGGGTCAAACATACACATTTTCAAAAAAAGGGTTTCTATGTGTTCCGGCCCTAAAATCGGTTGAAAACAAGTAAAATGGGGGTCCTAGAACTCACACAAACAAGAAGAAAATGAAGAGCTTTGTTTGGGCTAGGTACACGACAAATTTCGAGCCCGAATCGACCCAAATCAACCATTTCTTCCTCTTTTCTTCCTTTCTCTCTTCTCTCTTTATTTTGTGGCTGAAATGAGTGTGTGGGGAGGGGAAATGGGCTGCCCTCTCCCTTAACATGTCTCCATTTGCCCAACTTTCATGCGTTGGCGGGTTTGGTCCCCCGACTTTGGACTTTATTTCTTTTTCTTCTTTCGTCGGCTACAAGGAAAATATCTGGGTGTTACAAGTCCACCCCCTTATATAGGTTTCGTCCCCGAAACCTGTTATTCCTCAAACAAACGTGGGTAATGCTGTCTCATTTCCTCTTTGGTCTCCCATGTTGACTCGGATCCTTTCCTGTGCTTCCACTGTACACGCACAAGAGGAACCACTTTATTTCTCAGCCTCTTCTCCTTTCGATCGATGATCGCTACTGGTTGCTCTACGTAATTGACCCGTTCGTCTACTTCGATATCCTCCAGTGGAACAATCATATCCTCTTCTGCCAAACACTTTCTCAAATGAGATACGTGGAATGTCGGGTGAATTCCACTTAACTCATCTGGTAATTCCAGTCTATAGGCCACCTCCCCTACACGAGCAATGATTCGGAAAGGGACTATATACCTCGGGCTCAACTTGTCCCGCTTTCTGAACCGAATGATACCCTTCCAAGGTGAGACCTTCAACATAACCCGGTCACCCACCTGGAATTCAATCGGTCTGCGTCGTTTATCGGCATACGACTTCTGTCTATCTTTGGCTGCCTTCATGAAGGCTTTGATCCTTTCAAGCTTTTCAGTCGTAGCCTCGATCACCTCGACGCTCCCTAACTTTTATGACCAATATCACCCCAACAGACGGTGTCCTGCATCTCCTACCGTATAGCATCTCATAAGTTGGCATGCCAATGCTGGCATGATAGCCGTTGTTGTATGAGAATTCAGCTAACGGTAAGTGGTCATCCCAGCTTCCCCTAAAATCAATCACACATGCTCGAAGCATGTCCTCTAATGTCTGAATGGTCCTTTCCGACTGACCATCAGTATGGGGATGATAAGCTGTGCTAATATGTAACCTCGTCCCCATTGAATCATGAAATTTCTTCCAGAATTTGGATGTAAACCGGGTGTCACGATCAGACATAATAGACACCAGAACACCATGACGAGTTACAATTTCCTTAATGAAAAGATCCGCCAACCTCTCGGATGAATATGTCTCGCGCATCGGTAGGAAGTGAGCACTCTTCGTCAAGCGGTCAGCAATCACCCATATAGCATCATACCCTTTCGGAGTACGCGGCAGTTTCGTAATAAAATCCATGGTGATGTGCTCCCACTTCCATTCCGGTATATCCAAAGGTTGGATCTTCCCATACGGCTTTTGATGCTCTGCCTTCACTTGCAAGCAAGTAAGGCACTTACTCACATACTCCACCACATCACGCTTCATACCCGGCCACCAATAATCTTTCTTCATGTCTTGGTACATCTTGGTAGCACCGGGATGAATAGAGTATCGAGTCTTATGAGCTTCATCCATGATCCTCATCCGTAGATCCCCAAAACGAGGAATCCACATTCGCCCGAATCGAGTTCTAACACCAAATGTGTTTTCACCCAACTCCGCGACCAGACCTCTCATCCTTTCAGAGTTCAGACGATCCTCTTTTAAGGCCGCATCTTAAAACTCCTTGACTTGCTTCATCGCATCAGAGGTCATGATCAGCTGGTACGCCTTCACCTGAATCGGCTCGGGACTTTCCTTCCGGCTAAGGGCATCCACCACCACATTGGCTTTACCCGGATGGTAATGGATCTCACAATCATAATCCTTTATGAGCTCCAACCATCGCCTATACCTCATATTCAAATCCTTCTGCTCAAAGAAGTACTTCGGGCTCTTGTGGTCGGTAAAGATGGTACACCTAGTCCCGTATAGATAGTGCCTCCAAATCATTAATGCAAAGACCACAGCTGCTAGCTCCAAGTCATGAGTAGGATAGTTAACCTCATGAACCTTCAACTATCGGGATGCATAAGCTATAACCTTTCCTCTCTGCATTAACACACACCCTAATCCCGAGTAGGAAGCATCAGAATAGACCACCAGATCTTCACTTCCATCGGGTAATGACAATACAGGAGCTTGGGTCAATCTCGTCTTCAATTCTTCGAACGCCTTCTCTTGAGCTTGACCCCATACAAACTTTACATCTTTCCGGGTCAACTTGGTTAGTGGAAAAGCGATCTTGGAGAAGTCTTGAATGAATCTTCTGTAATAGCCCGCCAAACCCAAGAAGCTACAAATCTCGGATGGCATTTTTGGAGACTTCCATTGCGTCACCGCTTCCACCTTTGCCGGATCCACCATGATCCCGTCGGGATTTACCACATGACCCAAAAACTGAACTTCGCGCAACCAGAACGCGTACTTGGAGAACTTAGCATACAGCTTCTCCCTTCTCAATGTCTCCACCTCTCGAATGTGACCGGCATGCTCCATCTCACTCCTTGAATAAATTAGGATATCATCAATAAACACAATCATTGACTTATCCAACATCGTCCGACACACTCGGTTCATCTGATCCATAAAAGCAGCTGGCGCATTGGTCAAACCAAAGGACATGACAAGAAACTCGTAGTGACCGTAGCGCGTGCGAAAAGCTATTTTAGGAATATCTTGCTCTTTCACCTTTAGCTGATGGTAGCCAGATCGAAGATCTATCCTGAAAACCAACTGGCACCTTGAAGCTGATCGAACAAATCATCTATCCTCGGTAACGAATACCGATTCTTCACTGTCAACTTGTTCAGCTCACGGTAGTTTATACACATCCTCATACTACCATCTTTCTTCTTCACAAATAAGACCGGAGCACCCCAAGGTGAGATACTCAGTCTAATGAACCCCTTATCAAGCAGATCTTGCAACTGCCCCATTAACTCTTTCATCTCCGTCGGAGCCAATCGATACGGTGCCTTGGCAACAGGTTGGGCACCCGGTATCAGATCAATCTGGAACTTAATCTCTCGGTCAGGTGGCACTCCTGACAAATCTTCGGGAAACACATCTGGAAAGTCACACACAACCGGTACATCAGATAGTTGTGGTGTGGGCGCATCCACATCCTTCACATATGCCAAGTAGGCATTACACCCACGCCTCATGCACTTTCCCGCCACCGCCATTGAGATCACTTTTGGGATCGTCGTAACTCAATCACCGTATATCGCCACCGAACTTCCGTCAGGTGCCGTCAGTCTAATCATCTTCTTTTACACATGATATTCGCTTCATAGGTTGCCAACCAATCTTTCCCCAGTACTACATCAAATCCACCTAGAGGCATCACATGCAACATAGCAGCAAACCTACGACCCTCTAGTTCTATGGCGCCGTCCTCTATCACATCAGTAACTCTAGTGGACTTACCAATAGCAGTTTCTACATTGAAGGCCTCATCGATACGCCTACTACTAACAGGTAATTTAGCATAGAAAGTAGCAGAAATAAAACTCCTACTGGGACCCGAATCAAACAACACAGAAGCTAAAGTTTTGTTCACCAGAAACGTACCGGACGCAACATCAGGGTCCGTCCTAGCCTCCTCCTACGTCATCGTGAATGCCCTGGCGCTTGCCCTCGGTCCTTCATTCCCCGTCTTCTTCACGCCAGAACCCTCATCCCTTGGCTTCCTACAGTCTTTACTCATATGACTACTTTCCCCATAGTTGATGCACCTCGCGCCCCTATAATCTCTAGCCATATGACCAGGCTTCCCACACTTGAAACAGACGTTCAACCCCCATCTACACTCACCATTGTGCTCCTTCCCACATTTTCCACACTTTCTCAATCCCGTACCCGGCGTGGCTACACAGCGATCATCCACCCGTGCCTTCTTGTTACCCGTTGAGGCATCACCCCGACCAAACCTCTTCCCCTTTCAGTCTCGATCACCACCACTCTTCTTACTACCTTCTGTCACCACCACAACAGCCCTCTCATCATACAGCCTTCCGCCAAGTCCACTGCCGACCTAAACGTGCTCGGTCGGGCAGCGATCATGTGCCTGCGAATATCCACTGGCAAACCCTGAATATACCTCTTGATCTTTCGCGATAGAGGTGTCAGCTGATCCAGCACCAGACGTGCCATCTCGTTGAACTTTATGGTGTATTGCTGGTGTGTCATCGTTCCCGCCTCCAGCTGCAAGAACTCCCTCTCAACCTTATCCATTTCCTGGTGAGGACAAAACTCCTCAATGACCAACTTCTTCAACTCCGACCACCTCATCCTCCCAATAGCCCTACTACCCTCGGCTTGGACTATATTTTCCCACCAGCACAGAGCCGAGTCCACAAAAGAATGGGCAGCAAACTTCACTTTCTGATCTTCCCGGCACACGCTGATATTCAGAACGGCTTCCATTTTCCTCACCCACCGGTGAGCAGCAGCAGCAGTGCCATTACCATCAAAAGTTGGGGGCTTGCATCGTTGAAAAGCCCCGTAGTTACAGCCTCGTGCCGCCCCCGGCACAGGCTCTTCTTCCTCCTCCTCTTCTTCATCAGAAGGAACCGTTTCAGGCTCCGTTTGTTCCCGTCCTCCAGAGGACCGGTTCCTCTCCTTCCGTTCTCCTTCCGGTACAGCCTTTATCACTTCGGTCACCACAGACGGTAAGATCGTTTGCATGACCTGGTGCACCTCCTCCACTACAGCCTCCTTTACCGAGGCTCTCAAATTGGCGCTTTCGTCTACACCCTCCGGATGAGGGGTCTCGGGTTCTTCAGGAACCACCTTCTCAGCTCTAGGCCTGCCTCTTTTGGGCCGCGATGCAGCAGCAAGCCCACCACGCGAGGCTTTGGATGATCTACCACCAGCCATTCTCTATCGCACACTGAAAGATTCAAACACCAACACAGTCATTCAAGGGAATAGCTCAGTTTATGTCAAGTATAGTAAGTCCCTAATTACAGTGGCCAGTTGTGATTAGCCACTTACTTTACTCTTCGCACCCCGAGCATTACCTGTCCTGACTACATCAGTATCTAAACCTACCAGTAACACATAAACCACATAACATGCGCACATAATACCGGTTAACATTAAGAAAATACCTGATGGCACGCAGCTACTCAGATTGGCATCCCTTCCCTTTCCATCCCATTTTTAGTTTAAATTAAAGGTTTATTTTAAAATTTACCCGTTTCGCTTAAACTTTGGATCTGATACCAACTTGTAAGGCCCCGCTCCCGGGCACCTCACAGCTGGTCATCATCGCACCTAAAACACATCATTTTATAATCATTACAAAAATCATGCAGCGGAAACATTCAAAAGACATCTCATTTCATTGTAAATACTTTTGCCAAATAATACATCGTCAGTTAGTTTACAAAATACATTGTTGTATTACATCACAAAAGCATTCTATAAATGGATGCCATCCCAAAAGAGCTGAGTAGCCGCCTCGTGCCATCCTCAGCAACACTACCTGCCAACTGGAAACACATAAAAAGTCAGCGTTGCTGAGTGAGTTCTAGTTTTATAAATAAACATACTTTTCTTTCGTTAAACCATTCTTTACATACATGCGGTCACACAACATACGTACGCATAGATAATATTGTTATTATCTTCATCGTTCATTCATTAGCTTTCGTTCATTTACCGTTCATCGTTAACATTCACATTCATTCATAAACTCTTTCTTTCGTTCGTACGTTTCTTACTTTCATTCATACATTCATTACATTCGTCCGTACATTTGTTACGTTCATTCATACGTTCATTACTTTCGATGACATGTACAATACCCCGAACATTGGGCACTAGTGCTGGTGCTGGACCTATGGTAATTAAATCACGAACATTGTGCACGAAGCTGATCCAGTCACCTAGGGCAAGTACATGCACCACTTATCTTTCCTTTTTCATTTTGGATCAATGCCATGTGCTATACCCCGAACATTGTGCACGAGTGCTGGTGCTGGACTTGTGGTAATTAAATCACGAACATTGTGCACGAAGCCCTCCAACCGCCTAGCCCTAACTGAGCGCAGACTGCAGTTCATCCCAAACTGCAGTCGCGATTTTTGACCTCCAAACCCTTCCAAACTCATTCTAAGCCCAAATTAACCCTCCTAATCCTTAGGAAATCATACTATGACACCATTCAAGCAAAGGAGAATCATGTGCATCTACTGATATATATATATATATATATATATATATATATATATATATATATATATATATATATATATATATATATATATAATTATATATATATATATATATATATATATATATATATATATATATATAAGGGATCCTAAGAAACCAAGTAGTTTTGAGAAAACTAAGAAAACCAATCTAACCAATCATAATTTTTCATTACTTATTTATATTTATTATTTTTAAGGGGTATTTTAGTAATTTGATATAAAACATATTTATAGTAAATATCCATTGTTGATTAAAAATCCCATATTTTTCTCGCTAATTGAACAAATTAAATCAATTTACATAGATTTTAAAAGACTAATCCATAGAACCATTAGATTCTTAAAATTCAATTTTTTTATTTGTTTCTACATAACCTATTTCAAAAGTTTCAATCTACTGCAACATGAATATGTGAATTTCATGAAGAAGGTAATTGCTTTTTGTTACTTTTCAACTGAATGAATCCATTCAAGACGAAGAAACTAATAATGAAGTTTAGCAAGAAACGGCTTTTCTTGAAATCAAGGTTAAAACTTAGTAATGGTGATGAAATCAAGTTAGAGGCTAGTGGAAGAAAGAAGATGAAATCAACAAAATTGATGAAATCAAGTCTTAGAATTGGTTCTTAAAGAAATCGATTGATAAACGGGTTCTTGAGCACATTATTGATGTTTAAGAAACCAACAAAATCGATTGATTCTCTTACCACCATGGATGGTAATGAAAGGAAGATGCTGAAGACATGTTTACATATACGTAACTTAGGTTACATATATGTACCCAAAAGATTTTCAATTATCTAGTTCTTAACTTTTCTTCTTATATTTCATTCTTAATTCTCATTCATTTACATATAAGCAAACATCACGCCTACATATATGAAGATATGCTTACATATACGTAAGCATGTGGATTATATATGCATATATATGTGACTTGTGGTAGTTATGTATATGTAATCAGTTATACAAAAGGTTACATATATGTAAAATGTGATGGTTATTAGGTCACAACATGTGTAACATTACGAATGATTTGCAACAGATGTTAGTTATTGGATATATATATGTAAGCAACGTGTATCTTTATTTATGATTTAAAAAAACATTGAATTTGAAGTCAGTTGCTGAATAATATGTCGATGAAATTAATTATTGATTTTTTTAACTTAATGTATGAGAGAGGAGAGAGAAGAGTGAATGTAGGAATTTTAATGGTGGTTAACAAACATACTATTTTTTTATTCCATATTTACCCTTATGTCATTAATAATATTTGTTTTAATTTTGAGATATTTACTAAAGTGCCATTGTGTATATCAACCATTGATCAAATAGATCAATGGTTTAGATTTAGTTTTTTAGTTTTCTAGTAAATTATAGTTTTCTTATGAACCATCCCCTATATATATATTATATGTACATATCTATAACATATAATAAAAGAAGGTTTTCCCAAGACACGTGTCATTATTTTAGCATATCAAATTACACGTGCCATCATTCTAGCATATCAAAAAAATAATTTTCCCACCTCTCTCTCATAATAAATAAATAAGATAATTTTAAAACAATGAATTTGGCTTTCCTTTTTTATAAAAATATGTTAAAACAAATATATTTATATTTGAGTTTATTGTCTCTCACATATTAAATGATAATATTATAAATAAGTAAACTAAACTATTAAACATCTAAAATATAAATATTATTATTTTAATAATTTTTAATACATACAAAATTATATGATTTTAGACATACTTTATCATTAAATATAGAGTAATAATTTCTAATTTTATTATCTGTTATAACTTTTAAATACTCATTATATATTTATTTCACCAATGACTAATAACATCTAGAAAAATAAAATATTATAAACCTAAATAAGTGGGGGAGACTTGTAACACCCTGAAAAGTCAAAACGAGTCATCGAGGATAAGGGGCTTAATTTGTGGGTGTTTTATAAAGGAAGAAAATGGGTTATGGGCTAGTTAGGCTTATGGGCAAGAGCCTAAGTGATTTAGGGCCCATAATCAGCCTTCGAACTCACCCAATCAGCCACCATCTTTCACACTTGAACCCTAGCCACCAAAATTCATAGAGAGAGAAGTAGAGAGAGAAAGTGAAGAAAACTCAAGATTTGGAGCTTCAAAGGTTAAAAGATTGAAGATCTGGTTGTTGGAGCATCAAACCATAAGAAAGGAGCAACAAATCCAGGTAAGAATCGACCTCTAAACCCTTCTGTAGATCAAACCCGGATTCTAGGGTTTTGGGTTTTGAAAAGTTTCAAAGAAACAAATAAAGGTCAAATTTTACGTATGAAAACGTGAAAAAAGGTTAGATATGGTTTCATGGATGGTAAACCAAGGATTTGGACGTAAAAAGTTAAGATTTTGGGTTAAAAACGGGTTGGTTCTTCATTTTCATTCATCCAGCGAAACTGTGCCCCCGATCAGCGAAACTGTGTACTCATCCAGCGAAACTAATAGAGTTCCAGCGAAACTACAGTTTCACTGGTAATTTCGATAGTGCCCAGGTTGACCTGTAGATATTGCGAAACTAGGAAATTCCAACGAAAGTTGGGCGCATCTGACAGCGAAACTGTCAAGCGAAACTGCTGGGCGAAACTGGCAGCGAAACTACTGGGCGAAACTGGCAGCGAAACTGCTGGGCGAAACTGGCAGCGAAACTGCCAGCGAAACTGCTTATCTGACAGCGAAATTAGGCATAAATTAACCCCTTTAAGTGTCAACTTATCTGCAGGCTGCGTAGTGTGATCCTATCCTAGAAGGCTTAGTTTAGAAGTTACTCACGATATCCAGGTGAGTTCTAGACCCCCTTATTTAAACGTTTTTCCATGTTATGCATAGTAAACATAAGGTTTTCAGGATAAGGATTTCAAGCGGCTTTAACAAGAAAATAAATTTTCTTATAACAAAATATGCTATATAAAGTCTTTAAAATAAAAATTTTGCGCGTTGACCTGGCAGCCCGACCCCAGCCAGGGGCGTTGCCCCTTGGACCCCACTAGGGGCTACTGCCCCTAGGACCCCGCTATCAGGGGCTATCGCCCCCGAGCGCCTGCTGTCCCGAAGATGGTCGGTTACGTGTTATGATGACTAGTACTTGGTATGCTGTGTACTTAATAAGTTACGTATTATATATTAAGTGGAAGATAATATTAATGAGAAGTGGAACTTAACGAATGTTACCCGGGCCCGTTTGCTGATGAAAAGTCTTGCAAGCACTATGTTAGACTTCACTTAGGTGAGTCTGATGTATGATGATGGATCCGTATTGATGAGCGGGCTATGTGCCTTGCAGTGTGGATCAACTGTCGGGGGTTAGCTACCATGATGATGTGTACCGACGGGGATCGACATTCGTTGTCGATCAACATGGAGCTCTTGCTTTGTGCAACCTCATTTATGATGAAGTGAAAGATAATGAAAGAATGAAAGATAATGAACACGCTTAATATGATGCAAGAAATGTTATGTAGTATGATGTATGCGTGGTCATTATATGAAGGACAAAGCTTATATTTTCTTATTTATATAAAACTAGAATTGACTCAGCAAGCTAACTTTTATGCATAATAGTGGACAGGTAAATGCTGATGCTGAGGATAGCACCAGCGAGCTACTTGGCGAGCAATGGATGGCATTCCTGTCTATGAAATCTTTATTGTAATCTAAGACCATTCACCATGTGTTATTCCCTTTTAAAGACAAATGTATGAGTACAATATGATTTCCAAGTTTTAGTGAATGTTTTTTAATTCCGCTGCAATGTGTTGTTTATAAAGTGATTTTATGCTATGATTAACCAACTGTGAGGCTTTCCGGGAACGGGGCCTTACAATATATGTATATATACATATATATCTATATTATATATGTATGTATGCATATATATACATATATATGTATACTTATATATGTATACACATATATATATATATATATGTATATATCTATATATATGTATATGTATATGTATACAAATATATATCTATACCGATATACACATACGTATATATGTAAACACACACACACATACACACACATATATATATGTATATGTATATGTATATGTATACACATATATATGTATACCTATATACACATGCCTATATATGTATACACACATATATATATATATATAGATATATATATGTAAATATATATATATATATGTATATGCATATGTATACACATATATATGTATACCTATATATACATATGTATATATGTATACATACATACATACATACATACATACATACATACATACATACATACATACATACATACATACATACATACATACATACATACATACATACATACATACATACATACATACGTACATACATACATACGTACGTACATACATACGTACGTACGTACATACGTACGTACATACACACGTACATACGTACGCACATACGTACGCACATACCTACGCACATACGTACGCACATACGTACGCACATACCTACGCACATACCTACGCACATACCTACGCACATACCTACGCACATACCTACGCACATACGTACGCACATACGTACGCACATACGTACGCACATACGTACACACATACGCACATGCACACGTACGTACATGCACACGTACGTACATGCACACGTACGTACATGCACACGTACGTACATGCACACGTACGTACATGCACACGTACGTACATGCACAC